>JAWDJE010000002.1:338983798-339408798 GCA_035047345.1 Bradypodion ventrale
TGCCACCTTCCCAGAGGATGACATGATATAGATCAGTGATGGCCAACCTTGGCACTCCAGCTGTTCTTGGACTTCAATTCCCAGAAGCACTGATCAGCAGGAGTGCTGACTTAGGCTTTTGGTAACTGAAGTTCAAGAACACCTGGAGTGCAAAGGTTGGCCATCACTGATATAGACTATCAGAAATCCCCAACTTGTAACTATTCAACTTTGGCTTAAAAATTTAACTCTCCCAAGCACTAGCATTCCATATTTTGTTTCTCTTTCCAAGGTTCCATCTGTATTTAATTGCCTGGCTCTCACCTCTGGTATCAGAGACTGTGCTTATTGGTCTGGTCATGTAGATCAATAGAGTAGAATAGTGCCTATTCATTTAGCTTGTTAAAACTTTCAGTGGACCACTGAACATTAAAGATAAGCATGACTGATATAGGACAAGGCAGATATTACTCTTTTTTTCTCTATAGCTCTTAGGATTCCCCATCTATTATGGCTACTTTTGATGCTGGCTGAAGGATTTTGGGAATAACAATCTAAGATAAAGGACATTCCTAAGCACTGTAAGACAGGTATCATAGAGCAGGGGTTCCTAACCTTTTCAAGCCAGGGGGTTGGTCACACTCTCTCAGTCAGCTTCGAGGGCCTGATGGCCATTTTATCCTGCCTGCATGATTGGGGGGGGGGCACAGCAATTTTGTCCCAACAGCTTCAAAAAGGTGGCCATTTTGTTTCTTGAATTACCTTAGAGGGGTGGGGAGCCACATGAAATGGCACCATGAGCCAGATCCGGCCTGTGGGCCTTAGGTTGGGAACCCCTGTCATAGGGTCTTCTTTAAGACATTTAGGAGACCCTAAAGTTGGTACCCACCATGTTCAGTAATTCTTTACCTAGAAAGCTGGCTATCCGTTCTCCCTCTTCCATGGCCACCATGTATAGCTGCATCTTCAAGGGATCTGCTTTAGAGTAAGTCATAGCCACTTTTTCAAATGGCCCTGACACCTGAAACAATAATGGAGACAAGGTAGAATCATAGTGGCTTAGTGGTTAAGATGCTAAACTTGATGACTGCACGGTCAGCAAGTCAGCAGTTCGATTCCCGAGTACTGCTGGACGGACTGAGCTCCTGTCTCTGTCCCAGCTCCTGCCAACCTAGCAGTTTGAAAGCAAGAAATTGCAAGTAGATAAATAGGGACCACTTCGGTGAGAAGGTAAACAGCATTCCGTGCACTCCAGTGTCTAGTCATGCCTGCCACATGACCACGGAAACGTCTACAGAAGAAGACAGTGCTGGTTCTCTGGCTATAAACAGAAATGAGCATTGAACCCTAGAGTCGGATACGACTGGCTTTCGAGCAAGGGCGACTTAGAGTCATAGTGGCTTCAGAGATGGGAATCAATTTTTACCATCTCTCCCCTCTCCCAATTAGCAACCCTTTAAAAACATGGCTCCAGGTTAAATTAACTACCTTGCGAAAAAAGAAGAAACATAGAACACTTGGTTTATTACAACTGTGAATTATAAGAGACAGACATTAACAGGGAGGTTGCAGAGAAACAGATAGCTTTCTGTTGACACCCTGGAGCAATATCCTAACAGGGAGAAACTGCAGGAAGAGCAGCCTGGGGCATTTCAAACCATTTGTGGCTAACACTGTAGGAAGCTCGCCTTGTTAGCTGGAAGGATGGCAAGTCGGCAGTTCAAGACCCAGGTACTGCATGATGGACTGAGCACCCATCTCTGTCCCAGCTCTTGAGGACATGAAAGGAGCTTCATTTTGGGCATTCCCTGAGTGGAGTTGCTTCCACAAAAATCTTTTCAACCCAGAATAATTTCTGACACAAAATTATTATACTGTAGGATATGTAATTGATTGAGAAGACCTTTTTCACCCTTACAAATTTCAAAGAGTTACTTAAAGGTTGAGCTGATTGACAATTGAAGGAGTTAAAAACCTAAGTTAAGGTATGGCAAATTGAATTGTCTCCAGCTTCGCTCAGGAGTAAGTTTGTAGTTTTTCACAAGATTGTGTCTTTTCTACATCCAGATTCAATAGCTTGTAAGGAAGGATAAGTAGCAAAGGGTAATTATTGTTTTAACCTATGTATTGTTTTTTATGTATTTTAAGAGGTTTATGTGTAGGCTGTGGCAGTCCATTGAAGTCCAAGTGTTGAATTCTGCACATCTCATTTCGTGTGTGCCGCAGGGGATGGCTCCGAGATCAAAAATCATGGGTCACTTCATGGCAAGCTGGGGTCCACCTTAAACAAATTCACGCCAATAACATCTTTCCTGCTTCAGGAAAAAATGCATCCTCGGATACGAGTTGCAGTCTTCGACGGCAACGACGACACTGTATAGGACTTTTAATTTGCTTGTTTACCATTCTTGGGTGGTGGTATACAAATGAAATAATGTGTACTTGTCCAAGATAGTTTTGGGAAATCTACCTGAAGTAACTTTTGAGATGATCTGTTTGTTTAGCATTTCTCTCTCTTGTCTATTGATTGATTGATTGATTTTACAAATTCCAGTACTGGAGTTAACTGGGTTATACAAAGGGGAGATTTTGTTGCTGAAACTGGGGACCTGACCAGGGATATTACTCAGAAGTAAGAAAATAGAATTGGCTGTAGCAAAGGAAGTCTTACTCCTGAGAAGGCAGAGTTGGTGTCTGGAAGGACTGGGAGGACCATGCTTAACCAATCAGTCTTAATAATTCTGTCTCCTAGTAAATTTCCTCTTGATGATGCCACCCTAGGGCTAAAAGGAAGGCCAGAGAAGAGGAGAAATTATTGGCTGAACCCTGGACACAGGTTCTTTGGCAGACAAATAACAGTTGACATAAGGCTGGATTCCTAGTCCAACATAGTGGATCCTCAACAGCTATACATAAAAAAATAGCTCCCACCTACATTTCTCACCTTTATTCAGACAGTGGAAAGACTATCATCTTACAATCCTTCAGTTAAAGCAAAGCAATCACACTTAGTGGTTTCACAACTTCAAAAAGTTACTTTCTGGATTACAGCTCCCAGAATCCCCCTGCCAGGATGGTTATGATAGCTAGAGATTTTGGGAGCTAGGACAAAAAAAAGGTAACCGTTCCAAGCTGCTTCAACAGACCGCTATATTCAGTATGTTGAATATAGCAGTACAGTACTGTATATCTCAAGTCATCTTTTTTCATTCACAGTGGCAGGTCTCGGATGTCAAATGCTTTGGGTTCCTGAATCAATTTCTACTATTCCCTCCTTGGTTAAGAAAACACACACACACTTTCTCTCTCTCTCTCTCACCTGCTGGTCCCACCTCTCATTCTCTTGTGCCTTCCACAAGAAGATCTCTGCCAAGGCCACAGCCTGGGCACAAGTCTCCGGTCCTCGATTCCTGACCCAGGTCTGCATTGCGTGTGGCAATATGGCCAGGAATTGCTCCAAGATCACAAGCTCCAAGACTTGCTCCTTTGAGTGTTTCTCTGGCTGCAGCCATTGATAGCAAAGATGCTGAAGTTGGCTGCAAACTTCTCGCGGTCCCTCAGCTTCTAGGTAGCAGAACTGCCTGAACTGCTGCCGCTGTATCTCCAGACTCACTGTGTCTTCATCCACCAGCCTTTGTTTTGCTCGGAGTCCAGAGGGCCCCAGCCTTCTCCAGGCCTGAGTGGCTTCCCCATGGGGGTCTGTTAAGGTTTGGGGTATCCCTTCTTCTCTAGGCCAATAGCTGCCATCAGCTGTATTCCTGGTGCATGTCTGAAGGGTTTTGGTATGGTCCCATCGGGTGGGCACCAGGGCCTTCCTCCGAGATTTTGCTGTCTTCTGGAAATCCTGCAGCTGGGCTTCCTGGGTTTGTTCCAGGCTTTCTTCAGATATTTGGTTTATTTCTTGTGGAGGTGTCCCATCAGGTACCTGTTGGACCTTTTGTGGAACAGATTCACCTACTGTCTGTTTCTTTTTTTGGGAACCTGTCTCATGGGGAAACTCTTCAGTAGCTCCAAGTTGAAGAACTGGATGGTCTCCAGCACCTTTCTCCCATCGCTCTTCTATTTGGAGTCTTGTGAGTTCCTGATCTCCCATTTGGACTCCTAGAACTGCAAATAAAATCCAGTTTTTAAAATCAGTGCAAAGAAGAATGTTCCAGGCTAAAATAAACACACCCTATGACAGGGGTTCCCAACCTAAGGCCCATGAGCCGGATCCAGCTCGGAGCACCATTTCATGTGGCTCCCCACCCCTCCAAGGGCATTTTTGAGAAAACAAAATGGCTAGCCCTTTGAAGCTGTTGGAACAAAATGGCCACCCCATTGTTCAGGCAGGGCAAAATGGCTGTAGACTGTAGTAGAGAAAGATTCAAAAGAGGAAGCAGGGTCATTCACAGGAGAAGACAGGAAAGAAATGCTACCAGTCAAGAGAAGGTGATACTGTGAGGGACAACTGAGTGATTACAACAATCTGGCCTCCGAGCTTGAGAAAGTTGTGGGCTTCAACTTCTTTAAAATCTCTCCACCAGCAGGAGTTGCAGTTAGGGCATTCTGGGAATTACAGCATAGCAGGAAGCAAGGAAAGCCAAAAGCAAGATGGATTGATTCCCTAACTAAGGGAAGCCACAAACTATAATTTGCAGGTGTTGCGTGGAGCTGTTGCGGACAGGACATTTTGGAGATCTCTCATTCATAGGGTCGCCGTAACTGGGAGAAGACTTGACGGCATGTAGGGACTGCGGTGGCTTAGTGGTTAAGACGCTGACCTTGATGACTGGAAGGTTGGCAGGACAGCAGTTTGACCCCTGAGTCCTGCATGATGGAGTGAGCTGCCATCTCTGTCCCAGCTCCTGCCAACCTAGCAGTTCAAAAGCTAGAAATTGCAAGTAGCTAAATAGGGACCACTTTGGCAGGAAGGTAAACAGTGTTCCATGAAGATTTCAGTGTCTAGTCATGCCTGCCATATGTCCACGGAAACGTCTCCAGACACAGTTATAAACAGAGATGAACACTGAACCTTAGAGACAGATATGATTGGCTTTCAAGCAAGGCGACCTTTACCTAGAAACAAGAACAACATGTAGCCTTACCAAGCTGTGGTCTGACTCTGTACAATATGTACAATAGCTAGCTAGTAAAGGTAAAGGTCTCCCTTGCTTGAAAGCCAGTCGTATCCGATTCTAGGGGTCAGTGCTCATCTCTGTTTCAAAGCTGAAGAGCCAGCTTCTGCAGACGTTTCTGTGGTCATGTGGCAGGCATGACTAGACACCAGAGTGCACGGAACGCTGTTTACCTTCCCACCGAAGTGGTCCCTATTTATCTACTTGCAATAGCTAGCTAAGAACACTCAAATTGAATTAACTATAGATTGTGAGAATGCGTTTAGTCATCAACTTACCGGGTCTCCTGACGAGGTGGCCCGGATCCGGAGAAACCACCTTGCAGGGACTACCTGGGCAGAGTCCCGGGTGGCTCTTGATCTAGAAAGCAAGCTTTGGGGAGATCCTTTTTCAGCCCTTTGGTCTCCCTCCTGCCTTTAGCCTTCCAGGGAGCCAGGATCTCTCTCTCTTCTCTCTCGGATAAAGGCCAGAGATCTCTGCAGTGACAGGTCAGCGCGCGTTCTCTCTCCACCCGCCTTCCTTTGTAATAATCCGTATTATTATTATTATTTTTACAATCAAGGCTGCAGGATATTTTCCAAAAGGTAAACTCTTGCCGGGAGAGAGAGAAGTGCGGAAAGAGAAAAGGGAAGGACAGGAAAGTCACTTAACCATTTCCACTTGATTTTTTTATTTTTTATAAAAGGAACCCCTCTAGGCATCAGGACTTTGTAATATAAACCTTTAAAGCCGGATTGGGTTGTAGCTATGCGCAAGAGGGCTCGCGAATGGGCGGGGATAGGATAGCAGGACAAAAGTGATGGCTGCCTTAGCAATAATTATATACAATACAGTACTGTACTGTGTTTAGAATAATTTAAACAAAACGATCGGCATGGACCTTACTAAAGTTTTAATACATAATCCATTTTAACACACCTCTATGTCTAATTTTTCGTTCCAGGCATTAAGATGATTGGAAGGGATTGCGGTGGCTCAGTGGTTAAGAAGCTCGGCTTGTTAGCTGGAAGGCTGGAAAGTCGGCACTTCGAGACCCTGGTACTGCATAAGAACATATAAGAGCAGCCTTGCTGGAAGAGGCCACAGGAGCCCATCCAGTCCAGCATTCTGTCTCACACAGTGGCTCACCATTTGCTTCAGAGTATTCCCTGCATGGTCCATGGGGTCACAAAGGGTCAGAATCGACTGTGCAACTGAACAACAACAACAACATTCCCTGCATGACGGATTGAGCGCCCGTCTCTGTCCCAGCTCTTGGGGATATGAAAGGAGCCTCATTCAGGCGTCCCCTGAGTGGAGTTTCTACATTAAAAATCCTTTCAACCCAGAATAATTTCTGACATGAAACAACAACAACAAACAAACAAACAAACACCAACAAACAAACACCACCAACAGCAGCAGCAGCATTAGTAGTAAGATGGAGACCTGTTATGGGGAACTAGCAAATAGCCCTTAGCCCATTTTAGCAAAAACCAGGACCCTCTCTTGTCAAGGTCTTGCGTTTTGTATTTTTTTAAAAAGCAAATCAGAGAAAACAAAAAGGACTGGCAATTTTCTAAAGGAATTGACATGACCTTGGTTTAGCAAAAAATAACAACAGTGTTTTTAAATATTTTGCTTTTTAGACCAACCGTGAGGTTCTATTCCTGGCACTGTGCAACTGGCCCAAGTCCAGGCAGATGGGCTCTTTTCTTAGGAGGAACAGGGGAATTGAACACCCAACCTCTGGCTCTGCAGCCAAATACTTGAACCAATGTGAGTTATCCAGCATATACCCATTGCTATGCTCAAGTGGGGGCTGCTGGCAGACAACAACATGTGTGAATGTATAGAGATACAGAATCCACCTGAATTACTGGGCTGCCGATTGCTGCCAGAGGCATGCATCGATGAAGACATGCATTTGGGCAACGACAAAGCAAAGAAAGTGGCTTCATTTTGGCAGTCCAGGGTTTGATCAGGACACGAAAGAAAAAGAACAAAGATTTAGCCCAGGGGTTCTGCCCATGGCATCAAATACTCTGGTCCCCGACCTCGTTCCAGCGGATGCCAGTGCTGCTGGAATCTCAGCTGCAGACTCGTTTACGGCTGTCATAAACATGTTTATGACAGCCATAAATGGTGGTGGGACCACCTGTCTGGTCCCCTCTACTGGCTCCCAAACTTGAAAATGTTCAGAACCCCTGATTTAGCCAGTAGCCCTGTGGGATTCTGTATGTGAAGAAAGCAGCATGGGCTATACGTTTGCCTCAGGCAGCAAAAAATATTGGGCCAGCTCTTGTCTCTATCAGGCAGCATACCAGTCCTGGTTTGCACATTGTTAAAGTACTGTATGTAGGTTGTGAATGTTAAAAGAGAGTGCTGAAGAAATTTCACAATTGTGAAACATTTATTTTAAAATGCAGGATGTTTGTAGACAGATTTACTGTGACAACAATGCATTAATAATAATAATTTCATGCCATAGATTATTCTGGGTGGAAAAGATTTTTGTGGAAGAAACTCTACTCAGGGAATGCCCAAATAAGGCACCGCAGGTGGCAAGTCTTTGCAGGATTCTGGAGAAGTTGAAAACTTGGTCAGATTGTGACAATCTACAGATTTTGTACTTTGTTAAAATCAGAAGAAAACACACAGGTCCCTCCTGAAGAAGATAAAGGTAGACTCTGGTAGCCTTTATCATGCCTGAAGAAGTTTATGTATCCAGGAAAGCTCCCACTGAAATACAACAGTTAATCTTTACAATGCCAGTGCATTTTTTTGCTTTTATTTTGTTTGGATATGACTTTATTTTATATTAGAAGAGTTAATTTTAATTTTAGGCAGTGCACTAAATAAGAAAAAGCCCAACTGGGTGTTGGATCGGGGCCGTGAAGCGGCCCTTAGGGTCCCGGAGGAGACTGGTCAAGGAACGACACGAGACAAGATGGAGCGAAGACCAGTGGTTTATTGAGGGAAAATCATCATCATATATAGGAATTCAAGGCAGCATGTGATAGAATCGTCATCTGACAGAAAATCACATCACCCATTTACCCGGGTTAATTGGGAACCTCTCTTGGGGAAGTTAATTAACTAAAGCAAATACTGACAGGGGAAATCCATTGTTCATGGCTTGCACAAGAGTAAACATGGCCACTATTTGCGCTAGGGCTTGGGCTAATCTCCAAGTGTGGAATTACCTAATTCCTAACTGGAGTTAGATATTCAACTTCCTCCTGCCGAACTGCCTGCCAGGTCAGATATGGGTGAATCAATTTTATGACTATTAATCCGCACCCCAATTTCTGTACCCGCAGAGGCCAGTGACCAGGAGCCTTCCTCAACCGGTGTAACCTCTGTCAGGGACAGTTAATGCCAATTGCGCCCGCGGACACCACAACTGGGCAGTGATGCATTAGGCACATAGAGTACACTTTGTTAAAAAAAAATCCAGTTCAGAGGCTGGAACAAAACAGCAGTGGGGAAATGGTGGAGTGGAAAGCCTGAAGCATAATTAAGGCCATAACTAGGATGGGGCAACAAGGACTCTGCCCCAGATCACCAAGTTTTTCAGGGCACTATAAACTAGATGTGAAATTACTGGTGGGTATAACATGAATATCAATACCACTTAAATCATTTTCCTTTTACACAGGAGCTCCCACATCCCTGCCTCAAGACAGAGTTGCGGGGTGGGGTGGGGTAGGGTGGGGGGCGGAATGCTGCTACTTGCTCCAGATGCCAGAATGATTAGTTACTGCCTAGGCTTAGTGCAGGGGTTCCCAACATGGGGCCCATGCCCCACAGGGGGACTTCACTTCCCAGAAGCCTAAGTCGGTACATTAGCCGATCAGTGCTTTGGGGAATTGACTTAGGCTTCTGGGAATTGAAGTCCAAAAACCAAAGGTTGGGAAACACTGGCTTAGTGATTTAGACACTGAAGTTGATGACTGGCTCAACAGATCATCAGTTCAAGACCCAAGTGCTGCACAATGGAGTGAGCTCTTGTTGCCTTTCCCAGCTCATGCCAAACTAGCAGTTCAAAAGCAAGACTGTAAGTACAGTAAAAAACCCTACTCACGAAAAAAGTCCGTTCCGTAGGCTTTTGCTTAAATCGTTTTTTATGTAACTCGAAGCAAACCCATAGGGAAAATTATTTTTACGTAACTTGAAGCAAACCCATAGGAAAAATGAATTTTTAAAATGTAAATCAAAGCAAACCCATAGGAAAAATAATCTTTATGTAACTCGAAGCAAACCCATAGGGAATAATGTAAATTGGGATATGGTTTTAGCATAAAATCATTATGTGAGTCAAATTTCATGTAACTCGAGGCATTTGTAAGTCAGGGTTTTACTGTAGATAAATAGGTATTGCTTTGGCAGGGCCGTAGCCCTGCAGATGTTTCTGTGATTATATATTTAGTGTATGAGAACCAAGACAAAGGAACAGCCGAAGGATTGGCTTAACACATCTTTATTGCATGGTGGCCAGGGGGAACATGAGGTAATGGCGGGCGAGCAGCTCAATATATACGGTGGTTACACATTTGAATGTGGCTCCACGATAGCCCATTGGCTACCGTTGGCGTGACGTCATTTCTGGTCACGCCCTTCTTGTCCAGGTGAGGTAGTGGCGGGAATCTTTCCGCGCTGTGGTTCCTTGGGGAATTGGGACCTGTGAGCTGGGCGCTCGCTATTGCCACCAGGTGGTCATTAGCTCGCGTCCTAATTGCAACGGGTTACATTGATATATAAGTTAAAGGCATAGTATTGAGAACACAAAGCATAGTATTGAGAACACATGATATATATGTTAAAGGCATATTATTGAGAACACAACATCCCTCCCCCCTAGGATGAGACGAAGTCTCTCATCCAAGATGGCTTATTGCAAACGCGCTTTGGGCGTGCTGCAGGCTGGCATGTCCCGGCTCCTTGTCCTGCAACGGGAGAGGGAAACTCGTTAGTGACTTGCCGCAGCTCTGCGGCTTTTGGGGAAGGGACGGAAAAACCGGGGGCACTAGGGACTAACGAAAAACCCCGCTTCTTGCTTGGATGGGTGGGGGACCACTCCGGAAAACCCCCCCGGTTTTGTAAATGAAAATCAGAATTATCCCCTAGGGTGTCATTAGAAGGATTCCGCAGGATATCTATGAGGACAGATTCGGACTCCTTTCCCTCCACCCCTAGGTGGGGACCACCGGCCCCCCTCTCCTCCCCCTTGGGCTGAACGGGTGGGGGAGAACCCTAACGTTGAATCCTTTACCGCGCCGTCCGCGCGTTGTTCGTCCGGAACCCGGCGCCGGAGCTGGTCCGCGTGCCACCTCCAGAGTAGGCCCGCACTGGTCTCCACACAATACGACACGAGACCCGTCTGCCCAACGATGACGCCCGGGACCCAGGCTGGCCCCGCGCTCGCGTAGTTCCTGCAATGCACTGGGGCACCCACTTCGAAACTCTTCGTGGCCTCTAACCCGATGTTCCTCCCTGTGTCCTCCACCCTCGTTGGGTCTAGTTTGGTCAGGATCGTGGTCAGCTTCCTACGCATTAAGAGCTCTGCGGGCGAGTACCCTGAAGCTAGGGGGGTCACCCTGTATCCTAGCAGGAACTGACACACTTGTAGGTTGAGATCCCCGGGACCCATGCGCCTCAGTGCGTCCTTGGTGGTGCGCACGAGGCGCTCCACCTGGCCGTTTGTTGCCGGGTGGAAAGGGGCGGAGGTGATGTGCCGAATGGCGTTGATCTCCGTGAACGCCCTGAACTCAGCGGACGTGAAACAACTAGCGTTATCGCTAATTAGGGTGTCGGGTATACCGAACGTGCTAAAGACCCTCCGCAAATGCTTCACCGTCGTTGCTGAAGAGGTGCTTGTAACTGGAATTACCTCCAACCACTTGGAGTAAGCATCCACCACGAGGAGAAAAAGTGTCCCTCTAAATGGCCCCGCAAAGTCGATGTGCACCCGCGACCATGGCCCCTTTGCCGCGTCCCATTCCCTGTGCGGCAGACGCGCCTCTTCGGGTCGGGAGCATTGGCATCTCTCGCAAACGCCCACCATGTGCTCGATGTCGGCATCTAATTGGGGCCACCAGAAATAGCTCCTGGCCAGAGCCTTGGAGCGCACAATCCCAGGGTGGCTGACGTGCAGCAGTTTGAGCACCGTAGGCCTCAGGGATTCGGGGACTACCACCCGCTGGCCCCACAGAAGGCACCCCCTCTCTATGGACAACTCTAGCCTCTTCCTGAAAAAAAGGGCGAACTCTGCCGCCGGGGAGGACGCTGGCCACCCTTTCTGCACCCAGGAGCTGACTAGAGCAAGCGTTTTGTCCTTGCCGGTCGCCTTGGCGATGTCTGCGGGTACAATGGGGGGCGAATCTAAGACCTCTATCAGGAGCACCGGGCGGTCTCGTTCTTCCTCGCCCACGATGCTGCTAGCGTTGGGGAGGGGAGACCTCGACAGGGCGTCCGCGTGGCTTATCTCTTTTCCCGGTCGGTACACTAACGCGTGCTGATACGCGTTTAAGAAGATGGCCCACCTTAACATCCTAGGGGACAGGATTTGAGGGGTGGGTTTGTCAGCAGTGAAAATGCCTAGCAGGGGCTTGTGGTCGGTCACTATGGTGAAAGGGCGGCCATAGAGGAAGTCGTGGAACTTTTTGGTCCCCGCGATTATTGCTAGCGCTTCCCTGTCTGTTTGAGCGTAGTTTCGTTCCGCTTGGGACAGGGATCTGGAGTAGAATGCTACCGGGGCCTCTCTCCCGTTCTCCAACACGTGGCACAGTACCGCCCCCACCCCCACTGGGGATGCATCACATATCAGAACCACTGGTCTCTTGGGGTCAAAATGGGTGAGAATGGCGTCAGACGCTAGGAGTTGTTTCAGGTCACTGAATGCCTTCTCCTGGCTCTCGCCCCACTTCCACGCCTCGTCCTTCTTAAGTAGCTTGTGAAGTGGCTCTGCTACCGATGCCTTCAGCGGCAGGAAGGAATGGTAAAAGTTTAAGAGCCCTAGGAACGACTGCAATTCGGGCTTGGAGGTGGGGCGAGGGGCATTTCGAATGGCGGCTACCTTTGATTTGGAGGGTTTGATTCCCTCGGGGGTCACCCGGAAACCTAAGAACTCAACCTCTTTGGCGAAGAAAACGCATTTGTCTCTCCGCAACCTCAACCCCGCCTTTTCGAACACCGCCAGCACTTTGTCCAGCCTTTCAGCCAACTCCTCCTCGCTCCCCCCCGTTATCAACACGTCATCAAAGTATGGCAAGACCCCCTCCAGTCCCTTTAAGAGGCGTTCCACGAGCGACTGGAAAATACCCGGCGCCGAGTTCACGCCAAACTGTAGGCGCGTCACCTGGAACGCCCCCTTATGAGTGACTATCGTTTGCGCAGCAGCTGCAGCTGGGGTTACTGAGAGTTGCTGATAGGCTTGCGCTAGGTCAAGTTTGGCGAAACACTTTCCCCCATGTAACCTGGCCAACAGGTGGCTGACTACCGGCACCGGATACGCATTTGGGCGGATCGCCTTATTAATGGTGCACTTGTAATCAGTGCAAATGCGAACCTCCCCGTTGGCCTTTAGCGCAGTTACAATCGGAGTTTCCCACTCCACGGAATCAACAGGAACAAGAATCCCCTGGCCCACCAATTTGTCCAGTTCCGCCTCTATCTTGTCCTTTAGTGCGAAAGGCACTCTGCGCGGCTTGAGTCTGATAGGGCGGACCTCCGGGACCAGGTCGAACGCTACTGGGGGTCCCTTGAATTTTCCGAGTCCTTTCTTGAAAACTTCGGGGTGCGCGTCACACACCTCCTGTATTGGGTCAGTCCCAACGGCATGCACCCCCCCAATGAACAAACCCAGGGGCTTAAACCATTGAGTCCCGAGGAGGCTGCAACTTCCCCCCTTTAGAACAACCAGGGGAAGTTCCGTGGCGTGTTGCTTGTATTGGACCTTGAATTTTCCAACCCCCAACACCGGAATGCTATTTCCCTGCACGTCCCGCAGAGTGGACCTCAACGCTTTGAGCTTAGGGCGCACGTGGGGGGAAATTCCCAAGAACTCCCGCTGGGACGTAATTGAGTAGGACGAACCCGAGTCTATCTCCATCCTAACAGGGGGCCCTTGCACCAGTACCTCGACAAAATAACGTGGGTGTCCCAAGGACACGCTGTACATGGGGGCCTCGTCGCTGCTGTCGTCAGAGATGCGGCCTACGCCGTCCTGCTTCCTCGCGGGCCGGGCGCCCTCCTTGGTCGTCGTCGGCCGGTCTGACGGGCCTTTCTGGTCTCTGCGCCGCCGTCTGCAGACCTTGGCGATGTGTCCCCGGCATCCGCAGTTGTGGCACTCGGCCTTCCGGAACGGACACTTGATGCGGTCATGGGCTGCTCCACAGCGTCGCAGCGTCGGCCGTCCTTCCGCACCTTCCGGACGTCCTCATCGTCGCTACTCTCCGTGGACGATTTTGGCGTGCGCCTGGCCGCCTGCACCGAGCCCGCTGCCTTGTCGGGCTGTGGGGGCCTTTCTCTGAACCCCTTGACTCCGGCCCTAGTGGCCTCCGCGGCCTGGGCCGCCTTCACGACCTCACGTAGTGTCGGGGGCGGCTCCTGGTTCATCAGTTTCCGCTGAACCTCTTCATCCCACAGGCCGCACAGCAAGCGGTCCCTGAGGGTGATTTCCAGATTTTCCCACTTGCATGGGCCGGCGGCCAACCGCAGGGCCGCTGCAAAAGCGGCGATGGACTCACCAGGCGCTTGAACTCTCTTCCAGAACGCGTCTCGAGCCGCAAACATCGAGACCGTGGGCTGGAAATGGTCGCGCATCACCTTCAGAAGCTGTTTGGCCGTCAGCTCACTCACTTTCTTCGGTGATACTAGGTCCACCAATACCCGTTTGGCGGCATTTCCCAGCATCCGAGTGAGGATGGCCCTCTTCTTTCCCTCGTCCGTAATGTCGGACACCACCAGCGTATCTTGGAAGTCCATTTCGAAGAGCTCCCAGTCTTCCGGCTTGTTGATGTCGAAACCGGCATGTGTCTTGGTCTCGTGGGAAGCCATATCCCACCTTCGTCGCCAATTTAGTGTATGAGAACCAAGACAAAGGAACAGCCGAAGGATTGGCTTAACACATCTTTATTGCATGGTGGCCAGGGGGAACATGAGGTAATGGCGGACAAGCAGCTCAATATATACGGTGGTTACACATTTGAATATATTGAGCAGCTCAATATATACGGTGGTAGCCATTGGCTACCGTTGGCGTGACGTCATTTCTGGTCACGCCCTTCTTGTCCAGGTGAGGTAGTGGCGGGAATCTTCCCGCGCTGTGGTTCCTTGGGGAATTGGGACCTGTGAGCTGGGCGCTCGCTATTGCCACCAGGTGGTCATTAGCTCGCGTCCTAATTGCAACGGGTTACATTGATATATAAGTTAAAGGCATAGTATTGAGAACACAAAGCATAGTATTGAGAACACATGATATATATGTTAAAGGCATATTATTGAGAACACAACAATATATATATATATAATCACAGAAACATCTGCAGCTGCAGACAGCACTGGTTCTTTGGCTATAAACGGGGATGAGCGCTGCACCCTAGAGTCAGATATGACTGGCCTTCTAGCAAGGGCGACCTTTATCTTTACTAATGGTGAGTGAAATGCCTGAACTAGTTATTTAATGAGAGGCCATATACAGTACAGGTGAAATTCAGAAAATTAGAATATCATGCAAATGTTCATTCAGTTGAGTAATGCAATTTAAAAGGTGAAACAAATATATGAGATAGACTCATTGCATGCAAAGCGAGAGAGTTCAAGCCTTTTGTTGTTCTGTCGCACAGTCGATTCCGACTCTTTACGACCCCATGGACCATTGCTCTCCAGGCACCCGTCTTCCACCATCCTCCTCAGTCCGCACAGCCCCGTGCCCATTGTGTCTACAATACCATCTAGCCATCTCATCTTTGGCCACCCCCTTCTTCTTTTGCCCTCCACCTTCCCCAGCATCAAGGCTTTCTCAAGTTTGATGTTTATAAGAACATAAGCACAGCCTTGCTGGAACCGGCCACAGGAGCCCATCCAGTCCAGCATTCTGTCTCACACAGTGGCTCATATTTGCTTCAGGGTATTATTCCCAAGCAGATGCCTTCACCTGCTTAGGATTCCCTGGAAATGGCATTGAGAGATATCCTGCCTATCTCTCCAACCGGAGGTTGTCCTTAGGTATCCATAATTATAGCCATTGATACCCTTGTCCTCCATGAGCTTGTCTAATCCTTTCTTAAAGCTGTCAAGACTGACAGCTGTCACCACTTCTTCTGGCAGGGAGTTCCATAGACCAGTGATCCTCTAGGTGAAAAAGTACTTTCTCTTATTTGTTTGAGAACTAGTACCCAAAAGTTTCATGGAGTGCCCCCTAGTTCTAGTGTCATGAAATAGGGAAAACAGTTTTTCCTTATCTACTTTGTCCACACCGTGCATGATTTTATAAACTTCAATCAGATCACCTCTTAGACGCCGTCGTTCAAGAGTGAAAAGGCCCAACCGTTGCAGCCTCAGATGGTAAGGAAGGCGTGGAGATCTAGTGTTCAAGGAATGAAGAATCAGACGAATGAAGTACTGTAGTGAAATTCAGCTCTTTATTAGTGGGGTTTGAGCAGTTTGGATGGGGCAAAACTTGGACTTATATACACTAGTAACAGTAACAATAATACAACAAGCCCATTGGCTAACAGTGTGCACATTTTTTCGATCCACTTATTTGCATTAGATCATATCTGTCAAGTGCATCTTTGCATGTGGTGAGTCTATCTCATAGATGTGTTTCACCTTTTAAGTGAAGGGAATGAACATTTGCACAATATTCTAATTTTCCGAGTTTCACCTGTATAAAATAATCTGAATGTGCAGAGAGACACAGCAACATCTGGGATTAAAAAAGAAACAACCCATACACATACAGGACTGGGCAGGAAAGCTCCAGGAAGGTGTCTCTTCAAAGGCAAACAATTAATACAAATGTTTTAATGTGAGTCATGAGGCTAGCCAATATTCGGAGTCAGATTATCACGGCACTTGAAGAAGAAGAAGAAGAAGAAGAAGAAGACGACGACCGTGAAGGATCCGCTCTCTCCAGATAGATCTACGGTCCCCCGATGGATCCGGGCAGTGCCCAGCAGAGGGCTCCTCTTGCCTTGCCGTCGAGGGGAAGGGGAAGAAGGGGAGAAAAGGGCTTCCTTCCCTCCTTCCCTTGGCTGTCGGTCGGCTCACACAGCAGCGCCGGGGGGAGAGAGGAGAGGCGAGGAGAGGGAGGCGGAGTTTCCCGAGTCATGAGCCGCTGCTGTAGTTGCACATCCGGATTATTAATCGTCAGTGGCTGCTGCTGCCGCCGCTGGTCCTGGTTAAGGGAGAAAGAGAGAGGCATACAGAGGGAGGGGATCCACCCCACCACCACCCCCAGCCCCACTTGCTCCCTACTTGCTGGAGCCGCACCGCTGGCGGATCATAGGTGACCAAGGCGACCCCGGGGGAGCCAAAGAGGGGAGGGGCGCGCGGGATCCACCGGGCCTGGAGGGCTTGTCTTTTCTTTCTTTCTTTCTTTGCATCAGTGGGTCTGGTCCCATCTCTCTCTCCCCCCCCCCTAATTATAACCCCCTCCCCCTCAAATCTCATCATGCGCTCCCCTCCCCCCCGTTCTGTTTGTTGGCTGCAAATGGGAGCCATCATTGCAATCAACCCGGTGCCCGGGAGGCATCTCAGTGCGTATAGTGTACAAGGGTGGGGGGTGGAGGCGGCGCCCCCCCATTTAATTTCATTTATTTATGCCTCGAAGTGAGTGGGTGGGTGGGTTGGGATGGGAGCCAGGGCGAGAGGGGGGGGGATCTGAACCGTCAGGGAAAGGGTTTAAACGAAGCATTATTATTTATTTATTTTAAAGACCCTCCCATGCATAACCGAGCAAAAACAGCAAGAAGAATCTCAAGTAAATCTTGAGAAAGGAAAAGACACTTTGAAAAGTCAATGAGCTCAATGGAGTCGGTTCGCTCTTGTCGTTTCCAAATGTCTCTTTATAGGCTAAGTCAGGTTGGGGTGTTCAGGCCCCGTTTGATCGGCTGTCTTTTTTGGTCATTCCTTTGATAAGGAATGATTTGAAGATTATTCTTCCCTGAATACACCTCTGTTACTGAATACACAAGATTGGTTAGCCTTTGATTGTGGATTGTTTAATAAGGGAGAATTAATTGTATTGCAGTGCAGTGGGTCAAGTAGCTAAGGCGCTGACTGGGAGGCGGAAGATCAACAGATTGAGACCCGAGTGCTGCACGATGGAGTGAGCTCCCATCTCTGTCCCAGCTCCTGCCAACCTAGCAGTTGGAAAGCAAGAAATTGCAAATAGATAAATAGAGACCACTTCGGTGGGAAGGTGACAGCGTTCCGTGCACTCCGGTGTCTAGTCATGCCTGCCACATGACCACGGAAATGTCTGCACAAGCAGACAGTGCTGGCTCTTTGGCTTGGAAACAGAGATGAGCACTGCACCCTAGAGTTGGATACGACTGGCTTTCGAGCAAGGGAAACCTTTACCTTTAATTGGATTTAGCCAGCTTTTTTCAGATGCATCCGGACTAGCCACACTTCATGTCTTCTTTTCTTCCTTGTTTCAAGTTCATGTTGCTACTTCTAGGATATATATATATATATATATATATATATATATATATATATATATATATATATATATATATATATATATATATATATATATATATATATATATATATATATATATATATATAAAAAAATAATTACTATACCTGAGTCAGATATGACTGGCTTTCAAACAAGGGCAGCCTTTACCTTTACTATTAGCATCCTACATTTAAAACTTCCCCAAGTGGGCTTAGCATATCAATAAAATGCTCTGCAATGCCACAGATAACACTAGTGTACTTGTACAACCACACTTGTACACACTACCAGTGATGGCCAACCTTTGCACTCCAGGTGTTCTTGAACTTCAATTCCCAGAAGCCCTGATCATCAGGAGTGCTGACTTGGGCTTCTGGTAATTGAAGTCCAAGAACACCTGGAGTGATGAGCCCATACCTTTCAGGTGGGAGGTCATTAAAATATGTGTGAAGGTAGCCTTTGGATGTTCTTCTGAAGTTGTGGCACCTTTTACTAAAAAGTGAGCAGAACAGCAACATATTAGTGATGCGTGAATGCCGAAGTGAAAAATGATAATTCATATTCATTTTTTAAAAAAGATGATGAAGGCCATGTTGCAGGACCACTAAAACTCTGTACACACTTGTCAGGAAATAGATGTCACATGGAACTCAGTAGGATGTTCTTCTGAAGAAGTCCTTGTAGGGTTGCATTGCATGGCTTGCAAAAGCAGAGATGGCCCTATATTAAATATATGCCTTTACGTGGCTTGTTCTTTCGTAGATGGTTTAGAGCAGATAAACATTAGGAGAATTCAGAACAAATGCATTCTAAAAGCTCCTTAAACTTTCACAGTTTTACATTTAGAGTGAGATGGTGGATTTTAGTGGCGGAGTGCCAACTAATTCATTATGCCTCAGTGGTAAATATGCTAATAAATTGTGTCACAGCTAAGAAAGAAGCTTGTACTTCTCATGACAAAACATTTTTGGATTAGAGTTTACTTTATTAGATAATGCTTCTGGCCAAGTGACTTCTGATGCATAAAATGCACCCCACAATGAATCTATTATGGAAGATGATGGCCATAGAGTTGGTGAGTGTACAATTCTTTGTGTTTTCTTCCTTGTCGTTAATGAGGTTTTTACTGTATAAAATTGAGTAAATAGCTGTTTCAAATTATCTCTGATAGTTGCTAAGATTATCTTGAGCTGATTGGAGAAAAAGGAATAATCTTAAGGATTGTATTTAGACAAGGTGAAGAAATGCTTGAACATCTTCATATAAGATGCAAATATCTGAAGTGTGCTTCTTCTCTTTCCTCCCCCCCCTTTCCCTTTAACCTAGGAGTGCCCAAACCTTTCAGGCTGTGGGCCAGTCATGTGTTTGAGTCACGTGGTTCCTCCCACCAGAAATGGAAGTAAAACACACATGCATAGTCACAGAATGCATAATGATGCCATAAATAACCCATGGCTGTCATAAACATATTTTACTTACGCTTCTGGGAGCTGCGTGGGCGGCATGGGCAGGATTAATTGGCAGCACAGGGCGGATCTGGCCCACAGACCATAGTTTGGGAACCCCTGCTTTAACCTTTGCCTTTAAACACCCTGAAGTCATTAGAAGTGAAGTACTTTAATTTGGATAGCTATAACAATGGAGGTTTACAGTGCATGACAACCAGTAGCCACTTGCACAACAGGTCACCAATCCAACTAAGTCCAGCCACTCTGTAAATAAACACACTGAAAACTGCTGGGTTGGGCAGTCAATGAGGTGATGTTTGACACTCTCCAACCCTTCAATCACTTTGTTTTCTCTTTTACCTTTGGGTGGAATAGGGGCTGTGGTGGCTTAGTGTTTAAGACGCTGAACTTGACGACTGGAAGTTCGAGACACGAGTACTTGCACAACGCAGTGAGCTCCTGCCAACCTAGCAGTTTGAAAGCAAGAAATTGCAAGTAGATAAATAGGGACCACTCAGGTGGGAATATAGCGATTAATCTTTAAAATGCCACAACATTGTTGTTTTTACTATTGTTTTGTTTTTTGTTTGCTAAGTCTAAAGTGACTTTTCAAAGTTGTGCATTTGATATAAATGATCTTTTTCTACTTTCCAGATTTTTTTTAGAGATCTTAACTTAGATACTAGGGTCTGGGGAATTTATATATTGGATTTAAATTGGGAGTAGAAATTACAGGTTTATCAGCAGAAGGTGGAAATGTACTGTGGAGAATATAATCAGTCCATTTTGTACAACAGGTAGCTGTTGTGATTGCTGTTTTCAATATATATTTTCCACCCTGGTGTGAGGCTGATGTGTAGTATCTCTTTGCTCCATTTTCCAGGCAAGCGTCTGAGTTGCTTAGGCCAAGACTGCTTTCCCAATGGGTAATCCATATGTTTTGAACTAATGGTCTCATCAGCCCCAGCTAACATGCTCAGTCATAACAGGAACCGTTGTGTAAGAGAAGGTTGACCGCTTGTGGCACTCAACCTCATTTCGATCAGAAAAGTCTGGCCAGGTTATCCTGCTATGGTAATAGAATGGACCAGGGGTTCCCAGCTCCTGACCCATGGGCCTAATCTGGACTATGCATGTAATTAATGCGGCCCATGTTGGCCACCCGGGCACCTCTAGACCTGCCCCCCACTGCCAGCAGTCGAAAAACATCATTTGCCACAGGTGCGGCAGGAATCGTGTGGTTTTTGCCACTTTGTGCACAGCCTCCACCACTTCCCATGTTTGTGCTGGTTTGGTAATTTTCCATGCTGCTCCGCTGTGCTTCAGCAGCTAGAGCAGGACCGTGAGCTACTTCCTGGTTCCTCACTGGATCCCAAGCGCCTACATAAGCTACACCCGGCACCAGAAGTTGATCATGGTCCCACTCTAGTTGCCAAAGTGGAGGAGCATTGAAAAATTATCAAACTGGAGCAAACATGCTCCAGAAAGCCTTCCACCACCCTGGGAAGCGGTGGAGGCTGTGCACATAGTGGCAAAAACCACACGATTCTTGCCGCCGCCGCCGCAATGGTAAGCCACCAAGATGCTGATGACAGTGAAAACATAAGTTGTGGGCACAGTCACACCTCCGGCCCCCCACAGCTGAGTGTGGTGGCGGGAACTGGGAAAATGTTGGGAACCCCTGGAATAGACCCTACTGCCAGTGACTCAACACTCATCAGGCGGCAGTTAACTAACCTGACAACCCTGATAATGGTCTTGGTCGGCGAAGTCCACAGGGAAGTGTGATGGTCCCCAAGTGGATTAAATTCCACTTGAATCCATCTGGATGGAGGGCAGCAGCTTCATCAATACTGCCACGGGACTGAGGAGAACTTTGCGAGTCAAAAGGGCTCAGGACCAGAAAGTGACTCATAGAACTGGTTCAGTGGTATGGGTGTCATGCTGTGATGCAGAAGGCAGATGAAAGGCCATTGCATTATATTCTCAGAACAGTCATCATGGCTGATCGCCATGATGATTGCCAATATTCAGATTCAGATATGGCAGAAGAAGAAGAGAAAAGGGAGATGGAACAAGGGGAGACGCACTTTGTCCATTGGGGGAATCATCAACTGCAACTCATATCCAAGAATGCATTTTTTCCTGAAGCAGGAAAAATGTCATGGGCATGAATTTATTTAAGGTGGATCCCAGTTGCCATGAAGTGACCCACACACTATGATCTCAGAGCCATCCAGTGGTGGGCATCAGCAGGTTCTCACCAGTTTGCCAGAACCGGTAGCACAAATTCTGACTGCCCTGCCCATCCAAGTTTTGAAATAAAGTAGTCCTAATTTGGGTGCAATGCAATGCTTTCCTGCTGGCCACGCCCACCATGCCACTCCCACAGAGTAGGTAGTAAAAAAAATTGGAGCCCACCACTGGAGCCATCCCCTGTGGCACACACGAAATGAGACATGCAGGATTCAATACCGGGACTGCAATGGACTGCCGCATCCTTGAGGATATGGACAAGGTGTGCCTTCACAGCCAGTCCATCTGGCATGGCCTCTTCTGCCTCCATGACCATTGGGAATCAGAGTTCCTCCTCCGCTCATTTTGCCGTTTGGCACAATATGATGGTTTCCAGTGGCATTTCCTCCACTGCGGGGGACCATTCCCCCCCCCCCCCCAATTGGGGGAACGGAAGGCTGGAAATGAAGCAGCTTTTTCAAGAAAGTAAAGCTCTTAATAGATAGGGTATTTATCATGATGATTTTAACTCTTAGCTTAAATCTAGTTACTAATTCTAACTAGGAAAGACCTACAGAGTCTACACATATGTAATTTCCATTGATTCAGTAGGTATATTATAGTTTAGGTTATAAACTGGATTCCAGCCCTTATTTATAGGTTAAGGTAGTTTATGGTGTAATCTGTTTTCTACTTGTTGATTTTCATTTGGCTTTTATGATTTTATCCGCTGCTTTCAGCACTACATTTTAGTAGAAAAGGGCAGACAGAAATGTAATAAAATAAATAATATTGCCCACCTTTACTGTAAAACATCTGGAGAGTACGAGCTTGTGAAAAGCTGGACTGTGAAAATGAGCGAGTGGCTTTCACAGTGGCCTTTCTGATGAATTGGAGCTGGGATTCTCAACCTGTGGCCCGAATGCAGCCTGTGGCGCCATTTCAAGTGTCCCCTCCTACCGCCTCCACCACACTAGGAAGTGCCATGTGGTGGAGGAAGGGCAAAATGGCCATCCAGCCCCCGAAGCTGTCTGAGGGAGCGTGACCCAACTCCCGGCTTAAAAAGGTTGAGAACTCCTGAATTAGAGAATCCAACCCAATACTTTCTAGCCCATGATTTGTATTATGCACATGACACAAGCGGATCCTGAATTACCTGAGAATCCATTTGTTGCAAGGAATTCAGTGAATTCAGGTAAAGGTTTCCCTTGCTCGAAAGCCAGTCGTTTCTGACTCTAGGGTTCAGTGCTCATCTCTGTTTCAAAGCCAAAGAGCCTGGGTTGTCTGCTTCTGCAGACGTTTCCGTGGTCATGTGGCAGGCGTGACTAGACACCGGAGCGCATGGAACGCTGTTACCTTCCCACCGATGTGGTCCCTATTTATCTACTTGCAATTTCTTGGCAGGAGCTGGGACAAAGATGGGAACTCATTCCGTCCTGCAGTACTCGGGAATTGAACTGGTTCATGGGGCTCGGTTTTAGGTGGGAAGGGAAGAAAAGAAGAAATGCTGAAGTAGTATTGACCTTAGTTGTTACTTTGGTCTACTGGCAAAAATAAAGAGAAAACAAAGCGGAAAGGGCAAAATATTGCAGCACTTGACAGAATTAGATTTTATCAATCAAAATGCATTTCTTCAGACACAAGGTACAAATACTATGTCTGTTATATTTATGAATAGCCCCATCCTTGTAGAAGTCTTAATCAACTGAGGATACAAACAATGTCCTACTACCATGAGGATATTGACAAATATGGAGGGTATAGCACTGCAGTGGCTCAAGTGGCTAAGACGCTGACTGGGAGGCGGAAGGTCAGCAGTTCGATTCCCGAGTACTGCAGGACAGAAGGAGCTCCCGTCTTTGTCTCAGCTCCTGCCAGCCAAGCAGTTCGAAAGCGAGAAATTGCAAGTAGATAAATAAGGACCACTTTGGTGGGAAGGTAACAGCGCTCCATGCGCTCCGATGTCTAGTCATACCTGCCACATGACCACGGAAACGTTTGGAAAAGCAGACAGCACTGTCTCTTCGGCTTTGAAACAGATGAGCACTGAACCCTAGAGTCGGATTTGACTGGCTTTCGAGCAAGGGAAACTTTTACCGATACTAACCTTACTGTAGTATTTACACTCCTTGCGACTGAAGAAGTGGATTTTTACAACTGAATCACACTGAAATAAATGTATTAATTTTTCAAGTGCCACAATATTTTGCTTCTCCATATTCTTTATTTAGAGGGACTGTGGTGGCTTAGTGGTTAAGACGCTGAACTTTATGACTGGAAGGTTGACAGGTCAGCAGTTCAAGACCCGAGTGCTGCGCAATGGAGTGAGCACCTGTCGTCTGTCCCAGCTCGTGTCAAACTAGCAGTTCGAAATTAAGAAATTGCAAGTAGATAAATAGGGACCACTTTGGTGGGAAGGTATACAGAGTTCCGTGCACTCCAGTGTCTAGTCATGCCTGCCACATGTCCATGGAAACGTCTACAGATGCAGACAATACCTGTCAACCTTCCTGGATTGGCCGGGAGTTTCCGTTTTTCGGCGCCAATTTTCACCATTTCCCGCTTGGAGCTGCTGAAACCCCGGAATTTGGCAGCGGGGGGGAAAGGCGTTACTGCGCATCCCTTCTGCGCAGCTTGCTTCTACGCATGCGTAGAACCCTTCTACACATGCGTAGAAGCGAGCTGCGCAGAACGGTTCTGTGCAAGTTGCTTTTACGCATGCGTAGAAGGCGAGCTGCGTAGAACCGTTCTGCGCAGGTCCTGGATTTTCCAGAGCTGCGGTTGACAGGTATGATGCAGACAGCACTGGCTCTTTGGCTGTAAATAGAGATGAACACTGAACCCTAGAGTCAGATTTGACTGGCTTTTGAGCAAGGGGCAACTTTTACCTTTACTTTATTCTTTATTTCTTCCTTCAGTTTTGCCAATCTGCTAAAACAGACTAACATGGCTATTTCTTTGGAACTTGGTGGAGTTATCTTGAGGGCTCTAGTGAGCCATTCAGTAGGGCGGAATATTTTATTTTATTTTAAATAGTTAATATTCTGCTTTTGCCTTAATCCAAGACCCAAGATGGCTCCCAACATTAAAAAATTCTTCTTGACCGATGTTACATGTATGCATTGGGAAGCTAAATAAAGCAGAAACAGAAATTTTTTATTAGTTAAAAAGAGCTGTATAATGTGTTTTATTAGTTAAAAGGAGCTGTAAAATGTGTTTTATTTGTTAAAAAGAGCTGTAGAAAGCATTACTAGTAGTCAAAGGGAGATATAAAACTGAGAGAGCCTTCTGATCTTTCTTTCCCCTTCCCTGTCCCATGCAGCCATAATCTCCTGGCTTTCATGTTGGGAAAGGAGGTGTGGCTGTTGAGTTACTAAAAGACTGCAGTACCCACAGTGTAAACACCTTTAAAGTGATGTGAAGCCTGTTTTGTATTGGATCTGGCAGTCATGGAAACCAGAAGCAGCCCAGTTACACTGATGCTTGGAAGGAGCTGGTGCTTCAGAAGCATTTCAGTAAGGAGCTTAGATACCACTGCTGCCCCCACCCCCTAATAATAATAATTTCATGTCAGATATTACTCTGGGTTGAAAGGATTTTTTTCTGGAGAAACTCTGCTCAGGGGACACCCGAACAAGGTTCCTTTCATGTCCCCAAGTGCTGCCCCCCTCCCTGGTAATAGAAATATGTAAGTGACTTGCACGCGTCTGTGCTTGGTGGTGTAGATCTGGACAGGGCTGTGTGCTGTGCTGTTTCCATTCTCCCACAAAATTTACGATTTTTTCTTGTGTTCTGGCATTTGAGTCTTTAAATCGGAAATGCTTGAGTAAGCATAAGGGTCATACGGAAAAACAGAAAGCTAATCCACCACAGAGTACGTTTAGTATTATATACTATACTATAAGGTGCAGGGGTTCTGATTTAGTATAAACCAGGTTTTAAAAAAAAGATATAAGGTATCCAGAAGGATTTAGGTAGAGGTAAAGGTCACCCTTACTCGAAAGCCAGCCGTATCGGACTCTAGGGCTCAGTGTTCATTTCTGTTTATAGCCAAGACACTGTTTGTGTCTGCAGATCTTTCTTTGGACATCTGGCAGGCATGACTAAACACCGGAGTGCACAGAACGTGAGTTACCTTCCCACCGAAGTGGTACCTATTTATCTACTTGTAATAACCATTCCATTATACTTTTGCTATTCCAGAATTACACATCTTTTTCAAGACTATACGGGTGGCAAGGCACATCAACTCATCAGCTGCATGCACTCTGAATGATCTTGGCTGATCTTTTCTCCTGTGAGACCCAGTGGGGATTTGGCTTGATCTCCTGACTCTGCTGATAGGACTCCAGGCCACTGAGGCAAACTATCTTGTTGTCCAGTCGCACAGACGACTCAGACTCATTGCGACCCCATGGACCATTGCCCTCCAGGCACCTCTGTCTTCCACCATCTTCCTCAGCCCGCCCAGCTCTGTGCCCATTGTGTCTACAATACCATCTAACCATCTCATTTTTGGCCACCCCCTTCTTCTTTTGCCCGCCACCTTTCCCAACATCAAGGCTTTCTCAAGTGAATCCTCCCTTCTCATTTGATGTCCAAAGTACTTTAGCTTCATCTTTACTCTTTGACCTTCTAAGGAGCAGTCAGGGTTGATTTCTTCTAAGATCGACCTATTTGTTCTCCTCGCTGTCCAGGGGACTCTCAAAACTCTCCTCCAACACCACATTTCTATTCTTCTGCAGTCAGCTTTCCTAATGGTCCAGCTCTCACACCCATACATTATCACCGGGAATACCATTGCTTTGACTATGCAAATTTTTGTTTGCAAGGTGATGTCTCTGCTTTTCACTGTGTTCCCCAGGTTTCTCACAGCTTGTCTCCCAAGCATCAGTTGCCTTTTTATTTAATGGCTGCAATCTCCATCTGCAGTGATCTTGGATCCTAAGAAAGTAAAATCTGTCACTGCTTCTACTTCTTCCCCATCTATTTTCCAGGGACTGATAGGGCCTGTTGCCATTATCTTGGTTTTCTTGATGTTGAGTCTCAAGACAGCTTTTGCACTCTCCTTCTTTCAACCTAATCGGGAGCTTCTTTAGGTCTTCCACACTTTCTGCCATTAGGGTAGTATCATCTGCGTATCTCAAGTTGTTGATGTTTCTCCCAGCAATTTTGAGCCCAACTTGTGATTCATCCAACCATGCATTTCACATTATGTGCTCTGTGTATAAGTTGAATAAGCAGGGTGACAAAATGCAGCCTTGTCTTACTCCTTTTCCTATTCCAAACCACTCCGTCATTCCGTATCCTGTCCTAACTGTTGCTTCTTGACTCATGTACAGATTTCTCATGAGGCATATAAGGTGTTCTGGCATTCCCATCTCTAATTACTTGCCACATTTTGTTGTGGTCCACACAGTCAAAGGCCTTGGTGTAGTCAATGAAACAGAAGTAGATTTGTTTCTGATATTCCTTTGTTTTCTCCATGATCCAACGTATGTTGGCAATGTGGTCTCTAATCCTCCCCCCCACCCTGCCTCTTCTGAACCCAGCCTGCACCTCTGGTAGTTCTCTCTCTCCTCGTGCTGCTGAAGTCTATCCTGTATTATCTTGAGCATAACCTTGCTAGCGTGTGGTATGAGCGCAATTGTTCGATAATTTGAACATTCTTTGGCATTACCCTTTTTTGAGATTGGAAAATATACTGATCTTTTCCTATCCTGTGGCCATTGTTGTGTTTTCCAAATCTGCTGGCATATAAAATGCAATAATTTGATTCCATCATCTTTTAGGGTTTTGAAAAATTCAGCTGGGATACCATCATCTCCACTGGCTTTCTGCAAATACATTTCCCTCCAAAGCTACGTTCAGTACAGCTTGACTGCCCACAGGGCTCCAGCCACAGCGCAGATTCTAATAACCAAATTGCAATGCTTCTCTACAACTTAATATTTTCTCTTTGCTTATGGGGAGATGGCTAGTGTCTGGACAGGAACCCTTTTAAGTCAGTGGTGGCCAAACTCCGGCCTGCGATGCCAAGTCATCAAGCCCATGCTGCTCCCAGTAGCGGAAGTAAAATTTGCCCATGCTTGCGCAAAACGCTGCCATAAATGCACCTCCAGCCTTCATAAATTTAATTTAATTTAATTGTTGGATTTATATACTACCCACTCGACCAGTCGTGCGTGCATTTACTGCGGCGTTTTGCACAAGCACATTTTGCTTCCAGTGGGAGAAACCCTGTACCGCTTTGCTGAACCACATGATTGGCCTATGGCCCGAAAAGTTTGGCCACCCCTTTTTTAAGTCATGACAAAAATCCCCACATTTTGTTTCCTCTTTCTTGGTGGTTTGGGCACTGGTGAGAACAGTTTTGTTGACAGGTGGGCAAAAGTGCAGTTGCTGCTTTGCTGTAGTTGTGACTTGTTAAGAATTAGAAGGTTGAATAGGTTTGTGTCTTCCTAAATTCAGCTAATTTTTTGATGCTGGCTATGTCGTTGGTGCTTTTTGTGTACTTTGTGCAATCAAAGCCTGTGCAAATTTTATGGGGGAACTGCTGTTTATCTCAAAGCAAGAAATCTCACAGGCTTTGAATTTTTTTCATCAGCGTATCTCAATGAGATTAAGAAATGTAGCGAATATTCTTCACACTCCTATGTCAGTCTTCCTAATCTATATTCCTTATATGACACCTTAAATCAGGTTGCATCCTGGGATACAATAGTTTCTAGTACAGTATCTGGGTGTTAAATTGAAATTTGTCCAATGTATTTTTCCTGCTGAAATGGGTACAATTGCTTCTTCTTTTGTGTCCTGATCAAACCCTGGACTGCCAAAATGAAGCCACTTTCTTGGCTTTGTCATGGACCAAACAAGTCTTCATTGGTACATGTTTCTGGCAGTAATTGGCAGATTAGTAAATGAGCCAGATTTTTTATCTCTCCACATTCACACCGTGTTATTCGCCAGCAGTCCTAAGTGGAGCATGTTGGTCTTACATTTGGGCACTCTGTTCCTCAGCCTGTTCAGAGTCCTGCAAGTGACGTATGGGTGGTTGAGTTCTTCAGCTATATCCTCCTTTAATGTTCCTTGTCCAGAAATTTTGTAATTCATGTTGGGATTGATCTTTGTGGTTTGGACTGCTATTGTAAGAAAAGAAAATTATTAAAATCCTATAGGCAAGGTCTCTGTAACTTGCTGCGGCTAATTGTGGCTTGGCTACATCTCAATCATGGGCCTGGTTATGTGCCGAACTGCACAACCAAGTTCCACCTTATCAGTTCGCAGCTGCAAGTCACACAAACCTTATCTTAACCTATAAATCCAAGGGTTAACCGTTGGAACTGGCTATAGGTTGCTATGCCTCGCCCTACTTGCCTGCACTCACCCTTCGTGCACACGGCCGATCTGGGTACGCAGGTCAACGAAGGATTGAAAAAACCGGCAGTGGGGCAACAGCCCCACAAACGCGAAGAAAGGGAAACAACTTCACTTCCCAACATTCCTTGCGCCGCGCCGCGCCAGAGCCAATCAGGCTGAGAGGCTCTCGCACGGCGCAGCGTTCGGAAACGCGCCGCAGCCAATCGAAAGAAAAGCATTTAAAAAAAACGCAGCACAAACACAAAACAGCAACCCATAACTACAAGCCCCAGCGTCCTGCGCGCCATGAGCGCGCAGAGCACTGAGGAAACCGGCGCCCGAGAAATGAAAAAGAAAAACAACTCACAGCCAAGCACACACCAGCCGGCGTTCTTTCCCTCACCAACAGCGCCTGAAGCTCCCGACTGGAGTTTCCCCTTTAATATCAGTGGGTGGGGGTTGCGATCCCCCTCTCCGCTGGCTACCCTAGGGTTGGGAGGTTTGTGGGGAGAAAAGGAGTATATTGCTCAACCCTTCTGGAAACAAAAGATCAGGCAGAGAAGATCGATCCCCCCCTCCTTAAAACAACTCCGTCTTTTCTTCTCTTTAAAAACGGAGTTGTTTTAAGGAGGGGGGGTGGGGATTCGATCCAGTCTGCCTGATCTTTTGGTTCCAGAAGTGTTGGGTCAATATACCCCTTTTCTCCCCACAAACCTCCCAACCCTAGGGTAGCCAGCGGAGAGGGGGATCGCAACCCCCACCCACTGATATTAAAGGGGAAACCCGATCTACTTTCACGACTCCACACAAACAAAGCACCATAACACACTAAAGCCCCCCTCCCCACCACCTAGCCCACCCTTCCTAACCCCCAATGACCATGCCCCCCCTCCCCACCACCTAGCCCACCCTTCCTAACCCCCAACGAAAAACAACTCACCACTTCACAGCCAAGCAAACACCAGCTGGCTTTCTTTCCCTCACCCACGGCGCCTGAAGGTCCCGACTGGAGTTTCCCCTTTAACATCAGTGGGTGAGGGGTTGCAATCCCCCTCTCCGCTGGCTACCCTAGGGTTGGGAGGTTTGTGGGGAGAAAAGGTGTATATTGCCCCAACATTTCTGGACCCACAGGAACAGGCAGAGAGGATCGATCCCCCCCCTCCTTAAAACAACTCCGTCTTTTCTTCTCTTTAAAAACGGAGTTGTTTTAAGGAGGGGGGTGGGGGATCGATCCACTCTGCCTGTTCCTCTGTGTCCAGAAGTGTTGGGGCAATATACACCTTTTCTCCCCACAAACATCCCAACCCTAGGGTAGCCAGCGGAGAGGGGGGTCACAATCCCCACCCACTGATATTAAAGGGGAAACCCGATCTACTTTCATGACTTCACACAATCAAAGCACCATAACACACTAAAGCCCCCCTCCCCACCACCGAGCCCACCCTTCCTAACCCCCACGACCACGCCCCCCTAGCCCCCACTTCCTAACCCCCAACGACCATGCCCCCTCCCCACTACATAACCCACCCTTCCTAACCCCCAACGACCATGCCCCTCTCCCCACCACCTAGCCCACCCTTCCTAACCCCCAATGACCACGTCCCTTCCCCACCAACAAATAAATAAATAATTTTTTAAAAAATTACTAAAAACAGTCAAACACATCCAAAAATACACAAAAACAAAAACACCAAAAACAATATGAAGTAAACAAAGACACAATCAAAAACAAAACAGACAAAAATACAAATTCCAACCCCCCCGCCCACACACACACACACACACACACACACACACACACACACACACACACACAAAACAAAGAAAACAAGCAAACTTACCAAAAGATGTGCTACCTCCACCAGGACTGAAAAAGAAATGAATAAAGAAAGAGACTACTTACCAGAAGAAGCTCCACCCAGAGGCCAGGAGAGAAAAAAAAAGTCAAAATACAATAACCCCTACCAGCACCACCTGCTGGCCACAATAGTAAAAACAATTCAAAAACACACAAACATTGAATGTAAAAAACATTTACTTTTACATTATTAAAATTATGACCTACGGTACAACTAACTAAAAAAATTCAAAAAATAAAACATTATTCACTTACATAAAACAATTTGAAAAAATTATATCATACTTTCTTCTTTTATTAATCCTAAAAAAAACCCCAAAAAAGCAGATCCCAGTTAATAACAGCCAAGCCAAAAAATTTTTACATAAATAAACATTTAAAAAAATAAAATTACAGACAAAGCAATTTTTAAAAAACATTAACACAATTTAACCTTCCAACACAATTTAAAACTATTGCAAAAATAAAATTGGTTCATTTTTTATTGAAACACACGGAGAAAAAAGCCCGGCAACGCCGGGCAACCCTTACTAGTATAAAATAAAATCCTGGCCAGTGTGTTGAGCTTAAAAAGTATGAGGTGGTTTTAAAAGTTCTGAATTTCAGACTTTGTGATCAGGGCATTCTGGAGTCTGTGTCTGCCAAATCATAGGTGCTGGGGAAGTACCTGTTTTGAATATGCTGGTGAGAACATACAGTGCTATACATATACAATGCCTTTATTATGGATAGCTGAATTGCATGTATGAGGAAACAGCTGGGAATATATTTAAACATGCCTGCAGAGCTTGCAAATTTATGTTTAAATGCACTGGAGTGGCTTTTAAACAAGCTTTTGTGTATCATTCCATTGTTCACTAGTCATTTTCTGATAAAATCAGAAGGGAGAGGCTTAAGACATGCCCAAACTTAATTAAACGCCATTAGAACAAATTGCATGTGTTAAACCACTGCATGAGAAGTAGGCCAAAGGCTTATCTTGGTAGAGAATCTGTGTAGGGCATCTTTCTGCATGTGTAGTTTTGCTTAATCTGGAGAGCGGCATCATATGTTTTCATTGTATATTGAAATGTTGTTCTTGCCACAAGGGGTTTGGCATTACATGTGTTGTAGTAAGAGATGAAACTGTGCTTGGAATGGTAACAAAGAAACTGCAGGCTAAAATAAAGTCTGTCCGTCTGTCTTTCTTTCCCACATTGTAAATCAGGCTTTGAGAATCAGTGTATTGTAGCAGATCATGTGGGATTAGGACATAGGAGACCTGAATTCAAATCCCCGTTTGTCCATGGAAGCTCATTAGGAAGGTGGTAATGGTAACACTATCCTTTAAATATCTCACATATTGAAAATTTGAAAATTCTACGTTTGGTGGATATTGATTTCTCTCTCTCCCAAGATATTCTGGGGCCACCCAACCGATCCAACAATGCCCCAAATATATACATACTGTATGTGTAACTGAATGAACACATGGGAGGTAATTAGAAGTCTACTTCCAATTTTGAAAAAAATTGTATTGTGGAAAATCAAATGATTCAGCAGTCTCCTATGACCTGTTTAAAAGGGGAACTACTATTCCTGGAGGGTTTTAGAAGCTAAAGGTTACCTTTTTAAAAAAAGAAGAACAGGAGAGATCTTGGGGAATTTTCAAACCTAGGCATTAAGGACCACCCTTTGCCTGCCAGAATCTACTGCAAACCCCCACAGAAATTTGCTAGTAGATCCTAATTACCCTCTGTGGGTGAGTAAAGTTTCACCATAAGCCTTCTGCTAACTGTGGCTTCTCCAGCCGATATCTGCCATGCTGTCTCGGGATGATGAGACTGGTACGGAGGGGGAAGGCCTGCTCTCAGAAGTGTATGCCAGTGAAGAGAGCAGATGCTGAATGGATTTAATTTGTTGTTGTTAGGTACGCGTGACCTTCTGAGAAGATCATATTTTTCCAGCCATGGAGCCTTGGGTGTATTTGGATCCACGCCAGAGGGCCCTATATCGAGATGTCATGCAGGAGAGCTATGAGACATTGATGTCTCTCGGTAAGATCTCTATTCTCTCTCTCTTTTTTTAACTTTTGTACTGATTTCCAATGTCCTTATCACTTCTTACTCTATTTCTCCTGACTGTAGCTGATAACAACAACAAGAACAACGCAATGCAAAGCATTTTGTCCCCAATATTTTACTGACCTTGGAAGACTGGGTCCTGGTCAAGATTGAACTCAACCTTTTGTTTGCCATACAGCAGCTTAACCACTGCTCCACCAGGGTACAATAGCTACCTTTCTGTAGCTTTCCTCTTATCTCCTGAGCTCAATGCGAGTCTCTTGGGTGGGGGTTCCCAACCTTTTCAAGCTGGGGGCTGGGTCATGTTTTCTTAGTCAGCTTTGGGGGCCAGATGGCCATTTTGCCCTGCCTGCATGATGGGGGTGGTCATTTTGTCCCAACAGCTTCAAAGGGGTGCACATGAATGGCACCACTGGCCGTAACCAGCCTATGGACCCTAGGTTGGGAACCTCTGCTCTTGAAGAATGTACAGAGAGAAACACTTGACTGTATTTTTTCTTCCTCTTATTGTGTCTAGAGCAGGGTTTCTCAACCTTGGGCCACCAGATTTTCTTGGACTTCAACTCCCAGAATCCCTGACCAGCAGGTGTATTGACTTGGGCTTCTGGGAATGGAAGTCCAAGAACAGCCGGAGAGCCATGTTTGTTGACCCCTTGGTCTAGAACAGTGAGGTGTTGGCCAATGATGGCCAACAGACTTTCTTGATAGCAACTCCTGTCATCACTCACCGATGGCGGGGGATGATGAAAATTGTAATCAAGAGGGCCACAGGATGCCTACCTCTGCTTTTGGAGTGCTGGACTGTGGAGACCCTGGTTCAGATCTCCACTTGGCTACAAAGATTATTGAGATGATTTTGGGCTGTTTACTTGCCTCCTGGTTGAAACAGCACCATAGGGGAGATCTTGGAAAATGAAAAGAGTGGGACAAAGACTTTTGGATTTCTTTGCTATTTTAATAGCATATGAGGTGTGGACGGAAAATAGCCAAATTAATTAATTAAAAGCCCCACATCACTGGTTCTCCTATATCAGTGATGGCGAACCTTGGCACTCCAGCTGTTCTTGAACTTCAATTCCCAGAAGCTCTTATCAGCAGGAGTGCTGACTTGGGCTTCTGGGAATTGAAGTTCAAGAACACCTGGAATGCCAAGGTTCGCCATCTCTGTCCTATATATACACCAGAGAACTTCAAGTTGGACCTTACTTTACTTTGTGCACATTCCATACAATAGGCTGGCAACCGGCAACTCTCAAACCTGTTAAGCAGGCTGCATAAATGTGTGTTCTCTCTGCACAATGATGCTCATGAACATTGAAGCAGGGTGCTCAGAGGGGCCTGTTTGAGGACTTTATGTCTCACTCCCAGGTCTTCACTTGAAATTTAGTTTGTGGGGGATTTGGGAAACTATCTTTCCCGCCTAATAGTAATAAGTAAGTTTCAGGCATTTGTGCCTCTGAGAGCAGAGCAAGGCTCCTGTGTCTTAGAATGGCTTCAAGGTGGGCAGCTGTTTTGGGCAGGAGGACCACAGCAAGGCTGACCTTTGACTGATTCTTGGGGTTTTAGGCTGTCTATCTTTGACATAGAGACCGACATAGAGACCGGCAAGGCACGCCACAAAGTTTGCCAAGAGAACCCTATGGACCAAAACAAAAGGCAAAACAAAGGGATGCTCAGCACAGCAGATCCGAAAAGGGGGAGGGATAAGAAAGGGGGAGGAGAAATACAGTGTTGCAGGGAACAATACTGCATAGGGACATGGAATGTGAGGTCTATGAATCAAGGAAAACTGGAAGTGGTTAAAAAACGAGATGGAAAGAATAAGCATTGACATCCTGGCATCGGTGAATTAAAATGGACAGAGATGGGTGAATTCAGCTCTGGAAACCATCATATCTACTAGTGTGGGCAAGAAAACCTCAGAAAAAACGGAGTAGCCATAATTGTAAACAAAAGAGTGAGGAAAGCAGTAATGGGATACAACATCAAAAATGATAGAATGATGTCAGTCAGAATCCAAGGCAAACCTTTCAATATCACTGTAATCCAAGTCTATGCACCAACCACTAGTGCAGATGAAGCCACAGTTGACCAGTTCTATGAGGACCTACAACACCTCATAGAACAGACACCAAGAAATGATGTCCACATTATCTTAGGAGATTGGAATGCCAAAGTAGGAAATCAAAAAGTAAATGGAATAATGGGCAAGTTTGGTGTTGGAACACAGAATGAAGCAGGTCAAAGATTGATAGAGTTCTGCCAAGAGAATGCACTAGTCATAGCAAACACCCTCTTCCAGCAACACAAGAGGCGACTTTACACATGGACATCACCAGATGGCCAGCATCGAAATCAGATTGATTACATACTCTGCAGTCAAATATGGAGAACCTCCATTCAGTCAGCAAAAACAAGACCTGGAGCAGATTGTGGCCCAGATCACAACCTACTGATCGCAAAATTCAGGCTTAGACTAAAGAAAATGCGAAAACAATTAGACCAGACAGATATCACCTACACAACATCCCTAAAGAATACACGGTGGAGGTCATGAACAGATTTAATGTCCTGTACCTGATAGACAGAGTACCAGAAGAATTATGGACAGAGACGTGGGACATCATGCAGGAGGCAGCAAGAGAAATCATACCAAAAGAAAAGAAGCGTAAGAAAGCAAAGTGGTTGTCTGATGAGGCTCTTAAAATAGCAGAGGAAAGAAGGAATGCAAAAGTCCAAGGAGAAAGGAAAAAATACAACCACCTGAATACAGAATTTCAAAGAAAAGTAAGAAGAGATAAGGAAAAATACCTGAACGAACAGTGCAAAGAAATGGAGGAAAACAACAAAAGAGGCAGGACTAGAGATATTTTCAAAAAAATTGGGGAAATCAAGGGAACATTTAAAGCAAAAATGAACATGATAAGGGACAAAGATGGAAAAGAGTTAGCTGAAGCAGAAGAGATCAAAAAAAGATGGCAAGAGTACACAGAGGAACTCTACAAAAAGGACCTCAACACTCCTGATAATAACAATAATAAGAAATTTGAACTTGAACCAGACATTCTGGAGAGTGAAGTCAGAAAGGCCCTAAAAAGCACTGCAAACAATAAAGCTAGTGGAAATGATGGCATTCCAGTTGAATTTTTCAAAGCCCTAAAAGATGATTGAATCAAACTACTGCATTCAGTATGCCAGCAAATTTGGAAAACAAAACAGTGGCCACAGGATTGGAAAAGATCAGTGTACGTTCCAATCCCCAAAAAAGGCAATGCCAAAGAATGCTCAAATTACCGAACAATTACGCTCATCCCACGTGCCAGCAAGGTGATGCTCAAGATAATACAGGATAGACTTCAACAACATGTGGAGAGAGAACTACCAGAGGTGCAGGCTGGTTTCAGAAGAGACGGGGACTAGAGACCACATTGCCAACATACGTTGGATCATGGAGAAAACAAAAGAAAACCAGAAACAAGTCTACTTTTGTTTTATTGACTACACCAAGGCTTTTGACTGTGTGGACCACAACAAAATGTGGCAAGTAATTAAAGAGATGGGAATACCAGAACACCTCATATGCCTCATGAGAAATTTGTACACGAACCAAGAAGCAACAGTTAGGACACAACACGGAATGACAGAGTGGTTTGGACTAGGAAAAGGAGTAAGACAAGGCTGCATTTTATCACCCTGCTTATTCAATCTATACACAGAGCACATAATGCGCAATGCAGGGATGGAGGAATCACAATTTGGGATCAAAAGTGCTGGGAGAAACATCAACAATTTGAGATATTCAGATGATACCACCCTAATGGCAGAAAGTGAGGAAGACCTAAAGAACCTCTTGATTGGGTTGAAGGAGGAGAGTGCAAAAGCTGGCTTGAGACTCAATATCAAGAAAACCAAGATAATGGCAACAGGTCCGATCAGTCCCTGTAAAATAGATGGGGAAGAAGTAGAAGCAGTGACAGATTTTACTTTCCTGGGTTCTAAGATCACTGCAGATGGCGACTGTAGCCATGAAATAAAAAGACTACTGATTATGGGGAGACAAGCAATGAGAAACCTGGGGAATATAGTGAAAAGCAGAGACATCACCTTGAAAACAAAAATTCGCATAGTCAAAGCAATGGTATTCCCAGTGGTATTGTATGGGTGTGAGAGCTGGACCATTAGGAAGGCTGAGCGCAGAAGAATAGATGCCTTTGAGATGTGGTGTTGGAGGAGAGTCCTGAGAGTCCCTTGGACAGCAAAGAGAACAAATAGGTCAATATTGGAAGAAATCAATCCTGACTGTTCATTGGAGGGACAAATAGTGAAGATGAAGCTAAAGTACTTTGGACATCAAATGAAAAGGGAGGACTCACTTGAGAAGGCCTTGATGCTGGGAAAGGTGGAGGGAAAGAGAAGAAGGGGGCGTCCAAAGATGAGATGGATAGACGGTATTGTGGACACAATGGGCACAGAGCTTGGTGGGCTGAGGAGAATGGTGGAGGATAGAGGTGCCTGGAGGAAAATGGTCCATGGGGTCACAAAGGGTCGGAATCGACTGTGCGACTGAACAACAACAAATCTTTGACAGCTGAAATGCTAAGCTACGCAGGGGACTTGGCTTAATGAGATTTGGCATTAGAGAAAAAGATTGAGATATCAACCCCACCTGTCATTCAAAAGACACTTGTATTTGAATGTAAAATATTCTGCTCATACCAGAGGACTTGAATGTACAGATATCGGGTGATGATCTGCAGCACAGAGCCATTGGGCAGTCTTATAGAATCTACATGAACCAAGAGGGCAGGGGGTGCCTTAGATCTCCAGCTATATAGGAGGAGAGAGCCAGTGTGATGTAGTGGATAGAGTATTGGACTCAGACTTAGAAGGCAAGTGTTTAAATTATGGGTCACAAGCTTTTCACACCTTGGGCTGGACCACGCCCCCTTGGACAGATGTGTGGACACGAGGCTTGGTTCCTCCCGCCCCGCTTCTGCCACTTCCAGTGGTGGCAGTGGCAGGTACAATCACGGTGCGTTTTCTGCTGTTTTTGCCACTTCTGCCACTTCCCATGGTGGCGGTAGTGAGGGTGGCATGTTATTTGCCACATTTTCGGCTGTTTCCTTGTGTTTTTGGTGCTTCTGAAGCATTTTTGTCACATTTGTGTCTCTTCCGGCGTGTTTTTGCTGTGTTTCCAGTGCTTCCGGTGCATTTTTGGCGCTTCTGGTGGTAGCGGCAGGGTCCTTACCATGGGCTGGATTAATTGGCACGTAGGTTGGGAATCCCTGGTTTAAATCATGCTAAATAAAACCTTCCATAGTCATTTATTTCCTTTTTCTTTGGTACTGATGGAGTACCAACATTTTAAAAAAAATCTCTAAACTATTGAAACAATAACAAAGCAATAGTAGTGAAACCTGAAAATAATAGCAACAGATAAAGCCATTGTTAAAACAGAGTGCTATAGTATTACATCCCAAAAGAGTCTGGAATTCAGAAGCCCTTAGGCTCATTTAAAAGTGGGGAGGGGGGGAGGGTAATACAAATTTCTTACTCAATTTATTCTGTTGATTAATCTAAATCTACATTACATGTTCCATCCTGTAGCCCAGAAACTGGAGCAGACGTTTTGTGATAGATTGTAGATTCTAACATGAAGATAGCAGAAAGCTTAACAAAAATATTCTGTAACTCCCTGCCGATGTTTGGGAATCGGACTTTATAGAACACCAATTTCAATAAACTGTTTACAATGAAATGAAAACCTGGTTAACTTGGACAGGTCTCCCATTTTGTTCTGCAAGTTACATTTATTTTATTTTTTTAATTCACTTTATATGCACAGAGACATGCATGCTCTATAGCAGGGATTCTCAACCTGCGGCTTATGGGCCGGATGGGACCTGTGGCACTATTTCATTTGGCCCACCACCACCTCCACCACACCAGGAAGTACCATGTGGTGTAGGAAGGGTAAAATGGATGTCTGGTCCCTGAAGCTGTTTGAAGCTGCCGGAGGGAGCGTGATCTGGCCGCCAGCTTAAAAAGGCTGAGAACTCCTGCTCTGTAGAAACTTTTATGCAGAATGGGGTGTATGGGGCTTTTTGGCTAGCACATGAACTATCACACCTGCAGTCAATGAGTCTGGAGATTTCCACACCTTGGTATGAAATCTAGTTCCTTATTTAAAGTGAATGGTAGCCTTATCACTTCGTAATCCATTCTAATTTTTCTTTGTGTCAAGAATTGGGCTCTATCAAAGAGAGCTGGAGGGGGGGGAGACTATTTTTATTTCTTGGGAAATTGTTGGATTGGGGAAAAGACAGGCAATTTGGGAACTATTTTCTTCTGAACTTTTCTTCACCTCAAAAGAGGTGTGCTGGAAATGGCCACTATTTAAGCTGGTGTGGGCTTCTATCCTTAAAAAAAAAAAGATGATTCTGTGGGAAGCATATGAAAAAGAAAAAAGTCATCAAGCCTAATCCACTTCTGATGCTCTGGGGGAGATTTGTTCAAAACCCCACCCACCAGGAAAATGGCCATTTCCAGCCCATAAATTGCCTTCCATTTCTCCCCCACTTCTCTCTGTGGGAGGAAGAAGGGGGCCATGATTTACTCCGATGGAGAGTCAGAGAAGAGCAAAGACTGAATCTTTCTTCTTCAGGCTTCCTGTCTCTTCTGGTTTGTAGTACTGTATTTATTAATTAATTAATTAATGAATTAGTTAAGTGTGGGAGGCTGTAGGGAGTATGTGTGCATATATGATACATACTGGCAACTTTCGATAGATGTCTTTGGAGAAACAGTTCTTAGCTTTCTTCTTTCCATGTAATGTTTCTGCTCTCTAGAAAGAGCGATGGAAAGTTATTTCTTTGGGCTACATCTTTTATAATCCTTACACTGTGAGTTCCAGTTGTAGTTCAAAAAGATAATATATTTAGAGTCGAGATGTCTCATGGTGGTAGCCCAGGAGAATACTGTATATAAATTAAAATGTGTGTACTTTTAAATACAGAATTGCTCTGTCCTTAATTACTTTTTATTTCATTACTCCTGCCCATCCTATCTTTTATCTCTCTACTCTAGTGGATAACTAAAGTTCCTATGACCTTTGCTTTTGGTGGGGACTAGAAAAGCAAATGTTAACCCAATATTGATGAATAAATAAGAATAACAAGATATTCTGCTGCCTGTAGGATTATAATATAAAATTCTTTACTGGAGAGGAAAAAGGAGGCAGCTCTCTTTTTCTATCCTTCTTGCTCTGACTTACCTGTTTTAATTTTCTGTTAAATTAACTGTATTAGCTTGTTTCAACATGCATTAAAATGTTGTGCAGTTCCTTAAAGGCAAATAGATTTATTTCAGTGTGTTTTTTGGCCATTGTAGTTCTTTAATTTAAACACAATGGGCACAATACTTGAGCCGCAGATTTATATGTACAGAATAAATGGTAGAAAGGTAGTAGGTCCAAGTGAGAAAGGCAAAAGATGGTGACCATTTTGTTGGCAAAGAGCTTTTAGAATGGCAGTGGCCCAAGTAACGACCAGCCATTGTACATCACCCATTCTGTGGTGTTGAAGTGTAGAGAAGAACCCATTTACTAGAAGTTTATTAGAGGCAGTAGATAAATATTAATATGTATAATTAAATGCCATCAAGTCAGTTTAGCCCAGCATTTCCCAGCCTTTGGTTTTTGAACTTCAGTTCCCAGAAACCTAAGTCAATCCCCCAAAGAACTGATCAGCCCATGTATTAACTTAGGTTTCTGGGAATTGAAGTCCCTCTGTGGGGCCTGGGCCCCACATTGGGTACCACTGGTTTAGACCAAGAGTTCTCAACCTTTTAAAGCTGGGGGCCGGGTCACTCTCCCTCAGACAGCTTTGGGGGCCGGACAGCCATTTTACCCTTCCTCCACCACATGGCATTTCCTGGTGTGGTGGTGGTGGTGGTGGGCCACATGAAATGGTGCCATGGGCCACAGGTAGAGAATCCCTGGTTTAGACTTATGGTGACCCTTTCCAGGATTTTCCTGGTAGAGAATACAGTGATACCTCATACAATGTCCAAACTTGGTTCCACAAGTTTGGACTTTATACGGATTTGGACTTTGTATGAGGCATGCAAAATCCTAGCCACGATGCCTCATACAACGTCCAAATCCCATACAACATCCAAATCCTTGCTGCGATGCCTCGTACAATGTCGTTTCCATAGAGATACATTGTACTGTAACAACACAGACTTCAGGGCAAAGTCAAGGAAACAGACAGGAAACTGACAGAACTTTAAGAAAGCATTGTCTAAAGGCTAAATACATTACAAAAACATGTCAAATAACCCTGATTGTCCAAGAACCTGAAGAATGCTGCAAAAATCCCAGGAATGCTTCTAAAAATTCTGATGAAAAAGTAAAAAAAAATCCAAAATCACACTCAAAACCACTCCTAAACACTCTTTGCCTTGTGCAAAACCCACAAGAGCAATGCATGCATGTGTCCTGTCTTTTATACTGCCCGGGCAATGCAACCTGGGAAAAACTGAATGCCTCATACAAAGTTGAGCGACTTTGTATGAAGTAACTTTTTTCAAGAAATTAGGCGATGTTGTATGAATTCGATGTTGTATGAAGCAGACTTTGTATGAGGTATTACTGAATACAGAACTGGTTTGCTGTTCCTTTCTGGGGGTGACCTGGGACTGTTCAGCTTGCCCATGATGAATACAGACTGGCTCTTCTACAGTTGGGAATTGAACTCCCAACATCTAGCCAGCCTAATTAATAGAATTAATGTTGACAATCATGAAAGATTGAACCAAGATTTTTGTATTACCTTGGTTCAATCAGTCCAAATGGTGACCGGAGCTAAGAAAACAGAAGAAGACTTGAGACTTAGAAAGGCACCAATGAACGAATTAGAAGAGATCATCAAATGTAGGGAGCTTTGTAGACACCTTGGGCTACCAGAAAGAAAAACAAATGGTTACTGTAATAAATAAACTATCTTTGGAGGCAAAAATGATTAACAGAGGTTATCCTACTTTGGTCAAAGGTAAGAGCGTCTGGAAAAGAGAATCATGCAGGGAGTGGTGGAAGGCAGGAGGAAAAGAGGAAGGCCAGTTATGAGAGGTATTGACTCTAAAGGAAACCACAGGCTTGAGTTTACAAAAGCTGAGCAAAACTACTCAAAACAGGACATTTTGGAGATTGCTTATTCATAGGGTTGCTATAAATAGGGGCAGCTTAATGGCATGTAACAGCAACAATATGTATAATATAATGTAACATTGTTTTTTTTTAAATTATTTGATGTGGATTGATACAGATATTTGTTAATAGAGCCTACCTCAGCCTTCCTGTGCAATTCTTTTGCTAGACAATGTTTACTTCAAAACCTATATCCTGGGTTGAAGTATTCTAAAATGGCTTTTGTGTGTTGCTTTTTTGAATCAATGGAATTTATGAAGGAGTTGGTTCACCAAATCCCCATTGATCCAATGGGCTTGTTCTATTTGCACATTGCTGCACTAAGCCACAGAACTCCGTGGTAGATGGGATTCAGTTAGCTGGTATCTGGGATGGATGGGGAAATGACAAGGAGAGAAAAAAATGTTTCTGTAGAAAAGAAATGGAGAAGAATTCCAGCTGGGTATTATCTAGTGGGGGGAAATGGATTCAAGGACAGAAAGCTCACCTATGCCTGGTGTCCTTGAGAATATTGCTAATTGCTAATCTTTTTTTAAAAAATGGTTTCAGCTGGAGAAAAGGGAAGGAGGAAAAGGAAGTTTATTTGTAAAAGTTATTGCCTTTTGGAAAGTTCAGGGCACATCAGAATTTGATTGGTGGAAGATTCTGGAAGGTGGATAATGGGTATAAAGCCAGGATGGAAAAGTCTTTAGCCTAGCTACTTCCAGGTGAGTTACACTCATCTTGCTACAATTGCTTGTGCATTCCCTGGATCTATACTTGGTTGCTTTCGTGTCAAAGATTACTCTGAGTTGAAAAGATTTTTACAGGGGATGCCCGAATGAGGCTCATTTCATGTCCCCCATTGTGCAGCTCTTGGGAATCAAACCCATCTTTCCAGTCTTCAAGCCTAGCGCCTTAACCACTAAGCCACCGGTTGCAATGTAACTTCAAAAACAAAATACAGTGAAACCTCATACAACAATCGGCCCGCATAGCAATGAAATCATATAACAATTAGGTTTTTGGGGGAAATGGTGTTTCACATAACAATTTTCCCTATGGAAAAAAATCATACAACAATTTTTCAATGGGAAAACCACTTAGCAAAAAAAAAAAAAGAGTTAAACGATGCATCCCATAGGGAAAATCGCTATACGATGCATTTGTTTTGTACAACAACGAGCCCTATGGAACGGATTAAAATCATTGTATGAGGTACTGCAGTGGGTCAAGTGGCTAAGATGCTGACTGGGAGGTGGAGGGTCAGCAGTTCGATTCCCGAGTACTGCAGGACGGAACGAGCTCCTGTCTTTGTCCCAGCTCCTGCCAACCTAGCAGTTCAAAAGCAAGAAATTGCAAGTAGATAAATAGGGACCACTTCGGTGGGAAGGTAACAGCGTTCTGTGCGCTCCGGTGTCTAGTCATGCCTGCCACATGACCACGGAAACGTCTGTAGAAGCAGACAGCGCTGGCTCTTCGGCTTAGAAACAGAGATGAGCACTGCACCCTAGAGTCAAATACGACTGGATTTCGAGCAAGGGAAACCTTTACCTTTACCTATGAGGTGCCACTGTAGTTAGCTTTTGTTATTTTATTGGGGAACTGTTCTTAAACTGTTCAGCTTGTTCTTTTTCTTTTTCTTTTTTTAAATATGGATTGGCTGCATTCCTTTTTGTTTTCTGGTTTTCAACTTTTTTAAAATGTGTATTTTTAAAAGTCTTTTTGGAAGTTTGCCGCATCATTAAATTAAATGCTAAAATATTCAACTTGGTTTGGATCCTTTTGGGAAAGGGGAACCTATGGCATTAGATCCAGTCCTAGCCTCAGGCTGGGACTGAATACACAGAAGGACTCTACAAAAAGGACCTTAATGTCCCTGACAACCACAATGGTGTGGTTATTGACCTCTAGCCAGACATCCTGGAGTGTGAAGTTAAGTGGGCCCTAGAAAGTATTACTAACAACAAAGCTAGTGGAGATGATGGTATTCCAGTTGAAGTATTTAAAGCCCTAAGGCAGGAGTTCTCAACATTTTAAAGCCAGGGACCAGGTCATGATCCCTCAGACAGCTTTAGGGGCCAGACGGCCATTTTGCCCTTCCTCCACCACGTGGCACTTTTGGGTGTGGTGGAGGCGGTGCGGGGCCAAATGAAATGGTGCTGTGGGCTGCTTCTGGCCCATGGGCCACAGGTTGAGAACCCCTGCCCTAAGGTAAGGGGTAAAGTTCGCCCTTGCTTGAAAGCCAGTTGTATCTGACTCTAGGGTTCAGTGCTCATCTCTGTTTATCTTAACCACTTGAGCCACTGCAGCCCCCCCCCCCCCCTAAAGCCCTAGAAGAAGATGCAATTAAAGTGTTGCACTCAATATACTAGCAGATTTGGACAACACAGCAGTGGCCACCCCACCTGTCTTCTGAGAAATCTGTATGTGGGTCAAGAAGCCGCAGTTAGGACAGGATGCAGAACAACCTATTGGTTTAGAGTAGGAAAAGGAGTAAGACAAGGCTATATATTGTCACTCTGCTTATTTAATAACGGGCTGCAGTAGCTCAGTGGTTAAGAAGCTCACCTTGTTAGCTGAAAGGCTGGCAAATTGGCAGTTTGAGACCCGGGTACTGCATGATGGAATGAGCGGCTGTCTCTGTCCCAGTGCTTGAGGACATGAAAGGAGCCTCATTTGGGCGTTCCCTGAGTGGAGTTTGAGTTTCTTCTGCAAAAATCCTTTCAACCCAGAATAATTTCTGACACAAAATCATTATTATTTAACTTACATGCACAGTAATTCATGTACAATGCAGGGCCGGAAGAAGCACAAGCTGGAATTAAGATTGCTGGGAGAAATATCAACTACCTGAGATATGCAGATGACACTAGCCTAATGGCAGAAAGTGAAGAAGACCTAAAGAACCGCTTGATGAGAATGAAAGAGGAGAGTGCAAAAGCTGGTCTGAAACTCAACATAAACACCCCCCCTCCCAAGATAATGGCATTTGGCCCCATCACTCCTTGGCAAATAGAAGGGGAAGAAATGGAAGCAGTGACAGACTTTACTTTCTTGGGATCTAAGATCACTACAGAGGGTGATAGCAGCAATGGTCTTCCCAGTAATAATGTATGGCTGTGAGAGCTGGATCATAAGGAAGGCTGAGTACAAAAGAATAGGCGCCTTTGAACTATGGTGCTGGATAAGACTCTGGAGAGGCCCCTGGACTGCAAGGAGATCAAATCAGTCAATCCCAAAGGAAATCAACCCTGACTCCTCCTTGGAAGGACAAATACTGAAGCTGAAGCTCAAGTACTCTGATGCTAGGAAAGACTGAAGGCAAAAGGAGAAGGGGACGGCAGAGGATGAGATGGCTAGATGGCATCATTGACGCAGTAATTCTGGGTGGGCTACGGATGATGGGAGATGACAGAGGAGCCTGCTGTGTGAATTTGTTTTTCCCCCTTCTCCTCATTGATTTGGTACTGTGGTTTAGGAAGTGTTGGTTATGAACCCATGAGTTTTGAATCTCCCATCTTCTATATCTGACCACATGCAGTTGTGTGGAGAGCTTGCCCGTAGACCAGGGATTCTCAACCTGCGGCCCGCAGCATCATTTCATGTGGGCCCCCACTGCCTCCACCACACCACCAGGAAGTGCTGTGTGGTGGATGGCAAAATGGCCATCAGGCCTCCAAAGCTGTTTGAGGGAGCGTGGCCCGGCCCCTGGCTTAAAAAGGTTGAGAAATCCTGCTGTAGACTGGATTTTATGGTGCGTTATGAATGTTAAGCTGGAAACATGTAAGTACCGTATGTGTAGTAATTAGTGAATTCCTCGTATAATGGGTTGTGTGGATGTCTGTTGCTAGTTGCACCAGTGTTCTTCAGAATGTTGTATAGATAGGACGTGGCTTAGATTCATGGTGGATTGAAAGTTGTCAAAGTTCTTGTGAAAATTTTCAAGGGATTCCTTGCCATGAGTCTGGATGAAAAAGATATGTTGTCAGTCGTGTATCTCAGATAAAACGGAGGCTTTAGTGTGTAGGAATTAATTGAGAGTTGTACCTTAAATCACTTGAGAATATGTTTGGACATGTTAGCCTTGCTGTCCCAGAAGCCTAAGTCAGTATATTGGCTGATCAGTGCTTTGAGGAATTGACTTATGCTTCTGGGAAATGGAGTCCAAAAACCAAAGTTTGGGAAACAGTGGCTGGACATTTGTTGTTGCACAGTAGATTCCGACTCTTTGCGACCCAGTGGACCATCGCTCTCCAGGCACCCCTGTCCTCCACCATCCTCCTTAGTCCACACAGCCCCGTGCCCATTGTATCTACAATACCATCTAGCCATCTCATCTTTGGCCGTCCCCTTCTTCTTTTGCCCTCCACCTTCCCCAGCATCAAGGCCTTCTCAAGTGAATCCTCTCTTCTCATTTGATGTCCAAAATACTTCATCTTCATCTTTACTATTTGACCTTCTAATGAACACTCAGGGCTAATCTCTTCTAGTATTCACCTATTTGTTCTCCTTGCTGTGCAAGGGAGTCTCAAAACTCTCCTCCAGCACCACATCTCAAAGGCATCTATTTTTTTTCGCTCAGCCTTTCTAATAGTCCAGCTCTCACAGCCATACATTACCACCGGAAATACCATTGTTTTGACTATGCGGACCTTTGTTTGCAGTGAGATGTCTCTACTTTTCACTATATTCCCCAGGTTTTTCATAGCTTGTCTCCCAAGAATCAGTCGCCTTTTTATTTCATGGCTGCAATCTCCATCTGCAGTGATCTTGGATCCTAAGAAAGTAAAATCTGTTACTGCTTCTACTTCTTCCCCATCTATTTTCCAGGGACTGATATGGCCTGTTGCCATTATCTTGGTTTTCTTGATATTGAGTCTCAGGCCAGCTTTTGCACTCTCCTCCTTCAACCCAATCAAGAGGTTCTTTAGGTCTTCCTCACTTTCTGCCATTAGGGTGGTATCATCTGCATATCTCTAATTGTTGATGTTTCTCCCAGCAATTTTGATCCCATATTGTGATTCCTCCATCCCTGCATTGTGCATTATGTTCTCTGTGTATAAGTTGGATAAGCAGGGTGACAAAATGCAACCTTGTCTTACTCCTTTTCCTATTCCAAACCACTCTGTCATTCAATACTCTGTCCTAACTGTTGCTTCTTGACTCATGTACAGATTTCTCAGGAGGCATATGAGGTGCTCTGGTATTCCCATCTCTTTAATTACTTGCCACATTTTGCTGTGGTCCACACAATCAAAGGCCTTGGTGTAGTCAATGAAGCAGAAGTAAGCTTGTTTCTGGTATTCCTTTGTTTTCTCCATGATCCAACGTATGTTGGCAATGTGGTCTCTGGTCCCCCTGCCTCTTCTGAACCCAGCCTGCACCTCTGGTAGTTCTCTTTCTACATGCTGCTGCAGTCTATCCTGTATTATCTTGAGCATCACTTTGCTAGCTTGTGGGATGAGCGCAATTGTTCGATAATTTGAACATTCTTTGGCATTGCCTTTTTTGGGGATTGGAACGTACACTGATCTTTTCCATCATATCTATCCGGCCTATTAGTTTTCCCTATTTTCTTCAGCCTGAGTCTGAATTTTGTGATCAGTAGATTGTGATCTGAGCCACAGTCCGCTCCAGGTCTTGTCCTGGACCTGTATGTACTGTATATGGTATTATCAGAGTACTGTATATGGTATTATCAGAGGTGAAGTCATTATATTTACCCACTAAACTCGTGATTTTCTATTTATGGTGTGCTATATGTATTCTTGATAGCTTGTAGACTATCCTTATAGGGGATGTTAGTGTAAAGCACCTCTAGTAAAGGTAAAAGGTCGTCCTTGCTCGAAAGCCAGTTGTATCTAACTCTAGGGTTCAGTGCTCATCTCTATGTATAGCCAAAGAGCCAGTGATCTCTGTGTCTGTAGACATTTCTGTGGGCGTGTGGCAGGCATGACTAGACACCCGAATAAATGCAATTTATGTACATGTCATCATTATTTGTAAAAAAATTATAAAAATTATATTTTAAAAAAGGCATGACTAGACCCTGGAGTGCATGGAACACTGTTTACCTTCCCACTGAAGTGGTCCCTATTTATTTACTTGCAATTTCTTGCTTTTGAACTGCTAGGTTGGAAATCAGGATGATGACCTCTGGAAGGTTGTGATTGGGCTATAATTTCCTTAGGAAGTAATTTGTTTGCAAAAGAATTAATGGACTTAATTCTGACAGGAGAAATACCAGCATACAAAAGTCATTTGCAGAGCATTTCAGCATCCTGCCTCAGACACTGTAGTACAGATCTCAGAGTAATTGTGGGACGAAGGAATTCTGTAAGAAGATTTGAAAGTGAGAGAACTGAAGTGAACTATATTCACAGATTCTAGTGTACATTAAAGAGATTAAGTAACGATCAAGGAGTCTGGAGAGTTTTGAGAGTCCCCTGGACAGCGAGGAGAACAAATAGGTCGATCTTAGAGGAAATCAACCCTGACTGTTCCTTAGAAGGTCAAATAGTATTGGACATCAAATGAGAAGAGAGGATTCATTTGAGAAAGCCTTGATGCTGGGAAGGGTGGAGGGCAAAAGAAGAACAGGGTGGCCAAAAATGAGATAGCTAGATGGTATTGTAGACACAATGGGCACAGAGCTGGGCAGGTTGAGGAGGGTGCCTGGAGGAAAATGGCCCATGGGGTCGTGAAGGGTCGGAATCGACTGTGCGACTGAACAACAACGAAAGGAGTCTGGTGGCTTAGCGGTTAAAGATGGGAAGGTCGGGGTTCGATACCTGAGAGCTGCTCTTGGGGACATGAAAGGAGCCTCATTTGGGCGTCCCCTGAGTGGAGTTTCTTCAGCAAAAAACCTTTCAACCTAGAGTAATCTCTGACAAGAAATTATTATTATTGTAAGACAGGTTGTCAGGGACATCAGTTGTTTGAAGGGATAATTACAGGTCCCTTGTCATTGTAAAAGTCCATCATCAAGGTAATGGTCATCACTTGGTCCCCATTTCTCCACCATTTATTTTATAAACCTATCTACAGCGGAACCTCGTTTGAGATAATTAATGCGTTCTCCTGGACGTTTTCTACAGCAAAAATTAACCAAATTTCCCATAGGAATGCATTGAAAACCAAAATATTTTAACCGAAATGCAGTTTTCCATAGGAATGCATTGAAAACCAAAATATTTTAACTGAAAGTTTCCCATAGGAATGCATTGAAAAACAAAATATTTTAACCAAAACAGTTTCCCATAGGAATGCATTGAAAACCAAAACATTTTAACCAAAATGCAGTTTCCCATAGGAATGCATTGAAAACCAAAATATTTTAACTGAAACACAGTTTCTCATAGGAATGCACTGAAAACCGATTAATCTGTTCTGGGGAAAAATTCCACAAACCGAGCCACTATTCTCTATGGATTTCCTTTTGTTATGTGATTTTTGTGTTAACTGAGTCATTTGTGAACCATCGTTCCACTGTATATATTTTATAAACCTTCAGCCTCTCTCTTAGGCAGGGGATTATAACCTGCAGACCATTGCACTGGAATAAATCCATTAGTCTTAATGGAACAGCAATTGTCTTGGTTGTTTGTTTGTTTGTTACATATTCTTTGCTTAAGTATATACCTCATAAGGATCGTGAAAAGTTACCTGCCTTGCCACCTGTGTAGCTTTGGAAAAGGTGCATGGCCTCAGAACGTTACCAGAAGAAGAGAATGGTAAGACTTCTTTAGAGTAACTCATAGCTAGAAAATCCTGGAAAGTTTGCTTTAAGAATATAAGGGAGGGCTCAGGGAGCTGGAACACTGGGTTGCAGAGACAGGAGCGTCGTCTTCTTCCGTGTCTAGGCCAGATGTGAAATTGCCAAAATGAAGCCATCTTTTGGTGAGTTCATTCTGCAGTCCTTTCTCCTGATCTAACACGAGAAAGGCTAGCTGGCAACACAAGGTTGCCGTTACCAGCAAATGTCCGATTGTGGTTCAGAGATACTGTACCACAATCTTCGAGGAGGCTCTTTATGTGTACCCCAGTAGATTAATCTTAAAAGTGAGTTAGCATAAAATGGTCTTGATGAGAGTTTTTTTGTGCATATCTTTCAGCTGCTGACAAATTGCTAAACAGCAATAACAATGAGGAGGAAGAGGACGACGATGATGAAGAGGAGGAAGACCAAATTCCTGAAGAACTGCGGCCAGGCACGTCTCAAAGCACCTCCAGGCGGATGAAACCGGTGCCCCATAGAGTGGCCCCCAAGCCACCGAAGATCATCCCAGTGGTGAAGAAGGACAAAGCCACCCAGCGTGGCCACGCCCTGAAGAAAAGCTTGGAGAGCCGTTGCTCCGACTGCACCAAGATCCTTCACACCACCAGCCGTGGCCGCCAGCGGAGCGAGGCCAATGCTGCCCGGGAGAAGCCCTTCCAGTGCACCGACTGCGGCAAGAGTTTCATATGGAGCTCTCACCTGGAGCGCCACCGCCGGATGCACACGGGAGAGAAGCCCTTCAAATGCCTCAACTGCGGGGAAGCCTACAGTCAGAACTTCCACCTCCTGCAGCACCGTTGTTCCCAGCTGATTGAGAAGCCCTTTAAGTGCGCCGAGTGTGGGAAGCGCTTCGCCCAGAGCTCAGCCCTGGAGAACCACCAGAAGGGCCACACGGCTGTCAAGCGCCACAAGTGTGCCGACTGCGGCAAATGTTTCATCTGGGCCTCCCACCTGGAGCGGCATCGGCGGGTCCACACTGGAGAGAGGCCTTTCAAGTGCCCCGAGTGCGGCGAGACCTACAGCCAGAGCGCCCACCTGGCCAAACACCGGCGCAACCACATGGGGGAACGGCCATACAACTGCCCCGCCTGCTGGAGGAGTTTCGCCCAGATCGCCGAGCTGGAGGAACACAAGAAGACCCACCTGGGCTGTGAGGATTGTGGGAAGGTTTTCCGCAGCCGGCAGACCTTGATGCGTCACCAGCGGGGCCACCGCCGTGAGCGCACCCACTTGTGTGAGGAGTGCGGGAAAGGCTTTGTCTGGGCCTCCCACCTGGAACGGCACCGTCGGGTCCACACTGGGGAGCGCCCTTTCCCCTGCCCCACCTGTGGGGAGAAGTTTGCCCAGAAGGTCCACCTCCTGCAACATAACAAGACTCACTCTCACTCGCGGCCCTACAAGTGCGGGGACTGCGACAAGCGCTTCGGCGACAGCTCGGCCTTCCTGGCCCACCAGCGGGGCCATGCCATGGAGAAGAACCACAAGTGCCAGTATTGCGGGAAGTGTTTTGCCTGGAGCTCCCACCTGGAGCGGCACCTGAGGATCCACACGGGAGAGAAGCCCTACAAATGCCCCGACTGCCCTGAGCACTTTAGCCAGACCTCCCAGCTCTTCAAGCACCAGCGCTGCCACCTGGGCAAGCGACCCTACAAGTGCAGCGAGTGCGGGCGCAGCTTCGGCACCACCCTGGAAGTCATCATCCACCAGCGCACCCACTTTGGGGCCAAGCCGTACCGCTGCTCCAACTGCGGGAAGGGCTTCACTCGCCGCGCCAACCTGCTGAAGCATCAACGGATCCATGGCAAGGAGAGCCCATAAAGGAGCACCCGTGGGAGCTGCACGCCAAAAGGGGGGAAGGAAACGGGGTTCCCTATGTTCAAACAGATGAGAAACCCACCCAAGAAGAACGCCCTAACTACACACATGTCCTGATTATGCTTACCTGCTTTAGCGACAGCGTCACATAATCTGCCCATGGTTGAGGAATATTTCTTTAAAAGCCAATGAAAGGATGCCTAGTACAACTGGGAGCTCATTTTTAAAATTGCCTTGATGATGATGAAATGTTGTTGACATCACCCCCTTTTTGTTTAAAGGATGGACGGATCACAGTAAAAATATTGCAACCATGTCCATTGGGAATTGGTCCCGATTTAGAATCCATGCAGATGTCTTAATTCACATTCGTTTGACTCTATGTACATAAAACAAAATGCCCCAGTCTTTGGGAAGGAAAGCTTTACTGACCACTCCTCTCTATATTACCCATCGGAGGTATTGCTTGGGGAGTAGGGGGTAGGCCACCCCTTTGTGCCCCTCTCCTGTTGCCTGACTCCCCTTATAATTTTGAACTCTGGAAAACAAAAGCTTTAACAAATGCCGAGGACTGACCTCCACACCTTAAATGTCTGATGGGATGGATTAAGACTTTTGCTAAATACTCGAGAATCCACTTGGGGGTAAAAATTGAGACTGTTGTAAGCCCCTTGAATGTGGAGGGAAAGCTTTATTGACTGGTCTCAAGAAGAATTTAACCGTAGGTGGCCCCATGAATAATATGAGCTCTGTCTGATTAGTCATTGCATTAGTACCATAATACCCAGAGCTCTCTTAAGGTCAACATTAGCTGAGATGCCCTGTGTGGCTTCACCAACAGTCTCTGCATGGATGGAAAAGACTCGTCTGGTTTCTCTTTGTGGCTGGAATCCCTCAGCTGCTTGGTTTCTTCTGACCAGTTCGATCTGAATTCTTCAGTCCCCCCCCCCTCCAAAAAAAATATACTGGAAATTTCATCACTGTGAACTAAAGAAGCCAAGAGAATGGAGACACTTGGATCTTTCTTTAGAAACTGGAAGATGGTGGGAATGTTGGGCTTAGGAACCACCATTCAGTTCTGATGCTTATCCCTAGAGTTTTGGTAGTTTTGGTCAAAAGCATTAAGTATGTGGGGGTTGGGGAAGAAGATACCCATGGTTAGGAATTGGAATGCAAACGGTTGTAGCATATTGAGGGACGAAAAAAGATATGAGGCACTTGCAGGATTCAGCTTTGGGACCACCTTGGTAAAATAGTGTATGGGTATTAGATAAGATTCAGGGTTTGACCTTAGAGGCGTGCATTTCTGCACATTGTAAGAGGTGACCTTAGGCATTGATCCCTATATTAACCAGTGCAATTGTTTGTGTGTGTGTGTGTGTCAACTAATCTGAATGGCAGGATCTCACTTTCCAGCAGCGCACACTACCAGGCATCTGGGACATTTCCCCCATCACATACACAATAATTTAGCAGGGATGGAGGCAGGTTAGGTAGAGAAACACTTGTATGGAACACCATAAGTGTGAAGCCTTTGTGTGTAGGGAGAGATCAAAGCCCACAAAGATGGTAGAGCCTGGTTTTGGTCTGAAGAGAGACAAGTGCGGAAACATGCTGAACAAGGAACAAAAAGTCTGTCTGTGGATAGAAAGGAAAGGGTGGTCCCTTGCTGCAAATTGACCCCTTTTGGGATTCACTGATGTAAAACTTGAACTGGAATTAGAAAGGAATTGGAGGGAAGACGTTTTGTTGAAAACACGTGGTGGAGTTGAGTTGTTACTACTGATTAAGAATGAGAGCAGCGGAACTCCCTTTCGACCCCATCTCCCCTCCAGAGTAACTTACTGGCTTGCCAAGGAAACCTGCCTCATACTCTGATGGGATGTGGGAAAAGCCCTGATTTCTCAAGTTTGCAGGACTTCAGCAAGGCTAAGCGAGAAATCGGAGCTTTGGAAAGCCACGGTTTTGAGACTCCCAACTCCCAGAATACCAGAAGACGGGAGGGGGGGGCTGCTGGGAGTTATAGTTCACAAAGCCTCTCAAACCTTTGTCCAGCCAAGGGTGGGATTGTGTTTCCTCATTGCTGAGAGGATGGACTCTGCTTTATGATGGTGGCCGCATCTCTTTCAACTCTTGTTCTCCTGCTGCCTACCTCAGAAATCCTGTCCCCAAGAGGAATGGCTGAAAGAGCCCACTCTTCTCTCCTACCGGGGCTCTTGCAACAGAGGAATGGCAGCCCTGCCTGGGATAGGACAGAGACCTTTGTAAACATACTGCAATGCTGCACATAAGGGGTTAACAACACAGCAAGTAAACTGGTCTAGTTTCCTGCTATGCGGTCCTCTTGCATTACTGTATTCCTCTGTCTTAATGTCTGTGTTTCCTTACTTCCATTTCCATGCTGTTCCGTCCCTTCTTTGTCAGAGGTTTACTTACCTAATTGTGTTTATTTTTTCAGGGTGTGTGTGGGATATTTGTTTGCCATAGTGTACTACTATGGATTCCCCCTCTCCATGTTTCCCCTTTGTTTTCATCCAAAGCAAGGAAATATATTTTCTGTTTAGGGCACTCCCCCCGCCCCCCAACTGACATATAGTAAAAAGCGGTTTCTAAGATTTCTTTGTTGTTGATTAGGAGTAATAAAGTAAGAGAAAAATACATAGCTCATCTATGGTTTGACTGTTACATGTTTGATTCTCTGCCTCTTTGTACTGGTTAAGCAGGTTGGATTGAGCTAATCTCCCCTCTAAAACATTTGCCTTGAGCTCAGGCAATTTCCAATTTCTTTTTTTCCCTTACTAAACTTATATAATACTTCTGTAGTTATTATTTTTGTCTTGATGTTTAACTGAAATGCTCCTTTTGTACTTTATTTAGCCCTCATTGGTAATCGCTTCCCAATCGCTACTACTTTCTGCCAACGGTATGGTTTTATCTGTGATTCATTATACTACTTCGATCAACTTTCACTCCTCATTCAATTGAATCTAATCCAGCTTTCTCTATGACAGTGATGACGAACCTTTTAGAGACCAAGTGCCCAAACAGAGGGGCAGGGTGAACTCTATGCTGAGGGGGGATGAAGCACTCTCATTGGGCTGCTGAGAAGAGGGGTGGGGTGAACTCTGTGCTGGGGCGCCACGTGCCAACAGAGAAGGTTCTGAGTGCCCGCTGTGGCAAGCATACCATAGGTTTGCTACCACTGCTCTATGATATGGAATGAAGACAGAATACATGTTTGTATGAGACATTTGCCATTCTGTTTCTACATAATCTGTCCTAACCATGCAGTAATAATAATTTCATGTCAGAAATTATTCTGGGTTGAAAGGATTTTTGCTGGAGAAACTCCGCTCAGGGGACAACCGAATGAGGCTCCCCAAGATCTTCTCCCACCGAAGTGGTTCCTACTAATCGACTTGCAATTTCTTGCTTTCGATCTGCTAGGTTGGCAGAAGCTGGGACAGAGACGGGCGCTCAATCCGTCATGCAGTACCTGGGTTTCGAACTGTCGACTTGCCACCCTTCCAGCTAACAAGGCGAGCTTCTTAATCACTGAGCCACCGCAGCCCCATAACCATGCAGTGTGTTACGGTGAGTACAGGTTATACACCAGAACAATCAGAGGTTGTGGCACGCCCTTTTATTTTAAAATTCTTTGGTTTATATTTTATTTTATTTTATAATTTGTATTGCCGCCCAACTCCGAAGACTCTGGGTGACTCACAGAAAATAAAACCAATCGCAGTTAAAAAAGCAGTTTAAAAAACCCATTAGAACTACTAACAAAGTTTATAAAAGATTAAAAGAGAGAGTGTTCTTACTAAATTAGCTAGCAGGCCAGGGCCACCATGCCGCTGGTGCCCCACACCTGCCCTGCCAGCCAGGTTTTTAGCCCTTTCCTGAAGGGCAGCAACTCCGTCTGGAGACACAGCTCAATTGGCAGGAGGTTCCAAAGGTCTGGAGCAGACACTGAGAAGGCCCTCTTTCTGGTGCTAGAGAGACGTGCTTCTCTAGCAGATGGAACAATTAGAGAGCCTCTCCAGTCTGCTCTGGTGGGAGGGATAGATGTTCTTGGGGTGATGCGGTCTCTTAAGTATCCTGGCCCACTACCATGTAGGGCTTAAAAGGTAATTACCAGCACCTTGAATTGCACCTGGAGGCACACTGGCAACCAATGCAGCTCCCGAAGCAGTGGCGAGGCACGGGCATACCGCCCACACCCCATCACCACCATATTCTGGACCAGTTGCAGCCTCCAAATGGTCATCAAGGGCATCCCCATGTAGAGCGCATTGCAATAGTCAAGTCTGGAGGTGACCATGAGCAAGGAGTCCCGATCTAGGAGTAGGTGTAACTGGTGTATAACACGAAGTTGTGCAAAAGCCCTCCTGGCCACGACTGCCACCTGCTCATTGAGCAGGAGTCGTGAGTCTAGGAGGCCCCCCAGATCAGACACTGGGTCTGTTTAGGGCAAAATAGCCCCATCCAGAACCAAAGATGGTAGCTCCCGAGATAACGCAGGGCCCCTGACCCTCAGCCCTGTTGCAATATATTTGCAATATGATATTAGTGCCAATTTTTTTTCTAGATTCAGCTTGCATTGCCCACCTGTGGATTTTGTTTCTCTTGATGAGTCAATAAAAACGAGAAGAGCCATAAAATAGAAAGGGGTGCTTTATTCCTGCTGCAGCAGGTGAATTTATTTGCTAAGAAGGGTGGAGAATGTAATCCTTTTTTGCCTTCCAAACGACTCACTCATGCAATCACTTCCTATTCACAAGCCTGATCTAATGCTTATAAGTTCCTTAGCAAGTTTCTGAGGAGGATGAAATGTGTGCTTCATCTTGTCACTACTTGACCCCATGCTCACACACAGGTTGCCTATACAGCACTCCTATCACAGGCTGTTGGCAGTCAAGGTTGCAAAATTCAGGATTTTTAAGAGTCACTCTATGTATACCAACCTACAACAAAAGAACACATTAAATATCAGATAAATTACTTGAAGCCATTCTAAATTGTTGAAGAAATTCTAGAGAACTAATAATAATTCTTCACCATAACTGGGTAAGACTTTATGTCGTCGTCAGCTGCAACTTGTATCTGAGAATGCATTTTTTTTCCTGAAGCAGGAAACATGTTACTGGCTTGAATTTGTTTAAGGTGGAGCCCAGTTTGCCATGAAGTGACCCACATACTATGATCACGGAGCCATCTCCTGCGGCACATATGAAATGAGACATGCAAGATTTAACACTAAGACTGCAATGGACTGAGGCAGGCTTGAGGATATTGTCAAGGTGCACCTTCACAGCCAGTCCATCTGGCACGGCCTCTTCTGCCTCCATGAACGTTGGGAGTCAGAGGATTTCCGGCGATACTTAAGACTTTATATGATGTTATGGATGATCTTTGCAGCTCAGCAACATCTATACCTATAAATCTGAGAGTTAACCGTTGGAATGTGACAAAGGATCCTGCATCTGGCCATACTAGCCCGTACCGAGCATTCGTGCACTTGCCCAAACTGGGTTCGCAGGTAACTGTCGGGTTGAGAAATGCACCAGTGGGGCAGGAGACCTACGAACGCAAACAAAAAGAAAAAACTTCTATTCTCTCAGCCAATCAGGCTGAGAGGCGCGAGTAAAAAGAACGTTGGAAACGCGCCGCGGCCAATCAAAAATAAGCCACAGGAAAAAAAACTGCTGCACAAACAAACCACAAACGCAAAGCTACAAGCCCCAGTGTCCTGCGTGCCATGAGCGTGCAGAACGCTGAGGAAGCCGGCACGCGAAAAATCAAAACAAAGCACTGCTGGGGTTCCCGCAGCCCGGCCAGCGAGGCCAGGCTGCGGGAAGGAAAGCCCCCCTCCCCAACGCTGCCTGAAGCGCCGCTGGGGTTCCTGCAACCAGGCCAGTGAGGCCAGGCCACAGGAAGGAACCCCCCCCGCCGCTGGGGTTCCCGCAACCCAGCCAGCGAGGCCAGGCCACAGGAAGGAAAGGCCCCACTGCCGCTGGAGTTCCCGCGACCTGGCCAGCGAGGCCAGGAAAGCCACCCCCGCTGCTGGGGTTCCCGTGACCCGGCCAGCGAGGCCAGGCCACAGGAAGGAAAGGCCCCCCCGCTGCTGGAGTTCCCGCGACCCAGCCAGCGAGGCCAGGAAAGCCACCCCTGCTGCTGGGGTTCCCGTGACCCGGCCAGCGAGGCCATACTGTTGCAAGGAAAGGCCCCCCGCCGTTGGGGTTCCCGTGGCCCTGCCAGCAAGGCCAGCCTGCGGGAAGGAAAGCCCCCTCCCCAACGCCGCCTGAAGCGCCGCTGGGGTTCCCACGGGAAGGAAAGGCCCCACCAACAACGCCACCTGAAGCGCTGCTGTGGCTAAAAACGGTAACAAAAAACACACACACCAAAATTATTGAAAAATAATAAATAAATAAATAAATAAATAAATAAACCATTAATTAAAAAAAAACACAAAAAAACAAAAACATCCACAAACACACAAAACCACTTACAAAACACCTAACAAAAAAACAAAAAAACCACAAATTACACAAACAAACAAGAAAAAGTAAACAAAACCAGAAATAAACCAATTAAACAAACCAAAAAGTTAACCAAAACCAAAAAATAAACCTAAACAAAAAAGAACAAACAGAAACACCGGCCAGCCCACCACCACAAAATCAAAACAAAGAAAAACCCCAAAATAAAGAAAATCAGACAACTCACCACCTCCTCCTTCCTCCACAATGACCGGAACACAAATGAACAAACCAAGAGACTACGTACTGGAAGAAGCTCCACCCAGAGGCCAAGAGAGAAAAAACAGTCAAAGTAAAAGAGAACCACTAGCAGCCCCACCTGCAGGGCAGAAAAGTAAAAACAAATCAAAAATACACAACAGCCCCAAACAAAAGGCCACAAAAGTAAAAAAAAAGTCAAAACCATAACAATACATCACACTTTTACACAAATCACAAAGATATGTAAAAAAATAAAATAAAAAGATTTCTAAAATCATGTGTTGAGGTTCAACTCAAATAAAAACCAAAAACATCAAAACACAGTTTAAAAACAATGAATGTAAAAACATCTACTTTCACATTCCTAAAGTTATTACCTACAGTACAACTATTTAAAAAAATCACATACGAAAACATTATTTGGTTAAATTGAAAAAATTATATCATCCTTTGTTCTTTTTTTAATCCACAAAAACAAAACCACCCAAAAACTGATCACAGTTTATAACAGCCCGGAAAAAACATTGTATATAAATAAACATTTTAAAACTTTCAATTATACACTAACCTCTTTTGTACAAATATTAACAAACTTAGAAATTAAGTATGGCTGAGTGGATATAGCTTGTTAGGATGGGGCAGGCTTTAATTGTTTATAGTTTGTGTTCAATTCCAAGACCCACTAGTCACAAAATAGCAATTTTGAGGTCCCAGAACTGAGAGTCAAACTGATTGTCACAGATGGAGTTTTTTGCATCTTCCATAATTTGCATATTATCTGATTGGTCATTATGAGACAAATGAAACAACATAGCACAATGTTGGGCCAAAATCATTTTCTCAAAACTAATCTGCTTTCAGGTTTGGTTTGGTTTGATTTCTTCAATTTGTATGCCGCCCACTCAGCATACGCCGACTCAGGGCGGCTCACAATAATCACAACATAAATCACCAATGTACAAAGTAAATACACCATAATACAAATATAAATAATACAATATAATCAGTACAATCAATATAACTAACACAAGCGCAAAAATGCAATACAGTAAGGTCCACAGTGATACAGTATACAAAATTTGATCACCCCACAACAATATAGCAGCAAAACATCAAAAACAATGTATCCAGTTATACAAAAATTTAGACCCCCCCCCCCCACACACACACACTAAGTCCACTCCCTCCAGGCCAATAAGCCGAGGGAAAAATCAAGAGCCTCGGCTCCAGCGGCATCAGCGGCTCCATGGCCACAAGAGCCGCGGCATAGTTACTCCCACTTCCCCATGGCCGGCTGGGTCGGGGGAAGGAGTCCGATACTAATTGTATGCTATCTGTAATGCATAGTTTGATTCAAAGTTAGTGCTTTCCCATAAAAATCCACTCCTGATCCTTCAGAATCAATCTGGGGTGGGATATTTCTGTTGTTACATAATTGGGAGGTAGCTCAGCAACTGTTATTGATTCACATGTAGATTTCAAATGTAATATCTGGCTACTTGTAAACTGTTCTGACTATGAAACTGTAAAAGATTGTGTTTGATTGTCTTAGCTTAGATTTGTGATTCAAGCTATTCTGGTCTCACACCCCACCCACCCCAATCTTTGCTCTGAGAAAAATTTCCACTGTCCAATCCTGAATTGCTGTCACAATTGGAACAAAGAGATGAAATGACAACCTTTGACCTGCAGCACCCCAGAAGCCTCCCTCCAGGTGAGTTATAAATAAAAAGAACTAGATTCTGCCACTGAAATAAATTACACCCATGAAGAGTATTTAGTGATATATTTCCAGGTATGGGCTGGGCCACTGGGACAGGGAGATTCTTCTGGGTGCGCCCTTGCCTCTGGAGCCTTGGGGCGCAAATAATTTTATTATTATTTTATCCGCCCAGTGCGCTGCACTTTAGATTAAGCCATTGATCCAAGCTCCCTCCTTCAGCTTGGAACAATGGTTTATTCTAAAGTGCCGCAGGTGAGGCAGAGCAAGTGAGAAGTAGTGACCAAGTGGTTCCGGGGGCAGCCCCCCCCCCCCGGTCCCTTGGCCTCCACCCCTTGTGCCTGCCCAGCGCCCTTCCATGGTGCCCAGCATACCCCTGCATATTTCACCAGCATTCTTTGCTTACCTATTCAGCCTCTATTTATTCAAATAGTCATAGAACTCAGAATGTCTTTTCAATAATGGAAGTAGATCAGCAAAGCTCCATTTAAAATGCAGAGGGTCTATATTCACACCTAGAACTTTTATACTTCACTATAGGACCATAGTGGACTGTGGTGGCTTAGTTGTTAAGATGCTGAACTTGATGACTAGAAGGTTGGCAGGTCAGCAGTTTGAAACCCAAGTCCTGCACAATGGAGTGAGCTCCCGTCTCTGTCCCTGCTCCTGCTAACCTAGCATTTTGAAAACAAGAAATTGCAAGTAGGTGGGACGGTAGACAGCGTTCCATGCACTCTGGTAATGCCTGCCACATGTCCATGGAAATGTCTGCAGATGCAGACAGCGCTGGCTCTTTGGCTATAAAGAAGGATGAGCACTGAACCCTAGAGTCAGATACAACTGGCTTTTGAGCAAGGGAAACCTTTACCTATAAGACCATATGCCTAGAATGATCCAGTGCACATGCCACACATATACAGTACTGTTCAAGTACAGTAAAACCCGACTTACATATGCCTCGAGTTACATAAAATTCGATTTACAAAATTATTTTGTGCTAAAACTATGTCCCGATTTACATGATTTCCTATGGGTTTGCTTCAGGTTACATATTATTTTTCCTATGGGTATGCTTCGAGTTACATACAAAAAAATTTCCTATGGGTTTGCTTCGAGTTACATAAAAATCCAATTTAAGCAAAAGCCTATGGAATGGACTTTTCCCCGTAAGTATGGATTTTACTGTATTCCAATTCTTTTCTCCCCTTCCAAAATTATTCCTCTGGTCTCTTTAGTTCAATGACACAAAAAGCTATCCTAGTTGAATGTTTCCCTTTCTCCACCACCAGCACCGCCATCAAAAAAGCAGCAAGCTTGTAATGTATCTGTCAAAACCACAGAAAGAAAAAGTTACATCTTCCTCAATTTGAACAGATATTTGTAGATGTGTCCATCCAAATGGCCTATATAGTTCAACCAAGGTTAACATAATCAATGCGTTCTCCGGGATGTTGCTTACAGCAAAAATTACTTTAACTGAATTTCACATAGGAATGCTATGAATGCAATTTCCCATAGGAATGCATTGAAAACCAAAATACTGTACTTTAACTGAAGCGTGGTTTCCTATAGGAATGCATTGAAAACCAATTAATCTATTCCAGAAAAAAATTCTGTAAACTGAACCACTATTTTCTATGGATTTCCTTTTGTTAAGTGATTTTATGTTAACTGACCTGTTTGCTAACCGAGGTTCCACTGTAGATCTTTGAGGTTTTTAGTAGTGAAACATACAACAGCTTCTCTCTTCATGATTGATTTAAATCCATAATAAAATAATCCCTTTTCTCAGCAACCTGTAGAGCAAACGCTAAAAGAAACTAGTGCTCGTAAATGGAATCCGCTTTCCACAATGACCTATGATAAAGCATTTTTCTTTGGAAAAGAAATGTGTGGAGTCCGCGGGCGCAATTGGCATTAACTGTCCCTGACAGAGGTTACACCGGTTGAGGGAGGCTCCTGGTCACTGGCCTCTGCGGGTACAGAAATTGGGGTGCGGATTAATAGTCATAAGATTGATTCACTCATATCTGACCTGGCAGGCAGTTTGGCAGGAGGAAGTTGAATAGCTAACTCAAATTAGCAATTAGGTAATTCCACACTTGCAGATTAGCCCAAGCCCCAGTGCAAATAGTGGCCATGTTTACTCTTGAGCAAGCCATGAACAATGGATTTCCCCTGTCAGTATTTGCCTTAGTTAATTAACTTCCCCAAGAGAAGTTCCCAATTAACCCGGGTAAATGGGTGATGTGATTTTCTGTCAGATGATGATTCTATCACACGCTGCCTTGAATTCCTATATATAATGATGATTTTCCCTCAATAAACCACTGGTCTTCGCTCCATCTTGTCTCGTGTCGTTACTTGACCAGTCTCCTCCGGGACCCCAAGGGCCGCTTCACGGCCCCGATCCAACAGAAATGTTCTAATGCAATACGAACAGTATGCGTATTTCTCAGATCCATGTGTCTTTAATGCAATTTCCCACCAAACATGAGCAAAAGCTGCTCTCTGTAAAAGCGGCATTTCCGAGTCTCACATATAAAAGGAAGATTAAAATGGAGTCTTTCACAAAGCTTTTTCATACTTGTCCAAGCTTAGATCTTTCCTCAACTACCTGGGAGGCTCTGGCTGCGGAAGGGTTAACTGCAGGGCTCGGGGGGGGGGGGGCTGGGGGGGGGGGCTATTATCTCAAAAGACTGATGCCAACTCCAGTTCTCACTTCGGTCGGCACCAGGAGGAGTGGAGCCAGTCAGTGGCACTGCTCTTTTAGGCAGAGTTTTCTACAGGAGGCGGAGCTACCTACAGACAAGTCCCTCCCCGCATACATGTCAAGCGCGGCCCTGGAAATATAGGAACTGCTCCGGCCCAGGTGCGCATGCGTCACAACACATCTGTGTATGCGCAGAACCCCTCTGCGCATATGCAGAACCTATCTGCGCATGCGCAGAGCCCATTTGCGATGGTCGTGCGTGCGCAGTAACCTCTTTCCCCACCATTCAAATACGGGATGGCGGCGGGAAAGGGGAGGAACGAGTGGAGAAATACGGGAAATCCTGGCCAATCCGGGATACTTGACAGGTATGCCTCCTCGCCCTGTTGCTAAGAGCCCGGGTGATGGTGTCCTAAGGAAGCTCTGCCCCTGAGATCCTGAGGATTTAAAGCACAGGAGTCGGGGAGGGGAAAATGGCCGCCCGTCACTTAGCAACAGAGAAGGTCCTGTGCTGGTCCTCTCCCGACTCCCTGTTACAAAGGAGCGATTCAGATAGTTCCCGGCTCAGATAGGACCACAACTTTCACTTTATGCCAAAACTTTGGGATCAGCATCCTATCCACACAAGTGTTAACCAATTTTAGGATCCAATTAAACAAAGCAATCACACTTATATACCGCCCCATGGTCCTTAGTGCACTCTCGAGGTGGTTCACAAGTTTATTAGCATTTTGCCATCAACATGCTAGGTACTCATTTTATTGACCTTAGAAGGATGAAAGGCTGAGTCAACCTTGAGTCCTAGTTAGGATCAAACTCACAACCTTTTAGTTGTAGTACAGCAGTGTCCCATCAGGAGTTTAACCACCGCACCACCAGAGCTCCAAATTAATGTTTATGCTGGGATCAACATGCTTAATTTATCCTTTTTGTCATCCAAGCCTGCAGCATTAGTGCTCTTCAGCGGTTGGATTTTGTTGCACAGTCGATTCCGACCCTTTGCGACCCTATGGACCATTGTCCTCCAGGCACCTCTGCTATCGGTTGGATAGCAGTTTCCAGTTCTTCATATGTGAAAGGTGTAGCAAGATAGTCTTTCTCCTCTTTTTACCTTTGGGATTTTTCTCTGGGCCTTCTTGTAGCTTTCCCTTTTAATGACAGTTGATGCGCAACAGCTCTCTCCAAAAGCCCTGGCCTTTGTTGGCAGGGAACAACGGGTTGCTGCAGACTTCTATTGTATATTGCATTTTGTATTATTGATTTATGTGATTTTAACATGTGAACGGCCCAGAGTACTTGAACTATAGGGTGGTATGTATATAAAGCTGAAAAAATAAAAGGTCAGATGGAAGGAACCAAGTGTTTTTAAATCACCTTTGGTAATTCTCCGACTTTTTGTTAAATTGATTTTCAGTGTTTTGCAACCCACACTAGATAAAGCATGAGATAAAACACTACTCCAAAATTGATATACATTTTACAATTTATTGGTGCATACTGAATAATACAGAACTCATCAAAGAAAGAGTACAGTAGATCACTTGTGCTGACTGAAGGGTAATCCTTTCACATGTGAATCTGTTTACCCCCAGGTGTTCTTGAGTTTCCCTTTGATGCTATTTAATTAGACATGTTGAGTCAGATTCTTTTGGGATCTACTGCTATCGTGCTTTCTGCCAGTTCCTTCTAAATATCAGTCAATGGGGCAAAATACTGAAGGACATCTATTCCTTTCAAATGGAGTTCAGAGAAGTTCCTCTTTTTTGGACTACAGCTGTCAAAATACCCCAACCAACATGGGATGCATTCAAAATGTTTCCAAGTTTTTTTCTTTAAGATGCATATATTCAAATTATGTATTGTTTTATTTATATTTTGAATTTATACATGTGTTAAATCCAATTATTATTTCCAACTAAAGTAGATCTTTTGACATAGTGGGATTTGCAGATGTGTTTAGAGCCAATATGGTGTAGAGAAGTGATGGACTATTATTATTTGACTATGGAAATTTCCAGAGGTGTATGACAGTGATAAAATAACTCCTTAAAATAACCCAAATACCTTAAAAACCTTATCAGGATGGTTATACATCAGATGCAACTTGGTAGAATATAGTAAACATGTTGATTTGAGTAATTGCATTCATTGGGTCCTCTTTAGCTGTAACTAAGAATTGAATTTAGCTTATTGTCTTCTGTGGTAGAAGATGGGGGAATTTATTTATTTCATTCATTCAATTTCTATACTGCCCATCTAGTTTAAAAAAATACTCTGGGCAGTTTATAGAATTAAAAGCAAATAAACATAACTCATTGTCCTTTTATTCCAGTTTGCTCCCTAGAGAGTAGTTAAAACCTACTGTTCTCCTGTTTTGTGAATGTTAACGAGATGAGAAAGAAGGAAAATATCAAAGTTTCTTTCCACAGCAGAGTAAGTGCTGCATAGACATCTGGGCAGTCAATTCCACAACAGACCCACAATAAATCAGGAAAAGCATTTAAAAACAATTAAACTTTATTGAGAAAATTATATTCCATATAAAAAACCTAAACTCTCATTCTAACGAGATAGACACATGCCCTTGAAGGCACCTGGGAGAGGGGCAACAGCATTATCTACTCCAGGAGTTCTCAACCTTGTTAAGCTGGGGGCTGGGTCATGCTCCCTCAGACAGTTTTGGGGGCCAGATGGCCATTTTGCCTTTCTTCCACCACATGGCACTTCCTGGTGTGGTGGAGGAGGTGAGGGTACATGAAATGGTGCCTTGGGCCGCAGGTTGAGAATCCCTGATCTACTCCTAAGAGAAATCGGAAAAGAAAGGTTTGACCTATAGGTGGACCCTAATACTGTATTACCACTCTAAGAGCATGAGGAAACAGAAATCATAGATTCAAAAGAAGCCTCGTTTGTAATTATATTTGCCAGTGTATAAGACACACTTCTCCCCTTAAAATACACTGGAAAACGGACTGCATCTTGTACTCTGATGTGTCTTATACACCAGCAAATACAGTATCTTATGTGCCATCCAGAGAGTGCTCTAAGTGCTATGGGGTGGTATATAAGTGTAACTGCTATTGCTATTGGCATCTACTCCCAAGTCCCCCTTCTGGTCACTTGGACTGGATATGCTACACAAAGTGATGCTTGAAGGCAGCCAAGCCAGTTTTGGGTCAGGAGTGACAATGCCCAAGCCATCAACATTATCTTATTTTCAAGTGATCACCGACAATTTATCGAAACAAATACAGGTTTAGGAACTTAAGGCTCTCTGAAAAGGGGGAGGGGAAAGGACTACTTTTCACAGGCAGTGGCCACCTTACCTGGGTGAGTTTAACCCTACTTCCCCTGAGTAAGCACCACACTGCCCCTCTCTGAGCAAAACCCAAAGGATTTGGACTATCCCTTTCTCATGAATTAGGAGAGAGATTCAGAGGGCTTGCTCCTCTGCTAATCTTCAGGGACGACCACAATCCTGCTATGACATTGTGCTGAATCCCTTTCCCAACCAGCTTCGCCTCAATAGCTTTGATATCGCTGCAGTGCTGAACAAGTTGAGCCCTGGTGTTTCGAGAGGCGTCCTCCAAACTGGAAATCCTGTGCTCAGCTTCATCTGTACATCCAGTTATACTTCCTATGGCATTGTGGATACCAGTGATTGTAGTCTGCAGGCTGGAGACTGCGGACTTGATTTCTGCAGTATCTGCAGCCACTTGCTGCAACAGTGTGATTAAATGCACTAGTGTTGGCTTAGCAGCTGTGCTGCCTAAATGGGGAGGGGTAGAGGATCTTTGCTGAGGTTCTAGGTGTTTAGGGTTCGAGTCAGATTTAGAACATATTTTGACTGGCTCTGTAGTCAGGTGCTGTGCTTCACAATTCTGGCTACTGGATTTTAATGTGTTTTGTTTCAGGGTTTCCCTCGGGACCTTTCCTGATTTAAGGAGCCTGCATCCACTTTGTCTGTAGCAGCCCCAGTCTTCCCAAAGTTTCCACAATTTCCCGCTCGGCTGGATTCTCTGGTGTGCTCTAAGAATAGATTTGATGCATGTGTTTCTCCCCTTAAAATATTTTCCCTTTCTGACAACTTTTCTGTGTTTTATAGAAGTTGGCAGGCCACCAGAATTTCCAGAATCAGAGCAGTTATGCTGAGTAGCTGGATTTGAATTTTGGGGAAATGGTCTGTCATACTTAGGACATGTATTCAGGTCTTCCCCATGGTTGATTTTCTGACTATCAGTGTGTTCTAAGGACTCAGCCTGATCCTCACAATCAGAACAAGCACCCTGGGCTACTGGACTCAGTTGACCACTGGGGTAATGTATCTCTCTGACTGGTTCCTCTGTACTATTTGCAAAAACAATTGGTTTATTTTGCTTGGCTTTATTTCCTGTGTTGTTGCCCTCGTGGCTTGTCAAAACATTCTGGTTCTCCCTGATCAAATCTGCAGTCCCATTCAGATCTGCAGAACTTAACACAGAACAAATGGGCACATCATCAAGCGACATGCCTTGCTCACTGCTGTGGAAAACTCCCTCTTCCTCCTCTACATCTTCCCCGCTGAGGGTGTTGTGATTATTGCCAAGTATTAATGATGCATCTCGTCCTGCATTGTCAGTACACACATACTGAGCCTGAAGAAGAGGACTCCTTGACAGGATGCATTTTTCTTCATTTCCCACACAAATTGGCTGTTGCCTCTCTACACTGTTCTGCCTCTCTTCGTTTTTTACTTCAGGGTTCTTGGAATGATTCCTTTCAGATATATGAAATAACTCCCCAGAAAGCACCACAGATTTTGGGTCTTCTTTGCTGGGACTTTCCTGACTTTCAAGAAGTATTAAGGATTTCCGTGGTTTCTCACAATCTGGAGAAATACACCTTGTCTGTGCTCCTAGTTCAACATTTAGATTAACTGTGTCTCCATCAAGCTCCCTCAAACCCGTTCTCACATTAATGGCCTTTCCTTCTTCTCCTGAGCTGTTTTTCTGCTGTCTATTCAGACTGTCCTTCTTGACCAAGCTTAGTTCAGAACCTTGGGAAAGCTTTTCGTCATTCATTTCTGACAATACCACCACAGTTTCAGGAATTTCATGCTGAGGGGCTTCCCCTTCACTGAGACCATCTATCCTACCACCTGCTGAAGAAAAGAGACACATTAAATCACACCTTAAATCCTTAAAGCAATGTTTGCACCACAGCCTGCAGCTATAAAGAAATACGTATACAATAAAATCTATCGTTCTTTGTAAAGCATTTCAGATATTAGGATTTACACAAAGGGGAATATTTTGTTAAACTGTTGAAAGAATATCTTGTGACATCTTGAAAATGAAAAAAAAAACTGTTGGAAAGTTTGTTAGACTACAACCCATTTCATAACATTTGTTAAAAGTCTTTACAGCATCACACAATAATTTGTTGTCTAGGCACTGGAAGAATAACTGAGTTAAGATCTTGCCCAAACCACAGGATAAATGTCACACTCTGTTCTGATTATTCTTCTGTTGTTCTTTTCCAACAGCAAATTAGAATATGTAGAAAAAGCACAATGGGGAGATAAGAAGCAGGAAGAAACAAAATAAGTTGCATTATTTAATTTATATTTTAGTTCATAGGAGGAGCTGCATACACCCCACCCACGTTCAGATTTGTTCTCATAGCCCACTGGTGGTGAACCTATGGCACCCGTGCCAGAGAGGGCACTCCCAGCCCTTTATGTTGGCACATATGCTGTCACTTCCTCCCTCCCCCAGCACAAAGTTCACCCTGCCCCTCTGCCCAGCAGTCCAATGGGAGCACTTTGTCCCTCCCCCCAGCACAGAAATCTTCCCATCCCTCTGTTTGGGCACTCTAGAAGATTTGCCATTACTGCCAGTCCCTGGACTGCAGCATTAAAAAATTGGGAGAGGGGGATTTTTTTCCATTCTAGAAGGCTCCTTCTGTCCTACATGGGTGTGTGGGAATTTTGTCACGTTTTGAGGGGTACACAGCACACTAAGCATCCACTCCACTCTCGATTTTTAAATTAAAAAATGTTGGCCACTAGAGTGTGCACGGCCCCCCCCAAGACAGCTGAGCAAGCCAGATCACGGGCATGTTTAGCAGGATTTCCTTGTAAAACGGTGAGCAGAAGAGAATGTGGATAACTAATTCAACATGTTTGGCCCCGCAAGGACACAACCTATCACCCTATGGGATTTTGTTGAATCTCCCAAATAGGAGCTCAGAGGGCAAAACGTTAAACCTTGCCAGTGAAGAGGCCCTGGCTTATACCATAGTTGCCCTTCAAAGTTCACTGTCATACAAACCTTGTTCTATTATTTTACACCTCAGATCTTTACACCAGGATTTTCTTAGAATTCTTACCCAGAAAGGCCACATTATCGTAATTCTGATGCATGACATTCCAATAAAGAGTTTTTTGCCTGTTGTCCAGCAGAGCCCATTCCTCCGCCGTGAAATGCAAAGATACATCTTCAAATGTTAGCTGTTCCTGAAAGCAATGAGAGGGATAGTCGATTAACAACACGATCTTTTGCACTGGTGTGGAGACTGGATTACTGAGCAGAATATAGCTCTACCACAAGTTTCTTGTACAGTCTTAAGCAAATCCACTTTCTTTGGCCTGAGAGCCATCAGTAAAATGGAAATGAATGGCCCAGCATACATTACTCTGGCATGGACACATATAAATGCTAGTTGTAGTTAATATTTTGTAATATAATGGCTGGAATCCTGTTGGTAAAGCTCCATATGTGTTAAAGTTGATGATGTAATCCACTCTACCCTTTTATTTTTAATTTAAAATTCCCTATTCCACATATACCACATTCCAGTGGTGGGCTCCAAAAATTTTTACTACCACACTGTGGGCGTGGTATGGTGAGCGTGGCCAGGGGAAAAGCCCTGCATTGTACCCGAATTAAAGGTAAAGGTTTCCCTTGCTCGAAAGCCAGTCGTATCCGACTCTAGGGTGCAGTGCTCATCTCTGTTTCTAAGCCGAAGAGCCAGCGCTGTCTGCTTCTGCAGACGTTTCCGTGGTCATGTGGCAGGCATGACTAGACACCGGAGCGCACGGACCGCTGTTACCTTCCCACCGAAGTGGTAGGACTACTTTATTTCAAAACTTGGATGGGAGGGGGCAGCCAGGATTTCTGCTACCGGTTCTGGTCCGGTAACAAATTTGTCTTGTAAATCCAGACTGGGACTTCAGAAAGGCCAGATTCAACCTCAGGGCTTGAAATTCCTGACCTCTGACCACCTAACACTTTAATCCCTTTTATATGTAATGCCATAACGTATATATAAAACTTTTCTCTGCCAGGTTGCTAGTGCTAGATACAGTGAAGACTGCAAGTGCTATAGGCATGTGAACAACCCAAATGGAACGTGATTGCACACATGTAAACCTTCAGAGATGATTTTGAGATTGTACATGTGTTTGATATTTATTTGAATGAAGCTTCAGCAACTTCTGCAACGGCTTAGCTGACCACATCTGCGTGATTCTGATAAACAGAGAGAGAGGCACTAAACTTAAGAGGCAATAGTTGTTGGTACCTTGCATCTTTTTCTTCAATGCATATGACACTATGTATCCTGCTAACCTAGCAGTTCAAAAGCAAGAAATTGCAAGTAGATAAATAGTGGCCACTTCAGTGGGAAAGTAAACAGCATTCCGTGCGCTTGGGTGTCTAGTCATGCCTGCCACATGGCCACGGAAATGTCTGCAGAAGCAGTCATCGCTGGCTCTTCGTCTAAGAAACAGAGATGAGCACTGAACCCTAGAGTCGGATACAACTGGCTTTCGAGCAAGGGAGACCTTGACCTTTACCACAGGGCTGGTAGTTGAACATTACCTGACCAGGACAGGAAACAAGGTTGTTTGAGGGGCACAACAAAAGCCATGTAGCTGCGTCCTCCCATCCCTTGTTGTCACCTTCTGGCCTCTCCTTCTCAAGGTGACTGCCTCATTCTGCCTAATTCAGGGGGTAGCCCTGGGGATGGGAGAAACTGTATCTAATGAATATTTCCCCTGAGATATATAGAACCCTGCAAAAGACTGGGTTGCAATGGGCCCTTGTGATCTATGCCACTACTGAAACTTACTCGTGGTATTAAATTTTTTTGTGAGGCTTGTGGATGTAAAGTAAGCGCCTAAATTCTGCAGAGGGCAATTTTAGGTCCCCATAGGTTGCTGGACTACAAATCCCCAACTTCCCTAGCCAGTATGGACAACAGTTGGTCAGCAATGATACATGGCTTAGTCACAATAACATCTGGAGACCTGAAGATGGAGTCACTGGTTCAGGGTAAAATAGGTTCCAGGCTTGATTTCAGGGCAAGATCTTACAGTATACCTGGATAAGGACAAGTCTGGCCGGTACCTTAGAGAACAGTAGGGTTAACAGTTGTCAGTGAGCAGAAGGGAATATACATAGCAAGGATTAGAGCAGGGGTTCCCAACCTAAGGCCTGTGGGCCAGATCCTGCCTGCGACACCATTTCATGTGGTCCCCACCCCTCCAAGGGCATTTGAGAAACAAAATGGCCAGCCATTTGAAGTTGTTGGGACAAAATGGCCACCCCCCCCCCCATCTTGCAGGCAGGGCAAAATGACCGTCCGGCCCACGAAGCTGACTGAGAGAGTGTGACCTGGCCCTCAGCTTGAAAAGGTTGGAAACTCCTGGATTAGAGCCTTGCCAATGTCACTAGAGTACTACTGCCAGTCAAAACAGAGATACTGGGCTAGTTGGACCAATAGTCTAATTCTGCTTGTAAGGTCAATAATTTGCATTGGGATCCCATACCATGAATATCTACTTTATAACTGGGAACCCCAACCCACCTCCACCCTATTTTTATCATAGGATAAAAAGCCTCTAGGATTGTTGGTTTGTCATTTCCTTCTCCTTTGCTTTTGACTAAACACAGCTGAGCAGTAGAACATCACTCAGGGGCAGATTTGCTTAGCTCTAGCATTGCAGAGTCCCAGGCTGCTTCCAATAATTCATTCATTCATTTGCAGTCGCCTGGTACTTTCTTCCACTATTTCTCTCTAACCCTAATGAGTGTTAGAGGAAGAAGAGCCCAGACAGCAAGAAGCTACAGATTTTACTCCAGATCTGAGGATTAGGATAAACCTTACAGTGCATCTGTTTGGTAAAAGCATAAGCATGACATGTGTCAGGAAAGGTATCAAACTAACCAACATTCAGGCTGCTTATATAATCAGATTGCATGAATGTACCATCTGTGCATGAGTCAGGGAGTACTGTACTGGCTAATCAAATGATTGGAGCCAAGGGGCGGTGTGTGTGTGTGTGTATGTATGTGTGTGTCAAATGATAGGAGCCAAGGGGCGGTGTGTGTGTGTGTGTGTGTGTGTGTGTGTGTGTGTGTGTGTGTGTGTGTGTGTGTGTGTGTGTGTGTGTGTGTGTGTGTGTGTGTGTGTGTGTGTGTGTGTGTGTGTTTTCCTGTAGGGGAAAAACCCAAAGGGGGACAGGAAACATTTTCTTCTAAAGCTGCACAATGAACGAGAATTACTTCTTTGATGACTATGGCAAAAGAAAGAACAACTTTATTTGCATCCTGCAGAACTTTTAAAAGGAGAAAAAAGTTGGTATTCTTAACAGAAGGGATGCTGTTGATTCAAGTCTAGAGAACACCAAATTAAGTTTCACAACAAGATGTGGCAAGTAATTAAAGAGATGGGAATTCCAGAGCACCTCATATGCCTCCTGAGAAATCTGTACATGAACCAAGAAGCAACAGTTAGGACAGAACACGGAATGACAGAGTGGTTTGGAATAGGAAAAGGAGTAAGACAAGGCTGCATTTTATCACCCTGCTTATTCAACTTATACACAGAGCACATAATGCGCAGTGCAGGGATGGAGGAATCACAATATGGGATCAAAATTGCTGGGAGAAACATCAACAATCTGAGATATGCAGACGATACCACCCTAATGGCAGAAAGTGAGGAAGACCTAAAGAACCTCTTGATTGGATTGAAGGAGGAGAGTGCAAAAGCTGGCTTGAGACTCAATATCAAGAAAACCAAGATAATGGCAACAGGCCCCATCAGTTCCTGGAAAATAGACGGGGAAGAAGTAGAAGCAGTGACAGATTTTACTTTCTTAGGATCAAAGATCACTGCAGATGGGGATTGTAGCCATGAAATAAAAAGGCGACTGATTCTTGGGAGACAAGCGATGAGAAACCTGGGGAACATAGTGAAAAGCAGAGACATCACATTGCAAACAAAAATTAGAATAGTCAAAGCAATGGTTTTCCCAGTGGTGATGTATGGATGTGAGAGCTGGACAATTAGGAAGGCTGAACGTAGAAGAATAGATGCCTTTGAGATGTGGTGTTGGAGGAGGGTTTTGAGAGTCCCCTGGACAGCGAGGAGAACAAATAGGTCAATCTTAGAAGAAATTAACCCTGACTGCTCATTGGAAGGTCAAATAGTAAAGATGAAGCTAAAGTACTTTGGACATCAAATGAGAAGGGAGGATTCACTTGAGAAGGCATTGATGTTGGGAAAGGTGGAGGGCAAAAGAAGAAGGGGGAGGCCAAGGATGAGATGGCTAGATGGTATTGTAGACACAATGGGCACAGAGCTGGGAGGGCCGAGGGGGATGGTAGAGGACAGAGGCGCCTGGAGAACAATGGTCCATAGGGTCGCAAAGGGTCGGAGTCGACTGTGTGACTGAACAACAACAACATAGTGCAGTCTCATGGAATCTTTATAATCTCCCTTGCAAAATTTCAATTTTAATTTATATCCCGCCTTTCTCGGCCGAGGCCGACTCAAGGCGGCAACACATCAATGCAGAACAATATAGCAACATCAGTATAAAGATACAATAATTCAAGATATGCCTTCTACTGGCTCTTCTAGTACAGGGGTCAGCAGACATGGCTCTCCAGGTGTTCTTGGACTTCAACTCCTAGAAGCCCAAGTCAGTACACCTGCTTATCCGGGCTTCTAGGAATTGGTCCAAGAACATCTGGGCAGCCAAGTTTGCTGACCCCTCCTCTAGTATAAGAAAAAGATCATCACAAAATCTATTTCTGGCCTGGGAAACCAGACGTGATCATTATAGCCACTGACCACCTTAACCAAAGAGCTCTGGGAACTGCAATACAAAAAGTAACTTTTACCAACTTGGGAAATATTTCCACATCCATGATTACTGGACAAGACCAACCTGAACCAACCCCCCCCCCCCCCGATATTACTTTAGAAGGTGATGCAAAATTGCCTTTTCTGTTTCGAAAAGAGCTCTATCGATTGCATCTTTTATTGCCAGTACCTGAACGCTGCAGTCAGCTGGCCTCTGCTCTCTGACATAGGCTTCAGCCAGCTCTGCTGCCTCCTTGCTGTTTCCTGGTTCTCTGCTTCTCACCCATATCTGTGTTTCAGTTGGCAGCACATCCAGGAACTGCTCTAGTATGACCAAGTCCACAATCTGTTCTTTGTTCTGCTCCTGAGGACGCAGCCACTGATGAGCTGCTTTGCTCAGTTGGGAAAGGATCTGCCAAGGAGCTTCTCCAAACAAGATGGTCCCTGAGCGAAACCTCTGCCGACTGGCTTCTTGGCTGGCCTGGTGTAATGTCAAACGAGATGCATTCGATGCCTCTAGCTCAGGACAAAGAATGGGGGTGGCCACAGAACCTCCACTGCTTGCAGAAGGCTCCTGCAGGCCAGATGTCAGGGTTGGTGGCAAAGGCAAACCTTGAAGAGGTGTTCCAGCAATGAGGGCAGGTGTCTGTGTATCAGATGTGGCGGCAGGTGTCCGTGTATCAGATGTGGCGGCAGGTGTCCGTGTATCAGATGTGCTATGGCGGGTTGCATTCAAGCATGCTCTCAAGCGTTGGATCGTTTGTTTTGGATTATTTTGGAGACGGGGTTTCTTTTGAGTTGATGCTCCTGACAATGCATCCCCGTTGGCCGCGACTGCTTTCTGAACTGACTCTTGGCCAGAAATGTTATTTTCTGTCTCACACACCCCACGGTCGGTTTCTTCTTCCCTCTTGTTGGGAGGATGCATGTGAGGCACATACTTTATAATGCGCCCACTCCGCGTATGGGCCCTCCCTGTGCAGCGGTACTTGTGGTAATCGGCACATTTCCACAAAATTTTGTCTCCACTGGCCCGCTCTTTCTTATGCAGGTATCCTTTGTAGAGCAGTTGGTCCCTGCCTTTCTGACTTTTAATGTACTGCAGAGACATTTCCAGTTTTTCTATGGCTGGCGGGTGGAGGTGGTAGAAAATCAAAGCAAGGGCAGATTTCAAAGGTGGAGGAAAATAAGGGAAGGAAGGAGGAGGGGGGGAAATCTACAACAAGACCTGTTTAAGACTCTTCTTTTGTGATACTGAACGCAACTGTCTATTTCTACCAGCAAAATCCAGGCAAGCTCCGAAGCAGTTGCAGGCGAAGGGGAAGATCCTTTTCCTGGCTGGGAATCCGATGTGGGTGGAAAGGAAAGCCCAACTCAAGATGCGCCCAGTTTCTCCGCGTCTTTATCAGAGCCAACTCGAATCAAGGAAGATCGTTATATGGGGACGGAAGAAGCCCCTTTCCTCCGGAGCAAATCAGAAGCGTGGATAAGACCCTGGCAGACAAAGAGCCTTTAGGCTGATGTCTTTCCTGGCTTAGGTCCCACCAGCGCCTTTCCTCCACGTTACTCGGTCTCGCTAGCACAGCTGGGATCGACTTTAAACACATTCACGCCAAGGGCATTTTCCCTGGAAATGGGTTTTCAGCGCGGGGGGGGGGGGCGGGGGGGCGGCGGGAGTTGAATAACCGGATACGAGTAGCAACAGACAGGCGATGAGGACGACGCGGCCTTTCTAAGCGGCCACGCCTGGATCCGCGGCTTTGCGAAGAGAAAGACAGCGCGTAGTCTCCACTCCGGTCCGACCCCGGCTGCTGCCTACGCGATGAGAGGGGAGGGGAGCTCGGCTCCGCTCCTCCGGCGCAGATCATTAGACGGCCTTTAGCCACGCCCCATTTTCCCTATAAGGGAAAAAAGGCGGAGCCAAGATCCGATCGGAGAGAGCATCTATTGAGCAGACCGGAAGTAGTAAAACCTGAGCCCCGCAGTAAAGGAGTCGTCGGGAAGGTAGCCTTCCTCTCGGCCAGCCGCGCTTAGGGCGCCCCCTAGTGAGGAAACATTACTTTCTTGCAGTGGCTCAAGTGGCTAAGACGCTGACTGGGAGAGGCGCAAGGTCAGCAGTTCGATTCCCGAGTACCTCAGGACGGAATGAGCTCCCGCCTTTGTCCCAGGTCCTGCCAACCTAGCAGTTCGAAAGCAAGACATTGCAAGTAGATAAATAGGGACCACTTCGGTGGGAAGGTAAACAGCGTTCCGTGCGCTCCGGTGTCTAGTCATGCCTGCCACATGACCCACGGAAATGTCTGCAGAAGCAGACAGCGCTGGCTCTTCGGCTTTGAAACAGAGATGAGCACTGAACCCTAGAGTCGGATACGATTGGCTTTCGAGCAAGGGAAACCTTTACCTATACCTGGGACTCACTAGAGAAGACCCTGATGCTGGGAAAGATTGAACGCAAAAGGAGAAAGGGGCGGCGGAGGTTGAGATACAGTAGTTAGGCAGCATCATGGATGCAGTGGGCATAGAATCTGGACAGATGGCAGAGAAGCCTGGCATGGGGGGTGGTCCATGGGGTTGCAAAGCGTCGGAGTCGACTGTGTGACTGAACAACAAAAGTGAGGAAAGTCAGGTTAACTAATGCTTTAAACCAGGGGTTTGCAACCCCGGCCCATGGCACCATTCCATCCGGCCCACAGCGATGACCCCAGAAGCGGAAGCATGCACGTTTATGGCAGCCGTAAACATGCATGCACAAACCGCCTGCACTTTACGCTTGCATTTGCGGCAGGGGGAAAACGATGTTTCTGGCCCTCTCAGTTGTTGGAGGGGCGTGATCTGGCCTGTGGCACAAAAGGGTTCAGAACCCCTGCTTTAAACCCTGCACACACACGCACACACCTGGAATTAATTTCCACTCACCTCAATGGCACTTCTTAGTAAGCCATGAGCGTCAGTCAGTACATCCTAAAATCAACTTGTGTCATTTGCTGTCATCACCAAAGAACTATGCACTCAAAACTTTTGCCCTTACTCCGGAATTGACCTAGAGGTTTAGAGTGAATGGCCCAATGGCCCTAAAAGCTGGAACAGAATATGCCCAAGGCTTTTGCAGATGTGAGGAAAGACTAGGCTTTTTACTAATTCTTTGCTGAACAGAGTCCAGTTTAAGAAAAAATTGTCAGAATACCTGGATGTCATCTGCCAACCTCCGGAATCTGTCCACAGTGTCAACATACTGTCTAACTATCTTGTCCTTTGCTGCCTCCTTCTGTTTTTGCCTCCAATCTTTCCCAGCACCAGGGCCTTCTCAAGTGAGTCCTCTCTTCTCATTTAGTGCCCAAAGTACTTGAGAGCTTCAGTATTTGTTCTTCCAAGGAGCAGTCAGGGTTGATTTCCTTTAGGGTTGACTGATTTGATCTCTTTGCAGTCCAGGGGACCCTCAAGAGTCTCACCACCACAGTTCAAAGACGTTTATTCTTCTGCGCTCAGCCTTCCTTATAGTCCAGCTCTCACAGCCATACATTAGTAGTATGTTGTGTATAGGACAATATGGAATGTAACTGCTACACTGTGCCTTTAAGTCAAATGTAACTGGTTTCACAGGAAATGTATACTTAAGCCATTTGTAAAGATACACTGTATTCAGCTGCTACTGGAATGCGAGCCTACTACCAGAGATGGAGTAGCTAGCATTCAACTCACATGGTACAAATTCCCCAATTGCGTACAGCCGCGGGAAACCTTCCCGCCACGGATTACCTGGGCAAGAAGGGCGGGACTCCGGATGACGTCATGCCTACAGTAGCCAATAGGCTACCGTGTAACCAGATTCAAATTATAGTGACTGTATAAAAAGAGTTGTATTGCCACCATTACCTCATGTTCATACTGTACTCCATGCAATAAAGATGTGTTAAGCTAGTCTACAGCTGCTTCAAGCGTCGTGATTCCAGAACACCAAATAGTGGGAAGACCATAGCTTTGACTATGAGGACCTTTGTCAGCAAGATGATCTCTAGTTTTTATTATGTTGTCTAGGTTTCCCATAGCTGGACTCCCAAGGAGTAAACATCTTATTTCATGGCTGCACTCACCGTCCGCAGTGATCTTGAATCCTAAGATAGTAAATTATGTCACTGCTTCCATGTCTTCCCCTTCTATTTTCCAGGGAATGATGGGGCCAGATGCCATGATCTTGGTTTTGTTTTGATGTTGAGTATCAAGCGAACTTTTGCATTCTCCTCTTTCACCCTCATCAAGAGGTTCTTTAGGTTTTCTTCAGTTTCTGCAACTAGGGTGGTATCATCTCTATATCAGAGATTGTTGATATTTCCCCCCAGCAATTTTAATTCCATCTTATGGCCAGCTCTGCTTTATGCATGATGCATACAAGTTAAACAAGCAGGGTAACAATATACAGCCTTGTTATACTCCTTTTCCAACCAGTTCTTCCATATCCGGTCTGAACTGTCACTTCTTGACCTGTATACAGGTTTCTTTGAAGACAAATGAGGTGATTTGATACAGTACTCCCATCTCTTTAAGGACTTGTCACAGTTTGTTGGGAGCCACAGAATTAAAGGATTTAGAATAGTCAACAAGGCAAATACTGGAGTGGGTTGCCACTTCCTTCTTCATTGGATTGTGTTTAGTTTGAGTTCTCCACTTTGGCCTATCCATCTTGGTTGGCCCTAGATGTCATACTCCATAGCTTCATCAAACCACACAAGCCCCCTTGCCAAGGCAAGGCAACACTTCTTGGGAGATAAAGTCATACCATCCACTATTAAATTATGGAAGATTTAAAAAGTACCAAAATGTGTGGCTCCATCATTAGTTTATTAGTAAATTCCTGTTAAAATCCCCCCCTTTGCAATTCTCTTTCACAAAAATACAGTACCTTTCACTCTTTCAACAAAATGAAACATTTGTCTTCAACAGAAAGACATAGGTCGGCCCCTTGAAATTAACTACAAACAGCAGTAAAACTAGTTTTGGCATTACCAGATGTTACCTGAATTAAGGAAATAAAATAGGTTTACTAGTAGAGCAAAACAAGTAAAAATTGTAACTTCTGTTATGCACATTTATTGAAGGGAACATAGTTGTTTTTCAGGTAACAGAATGTTCAACTAGATGGGTTCTTGGCTTGATTCAACAGAACTCTTCTTACATTCTTACGGACCTGTTTCTTTCTTCTCTTCATTGAGAAGCCAGAAGTCCAAAACAGCCTTAAAAAAAAAACTCCAGAATACTCTGCATGTGGTATATTTAGGTACACTGATTCTGTCATGGAGGTTGTATTTAGCTCTTGTGGGTAAGAACAACTGTATACAGATCTAACCCCTTTAAACTTGCATAAAGCCATCTAAACTAGGATTTGTGTTTCATATATTATCTTTGCAACCTTGATGACTAGGTATATTCATTTGCTCTCTATATCAGGAATTCTCAACCTTTTAAAGACAGGGGCCAGATCACGCTCCCTCAGACAGCTTCAGGGGCCAGACAGCCATTTTGCCCTTCCTCCACCACATGGCACTTCCGGGTGTGGTGAAGGCAGTGGGGGGCCACATCTGGCCCATGGGCCACAGGTTGAGAAGCCCTACTCTAGATCTACACCAGTCATGCTTAGGCCCACTTGAAGCCATTAGGCAAAGCTCACCCTTGGTTGAAAACCTGTCATATCTGGCTCTAGGGTTCAGCGCTCATCTGTTTACAGCCAAAGAGCCAGTGCTGTCTGCTTCTGCAGACGTTTCTGTGGACACATAGCAGGCACGCCTCAACACTGGAGTGCATGGAACACTGTTAACCTTCCCACCGAAGTCCCTATTTATCTACTTGTAATTTCTTGTTTTCGAACTGCTAGGTTGGCAGGACCTTGGACAGAGACGGGGGCTCATTCCATCCTGCAGTACTCAGGAATCAAACTCCAACCTGCCAGTCATCAAGTTCAGCATCTTAATCACTAAGCGATGACTAATATGTTGCATGGGAGCAGTAGTACAGTATTTTACTGTACAGTCAACCCTCACATAACAATGCATTCGGATAGCATCATTTTCGCTTAACGTGTCATTATGCACCACGTGTTCCCCTGCATAACGTTTTTAGTGTCGCTAAAATAACTTATTATCTGGACAAAACGTCGTTATGCAGGAAACTCCATAGAAACCCGTCGTTATGCGAGGGTCTACTGTGTATGGATTAGAGTGGCACTCTTTTAATAAAGGAAAATGAAAACTGTTTCAAAATATCTCAGATTGGGATTATTTTCAGAGTACAATGACAGGATATTTCTTACCTAACTGCATTAAGTGGAGAGCATTAGTCCGCTTGAACTTTCACACTTGCTAGCAACCACTGTGGCCCATGGTTAGAGTCAAGCCTGTTAGACCATCAGACATATCAAGAAATTAAACTGGATTTCTGAATTTACGACACCTTCCCTTCTAATGTTTTCGAAATGTTGTGCGTGAGGGCTATCCTACTTTTGCCAGTAGCAAAATGATTGATCCAAGGTCACCTAATGACTCACAGTTGAGGCTACAGAACTTTAAGTGAAAGATTTAAGAAAAGTAGGTAGAGGTTGCACCATTTATTAAAACTCTGAACAAGTGCTGGATAAAAATAATTATGATGCAGTGTAGAATTCCATGACATTTAGCTTTCTAAGAACTTCACCTTTCTAGTCCTCATTGCTGAAAAATGTGACACATGTTCAATGCCTGGTCGTCTGCAGAACATGAGGACCTCCTGAACAAAATGTTTAAATAGAACCCCTTTAGTACTCTACAAAGCTTCTTCCCCTTTCCCACAATTAACAGAATCAAAATATATTTGGCAAAATGCAATGATTCATACTTGCATAATTTAACAGGGTGCAAAATGTGGTTCAACCATATGCTGGAATTTAGACTATTTTTCCCTTTCTGCAAAGATTACAGATTTGTGTCCCAGTTGAGAACTCAAAACAACACTCCCCAGGTTCGCAATGCAGTAAGGGTACACAGAAAGAGCCTCCTTGAAGATTGTGGGATTTTTGAACCACATTCGGGTGTACCCTGGTAACGGCAACCTTGTGTTGCTGGTCAGGCCAAAGGAACTGTGGAATGAACTCACCAAAGGGTGCCTTCATTTTGGCAGTTTCATGTCTGGCCTTGACACGGAAGAAGACAATGCGGTAGCAACTGGGGGACTGTTTAAATTAATAGGACGGGCATAGCCAAGGCCTTCACTGTAACATAGGTACTGAGCCATTGTCTCTTATCCTGAGTTCCCCCGCAAAAAATGGATATAATAGTGCTCTAAGAAACAGTGGCAACAAGACAATGTATGCTGTACGTGTTGGGCCAAGCCTAAAATAGGAGAGACTTTGGAGGCACCATCCCGTCATCCATTGAAAAAGATGGAAGGGAAGCATACCTGATACAGAGATGGAATGAGTAACCTCCTTTCAGGGCATGTAACTCTGATATGCCTCTTACTTAGTTACTTAGATCCTCCCATGCTTTGTAGCATATTGTGCAGCAAAGGATCGCCAATGGCTTCGGTCTTGGGTCACTTCCAAGCCCGGATGAGAAAGGAGGGTTGGACGTCAGTCTAGTAACCCGTCCCTGTAAAAACTAAACTAAAGCTGCTACAGAAACAGCAAGAAGAATCTCAAGTAACTATGAAATGCCTCTACGGTAGACATATTTGTTTGCCCAAATTTGAGTTGTTGCAAAGGCAGCATAGTTGGTTGCCTTTAGAGGAAGTACTGTATAGGTAAAGGTCGCCCTTGCTCGAAAGCCAGTCGTATCCGACTCTAGGGTTCAGTGCTCATCTCTGTTTACAGCCAAAGATCCAGCGCTGTCTGCATCTGCAGACATTCCCATGGACATGTGGCAGGCATGATTAGATTGGAGTGCACGGAATGCTGTTTACCTTCCTATCCAAGTAGTACCTATTTATCTGCTTGCAATATTTTTTGCTTTCAAACTGCTAGGTTGGCAGGAAGCTGGGACAGATGGAAGCTCACTCTGTTATGCAGCACTCGGTTCTCGAACTGCTGACCTTCTGATCATCAAGTTTAGCATCTTAACCCACTAAGCCACCACAGTCTCAAGGAAGTATACACAGTAATTAAAATTGTAATTAAATTTGTTCCTCATGTTCCAGATTCTCTGGAGTCAAAATAGGATGGACTATGTTGGATAAAGAAGGACCCTGGAGTCAAGAACATATGCCCATGATGGCGAACCTTGGCACTCCAGATGTTCTTGGACTTCAATTCCCAGAAGCCCAAGCCTCTGTGAATTCACACGAAGGGGTTTACTGCAATTCATCCAGCCCACGCTGCCCTCGGAAGCAGAAGTAAAACACGCCAATAAAACATCTGGAGTGCCAAGGTTTGCCATCAAAGGCATATGCAATTTGGGCCTTTTCTAAGAGCGGCTTATGAGCTGGGAAGTAGAGACATCTCATTCCACAGTGGTGGGAGACCCCCCCCCCCCTTTAGACTATATAAACTGCCCCAACCTTCTCAAAAGGCTGGATCCAGACTCATGTGTGAATCTCATTGATAAGCTTCACCTTCTCATCCCTTGATGGTTTGCCTGGTGACAGTGCTTGCAACCATCCTGCTGTGATATCTCTCTCCTCTGCACCCACAAATTCCAGCTGTGCTTGCTGCTGCTGCTGTTCAAGCTACAGGGCATGATGATGACCTAAAAGAGGGCACCCTTCAGGTGCCATCTGTTGGGGAGGCTCGCCTCTCCAGCACAAGGAAAAGGGCCTTCTCGGTTGTAGCCCCCACACTATGGAACCTCCTCCCAGTAGAACTACGCCTCCAAACCCAGTTGCTACCATTTAGGAAAGAATTGAAGACGTGGTTGGCAAAATGGGTCTGGGGCCCGGGCTTGTCAACAAGCTCCCCTTTTTGGCTCATCTGAGGCTCCCCCCTCCTGTAATTAATTAATATATTTTTTAATGTTAAGGTTTTGTAGATTTTATATTTGTTTTTAGATAGTAAATGGCACAGCGGTTGCGTGTGTTAATAGTGTTATGTTTTTAAGGGTTTTTATATTGGTTTTAACTTGTGTACACTGCCCAGAGTCCATTGGACAGGGCAGTATATAAATCTATTAAATTAAATTAATTAAATTAAAAGATGCGAGCATAAAAGCTCCTAAAGAAAATCCAGTAGGGATGAAGTCACGGGTGCTCCCTCTTAGCAGAAGGCCCACTGTTGACATCTTCATAGAAGATCCCATTCCAAAAGTTTTAATCTCGAGGCCACTGTATTAATTCCTTGTTTTGGCCAAAGAGTATCAGGTTTGTGCCAGCTATGTTGTTTCTGAATGAGAAAAGTACAAAACCGCAGCTACAAGCAGGCTGATGTGAATCGCTGGCTTTGCCAGAGGTGAAGACTACACAAGCCGTGTCAGCTAGGCGAGAGCGGAGTGTTTCCATGGCCTGAGTGGAACTTAGTATTTAATAACAACGCAGAAAGTCCGAAACAAATTCAGGAGTCTGGACTGGCTGCAGATGTTAGTTACCTGAGAAATGCAACTCCCATTTTACAAAGTACTAAAGAACCGTCTCTAGCTTCTTCACAGCTTTAAGTGTTAAGATGCTTCTCCCTAATTTTCAGTTTGAGCGTGGGTCTCGGGAGACAATCTTTCAAGGGCTGAGGAGTGAGATGGGGCTGAAGTGCACGAGTCGGCCAATCTCCACAATTAGCAACTCCGAAGTAGATTAACAAACAAGCATGGCAAACCATTGCGTAATACACACAAACTGCAGGACGTAAATTCTCCTGGAGAAGAATGCGGATCTCTTTAGCCCGAGACCCCTCCAGCCCTGATCAAAATGCAGCCTTTGGACCAGTCCATCAAACTCATCCCATGTGTTACCTGGAGCTGCAGGGATGCTTCCCCAAATGTAGCCAAGGAGAAACACAGGCAAATCAAAGGAGAAAAGAAGAGGAAAGTGTGCTCATCTGGGGGAAGCGGCATCTTTTAAGGTTTCTTCTTCATCATCATCATCCTCAGGTTGGCAGGCAATTGGGACAGAGACGGGAGCTCATTCCGTCGTGCAGCACTCAGGTCTTGAACTGCTGACATGCCAACCTTCAAGTCATCAATCCATACAAGCTAAAGTAAAATGGTAAAGGTAGCCCTTGCTCAAAAGCCAGTCATATCTGACACTAGGGTTCAGTGCTCATCTGCATTTATAGCCAAAGAACCACCACTGTCTGCATCTGCAGAAGTTTCCGTGGACATGTGGCAAGCCGGACTAGACACTAGAGTGCATGGAATGCTGTTTACCTTCCCACTGAAGGGGTCCCTATTTATCTACTTGCAATTTCTTGCTTTCAAACTGCTAGGTTGGCAGGCAGCTGGGACAGAGATGGGAGCTCATTCCATCGTGCAGCACTTGGGTCTTGAACTGCTGACCTGCCGACCTTTCAGTTGTCAAGTTCAGCGTCTTAACCACTAAAATGTGTACAGTAGCTGTTGCAGCTGTTTAGAATCCCTTAGCCCGCTTGGAAGTCTGCTTAAAAACCCTCTGGCAACCAATCAGTATAAAAGGAAGGCTTCCAGGAGATTCCCACTAGATGACTCTGAATCTTCTTGCAACCAGTCTAGCCTGAACCAAGGGTTGCCTTTCTGCTGCTGGAGCTGAGCCAACCTTGTGCCACAAGAATGCGGTTCGCACAGGCAGGGCTTGGGAGGAGATGTGATCTTCCACCCCACCAGCCTGAGTTCTTAATCTTGCGGCCGCGTTAGTACTCCACAAATGGGCATTAAGTCCCTTTCTGTTGCGCACAGGAGCTACCGAGCACCCTCTCTTCCACGTTGACTGGCACAGCTGATCACTCAATGATGACTGTAATGGCAAGGGGGGACCCGCCCATCCTCTTCTCGGTGTCACTGGGCTGGCTCCCTAGGGCGTCCCCCAGCTGCTCCTCAGCAAGCGGGGGGTTGTGGTGGCTCAGGGTCGGAAGCTCCTGAGGAGGCTGGGGAGGCCCAACTGACGCCTCCGGGTGACTCTTGCTCTTGTGCGCCGTGACATTGTCTTTCTTCTCAAACTTCTTCCCGCACAAGTCACAGGAGAACTGATAGAAGGAGTCGGCATCATGCTTCTTCATGTGCCAGTTCAAGGAGGCCTTCTGGCGGCAGGTGAAGCCACAGATTTCACACCTGAGCAAAAAGGGACGTATGGAGAGAGCGTTAGGACCACAGGCACCCACACTTGCTGCCAGAGCCTTTCGTTGCGAACCACCAGCGGGAGGAACAGATTAAAGGGAGATGCGACTTCTCTGCGGTGGAACACCACCTCTGGGGTTACCCATAGATGGTAAAAAGGTTACCCTTGCTCACAAGCCAGTCATATCCAACTCTAGGGTTCGGTGCTCATCTGTTTGCAGCCAAAGAGCCAGCGCAGTCTGCGTACGTTTCTGTGGTCATGTGCCAAGCATGGTTAGACACCAGAGCACACGGAACACTGTTACCTTTCCTGCTAAAGCAGTACCTATTTATCTACTTGCAATTTCTTGTTTTTGAACTGCTAGGTTGGCAGGAGCCGAGAAGAGACAGAAGCTCACTACATCAGGCAGCACTCAGGTCTTGAACTGCTGAGCTGCCGACCTTCTAGTCATCAAGTTCAGCATTTTAACCACTAAGCCACTGAAGCCCCTTCCTCTTTAGAGGTGCTAACTCTAAATTTAAAACGTGGCTATTAACCAAAGTTTTGGGAGACTAGCAATCACAGCCTGATGGTCATAAGAACATAAGAACAGCCTTACTGGAACAGGCCACAGCCCATCCAGTCCAGCATTCTGTCTCACACAGTGGCTCACCGTTTGCTTCAGGGTATTATTCCCAAGGAGATCCCTTCACCTGCTTAGGATTCCCTGGAAATGGCATTGAGAAAAATCCTGCCTATCTCTCCAACCCGGAGGTTGTCCTTAGGTAGCCATAATTATAGCCATTGATACCCTTGTCCTCCATGAACTTGTCTAATCCTTTCTTAAAGCTGTCAAGACTGACAGCTGTCACCACTTCTTCTGGCAGGGAGTTCCATAGACCAGTAATCTTCTGGGTGAAAAAGTACTTCTCTTATTTGTTTGAGAACTAGCACCCAAAAGTTTCATGGAGTGCCCCCTAGTTCTAGTGTCGTGTGTTAGGGAAAACAGTTTTTCCTTATCTACTTTGTCCACACCGTGCATGATTTTATAAACTTCAATCAGGTCACCTCTTAGACGCCGTCGTTCAAGAGTGAAGAGGCCCATCAATTTTAGTATTTGGAGCAGTTTTATTCTGTTCTTAACAACTGTGAATTGAAGTTCTGCATTATTTCAAATTGTTTTGTGGTGTTTTATTGATTCTACCTCTTGTTGTTGTTGTTCAGTCGCACAGTCGATTCCGACCCTTTCTGACCCCATGGACCATTGACCTCCATGCATCCTACCTCTTGAGCAGAATATAAATATTTTCATAAATGTGACAGATGGAAGACCTGAAGCAAGCTTCAGATTAAAGCAAGTTTGGGCCTAATCAGTTAAAAACAATGTAATTTTAAAAATACTGTAACTATATTACTTTTGAGTAATGAGGATTTAAAAAAAAGGTTCACACCTCCAAAATAATTCATTCAATAGAAACACAACTGCTTTATTGCTGCAAAGTTACATTTTAAAGCATTTTCACAAGGATTTTTCAAGTCTCATGCATGAACCTCTGCCCTAGATCACAGAAAATAGCAAGGGACTCAGCAAGCATTACAATGAATTAATTTTTCAATATTATAATGGGTAATTGACAACGAGGTACATTTAGCATGTTGTAATGCATAATGGGGACTGTGGTGGCTTAGTCGTTAAGACCCTGAACGTGATGGCTGGAAGGTCAGCAGGTCAGCAGTTCGAGACCCGAGTGCTGCACAACGGAGTGAGCCCCCATCTCTGCCCCAGTTCCTGCCAACCTAGCAGTTTGAAAGCAAGAAATTGCAAATATTGTATATAAATAGGGACCACTTTGTGGGAAGGTAAACAGTGTTCCCTGCACTCTGATGTCTAGGCATGCCTGCCACACATTCATGGAAATGTTTGCAGATGCAGACAGCACTAGCTCTTTGGCTATAAACAGAGATGAGCACTGAACCCTAGAGTTGGATATGACTAGCTTTCAAACAAGACTGTACAGGAAGGATAGGAAGGGGCAAATGGGAGGTGGTGTGGCCTTGTATGTCAAAGAAGTGATAAAATCGTATGAATTGGAATATCTAGGTGATTTGGAGTCACCATTAGAAGCTCTGTGGGTAAGAGTAACAGGCCACAAGGATGGTCTAACAGTAGGCATATACTATCGGCCTCCGACCCAAACTCTTGAGGGAGACAGGCAGTTGGAGAATGTTGTAAAGGAGGCATCCAAGAAGGGAAGCCTGGTTATAATGGGGGACTTCAATTACCCTCACACAGACTGGGTGAACTGTTGTTCAGCACATGATAAAGAGATAAAGTTCCTAGATATGCTAAATGATTGTTCCCTGGGACAGATGGTTGAAGACCCAACTAGAGGTACAAGAATCCTTGACTTGATCCTGAGTAATACTCAGGATCTGGTGCAAGATGTTAATGTGACTGATCCAATAGGGAACAGTGACCACAACTCAATTATGGTTAACTTGATCATAGACCGCAAGTCACTGATAAAATCTAACACAGAGACCTTAAATTTTCAAAAAGGAAATCTCCCAAAGTTGAGGAAACTAGTAAAAAAGAAGCTGAAAGGCAAAATTGAGAGAGTCCAAACACTCCAAGAGGCATGGAGGTTGTTTACAAAAACAATAACAGAGGCCCAATTGGAATGCATACCCAAAAGGAAAAAGGGCACTGCCAGGTCCAAGAGGACTCCAATGTGGCTTACAGGAGCTGTTCGGGAAGTGATCAAGAGCAAGAAAAGCTCATTTAGAAGATGGAAGGCTTGTCCGAATGAGGACAGCAGGCAGAAACATAAATTCTGGCAGAACAAATGCAAGGCAACAATCAGGAAAGCAAAGCAAGACTTTGAGGAGCGTATAGCTAAAAATACTCAGAGAAATAACAAAGACTTCTTTAAGTACATTAGAAGTAAGAACCCAACTAGGAAAGCCATTGGACCATTAGATGACAATGGAAGGCAAGGGGTTATTAAAGAGGAAACAGAGATTGCAGAGAGACTCAATGAATTCTTTGCTTCAGTATTCACTGAAGAAGACAGAGACCACATGCCCAAAACAGAGCCTATCTTCGTAGGGAGGGAAACCGAAGAATTAAGCAAGATAGAAATAACCAGGGAGGAGGTCCTTGCATGTCTTGTTAAACTAAACACTAACAAATCACCAGGACCAGATGGCATCCATCCACGAGTTCTCAGGGAACTTAAAGATGAAATTGCTGATCTCCTAGCCAAAATCTATAATCTTTCCCTCAAATCAGGCTTTGTGGCTGATGACTGGAAGGTAGCGAATGTAACACCAATTTTCAAAAAAGGATCCAGGGGTGATCCAGGGAATTACCGACCTGTCAGTTTGACATGTGTCCCAGGTAAAGTGATGGAAACCATCCTAAAAGATAGAATTAATAGGCACATAGAAGAGAAGGCGCTGCTAAAGGAGAGCCAACATGGCTTTTGCAAGGGCAAATCATGCCTCACTAATCTGTTGGAATTTTTTGAGAGTGTCAACAAGCATGTGGATAAGGGGGATCCAGTTGACATTGTTTATCTGGACTTTCAGAAGGCTTTTGACAAGGTCCCACACCAAAGGCTCTTGAATAAACTTACCAGTCATGGAATAAAGGGACAGGTCTTGTCCTGGATCAGCAACTGGCTAAGGGACAGGAAACAGAGGGTAGCACTAAATGGACACTTCTCCAAGTGGAGGGAAGTAAAGAGTGGGGTCCCCCAAGGTTCAGTACTGGGACCCCTGCTTTTCAACCTCTTCATAAATGATCTAGAGGTAGGAGTAAAAAGCAAGGTAGCCAAATTTGCTGACGACACTAAATTATACAGGGTAGTGAAAACTGTGAGAGATTGTGAGGAGCTCCAGAGGGATCTCTCGACACTGGGGGAGTGGGCAAAACAGTGGCAAATGAGTTTCAACATTAGTAAGTGCAGAGTGATGCATGTTGGGGCAAAGAACCAGAATTACATTTATAAACTGATGGGGTCTGAACTCTCTGCGACAAACCAGGAAAGGGACCTTGGTGTCCTGGTGGACAACTCAATGAAGGTGTCAACCCAGTGTGCCTCAGCAGTGAAAAAAGCAAACTCAATGCTAGGGATCATTAGGAAGGGTATAGAAAATAAGTCAGCAAGTGTCATTTTGCCTCTTTATAAATCTATGGTGAGGCCCCATCTGGAATACTGTGTACAGTTCTGGTCGCCATACCTCCAGAAGGATATTATGGAGCTGGAAAAAGTGCAGAGGAGGGCAACCAGAATGATTAGGGGACTGGAACACCTTCCTTACCATCTGAGGCTGCAACGGTTGGGCCTCTTCACTCCAGAACGACGACGTCTAAGAGGTGACCTGATTGAAGTTTATAAAATCATGCACAGTGTGGACAAAGTAGATAAGGAAAAACTGCTTTCCCTATCGCATAACACTAGAACTAGGGGACACTCGATGAAACTTTTGGGTACAAGTTCTCAAACAAATAAGAGAAAGTACTTTTTCACCCAGAGGAATACTGGTCTGTGGAACTCCCTGCCAGAAGAAGTGGTGACAGCTGTCAGTCTTGACAGCATTAAGAAAGGATTAGATAAGTTCATGGAGGACAAGAGTATCAATGGCTATAATTATGGATACTTAAGGACAACCTCCGGGTTGGAGAGATAGGCAGGATATCTCTTAATATCATTTCCAGGGAATCCTAAGCAGGTGAAGGCATCTGCTTGGGAATACCCTGAAGGAAATGGTGAGCCACTGTGTGAGACAGAATGCTGGACTGGATGGGCTGTGGCCTGTTCCAGCAAGGCTGTTCTTATGTTCTTAAGACACATGGCAGGCATGACTCGACACCGGAGCGCACGGAATGCTGTAAGTGGTACCTATTTATCTACTTGCTATTTCCTGTTTTCGAACTGCTAGGTTGGCAGGAACTGGGACAGAGATGGGAGCTCATTCCATCCTTCAGTACTCGGATCTTGAACTTCTGACCTCCCAACCTTCCAGTCGTCAAGTTCATCAGCTTCGCCACTTGAGCCACCACAGTCCCTTGTGGCATACCAGCTGGGAAATGCTGTTGGGGAGGGATACTCACTGCAAAGGCTTCTCTCCAGTGTGGATCCGTCTGTGGATGATCAAGTTGCTACTCGTTCGGAAGGAGCGGGCACAGAATTCACAGATATAATCCCGTTTGTCTGCAAGGGAAGAAAGAAAAGCAGGCCGCTGGATATCTGAAGCCAGCAAGTTACTTGGCAGATTTGGGCAACAGGTTCCCCCATAGATACTAATAAAATCAAGGCTGGCCCAAAAGAAGACAGTGTGCTCTACTCCCCTTCACAACACCTCTCACTCACCCACCCAAGTCCCTGTTTCCCAACCATCTGCCGCCACTGGAAGTACTAAATGGTAGGCTCAGTCCTGATTAAATGTATAGGTAAAGGAAATGGTCACCCTCACTCAAAAGCCAGTGGTATCTGACTTTAGGGTTCAGTGTTCAGCTCTGTTTATAGCCAAAGAACCAGTGCTGTCTGTGATTGCAGAATTTCCGTGGTCAGGTGGCAGGCATGCCTAGACACCGGAGTGCACGGAACACTGTTTTCCTTCCCACGGAAGCTCACTCCGTCATGCAGCACTTGGGTCTCGAACTGCCAACCTGCCGACTTTCCAGTCGCTAAGTTCAGTGTCTTAACTACTAAGCCACCTCAGTCCCCTGGGCAGTATACAACATGCAGTAGAACCTCAGTTGACAAATGGCTCGTCAACATAAAAATCGCATAACAAAAGGAAATCCATAGGAAATAGTAGCTCATGGATCCCCCCTGGAACAGATTAAATGGTTTTCAATGCATTCCAATGAGAAACCATGTTCCAGTTAAAGTATTTTGGTTTTCATTGCATTCCTATGGGAAATTCGGTTAAAGTAATTTTCACTGTAAGAAACGTCCCAGAGAGCGCATTAATTATGTTAACCAAGATTCTACTGTATTAAAAAAAACTTTACAATAAAAAATTTAAACAAATTGAATAGATTATAAATATCAGGAAGAACAAAAATAATACCCACACATGTAAAAACAAATAAATGCCAGCAACAGAAGCACCTATTGGTGATGGAAAAGTTAATCACAACCTAATGCTCACTCATTGGCAGTCTATTTAAAGCCTTTTTAAAAAGGAATGCTCAGGTTCTTGGTGTGCACATTCTTACCGCTATGTAGCTTCTCGTGTTCCTTGAGGTGCTTCTTGAAGTTAAAGGACTTGCCGCAACTTGGATCTGAGCAGGTGAATGTTTTTTGGTGAACATGCTGGTACTTCTTGTGGTGCTGGGAAAGGCAAGGACAGACTGTCAAAGTGCAACTAACAAACTGAACTCTGGGGTTGTCCTCTGAGGGTCCTTCCACTCAACTACTTGGTAGAGTTTTCCATCCAAACAGTTATTACATTGGAATAGAAAGGAAAAGGTCGCACAACTTCACCAATGTGGTTTTGGAAGGGAATTGGGACTCTCATTAAGAAAACCTAGCCAGAATCTGGCTAGGTTATCCTGCTATGGTAATAGAGTAGACCAGTGTTTCCCAAATTTTGGTTTTTGGACTCCATTTCCCAGAAGCCTAAGTCAATTCCTCAAAGCACTGATCAACCAATATACTGACTTAGGCTTCTGGGAATTGAAGTCCCCTGTGGGGCGTGGAGCCCACTTTGGGAACCACTGGAGTAGACCATACTGCCAACAACTCAATGCCGATCATCAGGCAGAAGTTAACTAACATGACAACCCTGAGGACTAACGACCTTGGATGGTGAAATCCACAGGGAAGGGTGATGGTTCCCAAGTGGATTAAATACCACTTGAATCCACCTTGATGGAGGGCAGCAGCTTCATCAATCCTGGCCTGGGGCTGAGGAGGACTTTGCGGGCCAAAAGGGCTCAGGACCAGAAAGTGACTCACAGAACTGGATCAGTGGTACAAGTGTCATGCTGTGATGCAGAAGGCAAATGGAAGGCCACGGCATTATATGTTTCCCAGGACAATCTTCATGGCTGATTGCCATGATGATTGCCAATATTCGGATACAGCAGAAGAAGATTAAGAAAAAGTAACTGATTATATATTTCCAAATCATCCAGGGGTGGGGAAAGACTTCTCTTTTTTATTTGTTTTTAAAATTCTATTGTTTATGGGCGTTTATATATATATATATATATATATATATATATATATATATATATATATATATATATATATATATATATATATATATATATATATATATATATATATATATATATATATATATATATATATATATATATATATAACAACGCCCATAAACAATAGAATTTTTTTAAAAAATGTACACACACACACACGTTTATGTTCAATTTGTGTTTTTATTTCCTTTGTATATTAAGAACAATTGAATTTTAAAAAAGGAGAAACCCAATTTGACTACTGTATCATCTAAAATTATTTCCAGCTTTTGTTTATTAGAGCAGTTCCCATACTTTCCAGCCTCACACCTCCTTATTTACTCAGTTCTCCTCAACTCCCTTTTAAAATGAGTATCCAGCATGTTGGGGGCAAAAATGCTAATTAACTTGTGAATCGCCCAGAGAGTGCACTAAGCGCAATGGGGGGGGGGGGGGAAGAACTGTAATTGCTACTTACATTCAAGTACTGGCGGTTGGAGAAAATCTTCCCACAGCCATCATAATCACAGAGAAGGATCTCTCGCTTGGCTGCCTTCCTGCAAAAACAGTAAAAAAAAAGTGAATCCAATATTATCAAATCACAGGCACTTTTAATGCACTTGCTTTATCCAAACAGCAGACATATTGCTTTAATAATTAACTGATGCAATATGTATGTTAAGCCCTAAAATTTTAAGGGTTTCTATAGTTTAAACGTTGGGGATTTCATGTACGCCGCCCAGAGTCGCATGTCGTTTGGAGCGGCTATCCAAATTGAATAAACAATAAAATAAATAAAATGAAATAGGTAATGATTATATGGACTCATGTTAATGTTAATACTGTACTAATACTATTAATATTAGTACTGTATAAGTACTGTACTAATAATTCTTCCATCCTTCAGTGTTAAATAGGGTTTCTATCTATCAGATGACATTCAGCTGCGACACACCTCTACAACTCATCAATTAGCTCCAAATAGCCACAGTAAAGCAAATGAACTTCCTGTAAATACTGATAGGATTTTGGCCACCAATTAAAAAAAAGGTAAACAATGAAAAACAGGACTGAAGTAAAGAAACACCTTAGTGAGTAAGGGATCCAGCTGCAGAGCCAGACATCGAGAATTTGATCCCCCACTTTGCCTGAGGTATGGGGGGGGGGGAGCCAGCCTGTGTAGTCATAGGCAAGCTGCACAGTCCCAAGAGTCCCCCCTAGAGAAGCAGAATCAAAAGACAGTCGTATCCTACTCTAGGGTCCAGTGCTCATTCCCGTTTATAGCCAAAGAGCCAGTGCTGCAGACGTTTCTGTGGACATGTGGCAGGCATGCCTCAACATCAGAGTGCACAGAACGCTGTTTACCTTCCCACCGAAGTGGTCCCTCTTTATCTATTTGCAATTTCTTGTGTTCAAACTGCTAAGTTGGCAGGAGCTAGGACAGAGACGGGAGTTCACTCCATCGTGCAGCACTCTGGTCTTGAAGTGCTGACCTGCCGACCTTCCAGTCATCAAGTTCAGCATCTTAACCACCAAGCCACCGCAGTCCATCCCTCCCCCCCCCCCCCCCCCCAAGGAAGGGAAGAGTAAACCAATTCTTTGTATTATCTCTCCAGGAAACTCTGGAAAGGGTGCCATAAATTGGAATTGACTTGATAGCACACAATGATGATGATGTCTCTTTTCAATGTTTTACTTCTAGCCCATTGAAGGGAAAAGGAAAATAGGAATATTTGCATGTAATGTACTGTATAAATAACGAACTCCGTTCCCATAAAACAGGGGTTCCTAACCTTTTCAAGCCAGGGGCCGGGTCACACTCTCTGTCAAGCTTTAAGGGCCGGACAGTCATTTTGCCCTGCCTGCACAACGGGAGTGGCCATTGTGTCCCAACAGCTTCAAAGAGGGTAGCCATTATGTTTTTCAAATGCCCTTGGAGGGGTGGGGGCCACATAAAATGGCACCACAAGTGGATGCGGCCCACGGGCCTTAAGTTGGGAACCCCTGACATAAGAGATGGCCATTTTGCTAGTGTCAAGTTTCATGCCTTTGATCTGCATTGCCTAACTCTTCTACCTTTGTCATTCTGGCTTTGTTTGACAAGTAGCCGCACAAGACTGAAAAACCAAAGGACTGGCACCCACCTGATTCTTTTGGGACCAATCTGAGCTACATCTTCATCACCTGGGTGTGTCCACTTTTTGCTACTGTAGGGGATGACAGATGATTGACATGGTTAATGAAGGCAGCTGTTCTTTTAGAAGGGCCCTTCCAGCTACCACTTTGAAAAATTACTCTTTCAGGTCACAATTACTAGAACAGTGATGGCTAACTTTGGCACTCCATGTGTTCTTGGACTGCAATTCCCAGAAGTCCAAGTCAGCACTCCAGCTGATCAGGGCTTCTGGGAAATGAAGTCCAAGAACACCTGGAGTGCCAAAGTTCGCCATCACTGTCCTAGAATCTCCCAGCCAAGATAGGCCCTGGATTCTGGAATCATCTTTCTTGAGAAAAATGTTGGGATGAATGGTGGGAACAAGACTTATGTTTGTTGGCCTTTGGCTTGGGACAATGATATAGCGATTTTGGAGCTCGAAAGATGTTTCGAGTTTAGTCAGTGTGGTATAGGACTCAAAAGACTCTGGTTCAAATCCCTACTCAGCATACCTGTCAAGTTCCAGCTGCAGTAATCCCTTCGCGCATGTGCAGCAACCCCTCGCGCATGCGCACCGCCACCTCTGATGGGCGCGCATGCGCAGTAACCCCCCTCTGGCCGCTCCAAATTCGGGATGATGGCGGGAAAGAGGGGTAAAATACAGGATTTCCTGGCCAAAACAGGATACTTGACAGGTATGCCACTCAGTCATGAAACTTAGTGGCAGACACTGGATCAGTCACTCTTTTTCAGTCCGTGGTTCGTTGTATGCTACTTTGAGCTCACTGTAGAAAAAGATAAAATGTTAATGAATTGGCTAATTACCCTGACCATATTGGTCTAAGGAGATTCTGCCCCTTTCAGTGTGCCATCCGTACAAGAGTTTACCAGCTGCTGAGGCTGACTTTTCAGCACTCGCAAAAAATAGATTTAACTCTGGCCCAAGTCACACAACCATTTTGGTTATATCAGTGTTTCCCGACCTTTGGTTTTTGGATTTCAATTCCCAGAAGCCTAAGACAATTCCCCAAAAGTGCTGATCAGTCAATGAACTGACTTAGGCTTCTGGGAACTGAAGTCCCCCATGTGGGGTGTGGGCCCCACGTTGGGAACCACTGGGTTATATGAAAATGAATCTCATGACAAGATATGTAAGATGGAGCTATTTAGCCAGTCTCAAGGAGCACTGGATCATTCAAAGGTTTAAGGTCTCCCTTGCTCAAAAGCCAGTCATATCCGACTCTAGGCCTGTCAGTTTGACATGTGTCCCAGGTAAAGTGATGGAAACCATCCTAAAAGACAGAATTAATAGTTACATAGAAGAGAAGGCACTGCTAAAGGAGAGCCAACATGGCTTTTGCAAGGGCAAATCATGCCTCACTAATCTGTTGGAATTTTTTGAGAGTGTCAACAAGCATGTGGATAAGGGGGATCCAGTTGACATTGTTTATCTGGACTTTCAGAAGGCTTTTGACAAGGTCCCACACCAAAGGCTCTTGAATAAACTTACCAGTCATGGAATAAAGGGACAGGTCTTGTCCTGGATCAGCAACTGGCTAAGGGACAGGAAACAGAGGGTAGCACTAAATGGACACTTCTCCAAGTGGAGGGAAGTAAAGAGTGGGGTCCCCCAAGGTTCAGTACTGGGACCCCTGCTTTTCAACCTCTTCATAAATGATCTAGAGGTAGGAGTAAAAAGCAAGGTAGCCAAATTTGCTGATGACACTAAATTATACAGGGTAGTGAAAACTGTGAGAGATTGTGAAGAGCTCCAGAGGGATCTCTTGACACTGGGGGAGTGGGCAAAACAGTGGCAAATGAGCTTCAACATCAGTAAGTGCAGAGTGATGCATGTTGGGGCAAAAAACCCCAATTACATTTATAAACTGATGGGGTCTGAACTCTCTGCGACAAACCAGGAAAGGGACCTTGGTGTCCTGGTGGACAGCTCAATGAAGGTGTCAACCCAGTGTGCCTCAGCAGTGAAAAAAGCAAACTCAATGTTAGGGATCATTAGGAAGGGTATAGAAAATAAGTCAGCAAGTGTCATTTTGCCTCTTTATAAATCTATGGTGAGGCCCCATCTGGAATATTGTGTACAGTTCTGGTCGCCATACCTCCAGAAGGATATTATGGAGTTGGAGAAAGTACAGAGGAGGGCAACCAGAATGATTAGGGGACTGGAACACCTTCCTTACCATCTGAGGCTGCAACGGTTGGGCCTTTTCACTCTTGAACGACGGCGTCTAAGAGGTGACCTGATTGAAGTTTATAAAATCATGCATGGTGTGGACAAGGTAGATAAGGAAAAACTGTTTTCCCTATCGCACAACACTAGAACTAGGGGACACTCCATGAAACTTTTGGGTACTAGTTCTCAAACAAATAAGAGAAAGTACTTTTTCACCCAGAGGATTACTGGTCTATGGAACTCCCTGCCAGAAGAAGTGGTGACAGCTGTCAGTCTTCACAGCTTTAAGAAAGGATTAGACAAGTTCATGGAGGACAAGGCTATCAATGGCTATAATTATGGCTACCTAAGGACAACCTCCGGGTTGGAGAGATAGGCAGGATATCTCTCAATGCCATTTCCAGGGAATCCTAAGCAGGTGAAGGCATCTCCTTGGGAATACCCTGAAGGAAATGGTGAGCCACTGTGTGAGACAGAATGCTGGACTGGATGGGCTGTGGCCTGTTCCAGCAAGGCTGTTCTTATGTTCTTATGTAGGGTCCAGTGCTCATCTCTGTTTCAAAGCCAAAGAGCCAGCGCTGTCTGCTTCTGCAGACGTTTCTGTGGTCATGTGGCAGGCATGACTAGACACCGGAGTGCACGGAATGCTGTTTACCTTCTCACCAAAGTGGCCTCTATTTATCTACTTGCAATTTCTTGCTTTTGAACTACTAGGTTGGCAGGAGCTGGGACAGAGACGGGAGCTCACTCCATCATGCAGCACTCAGGTCTCAAACTGCTGACCTGCCGACCTTCCAATTGTCAAGTTCAGCGTCTTAACCACAGTCCAGCCAGCCAATCTTTCTGACCCAGACATGTTGCATGGAACTGTGAAATACTCCGGCACAAAGCAAGCAAGAAGACGCTTTGAACATCTTCCATGCTACACACAGTTTGGTCTGCACTTCTGGATTTTTTCCTGACTGGATCTCTGCTTCCAATTTGCATCCAGAGCTGCACGAGGATGCTACTGATAAATTTTTTTTTTGGAGGGGGGTGGGTTGGCCAATAGAACTGCTTCTCTTCTTCCTTTTCCCCCGCTTGTACCAGACTCGCCTCCTTACCCAACTCTACCGCCCTTGTTTTCAGAGGAAAGATGGGCTGTGAAGGAAGTTTCATTGGAGAGCAGCTCTTCTGTCGCAGGACTCTTGCAACTCCTGGTTAAGGTGTGGTATCTTTGCAGCTTAGAGTCCCTAGATGAAAAAGCCAAACAAAGGCAGAGTCTGTTTCTCGTTTCTGGCCCATCTGGAGCAATAAAGAAATATTAAACTAATACCAAGTTGCATTTGTAGATGCTAGAAGTCAGCATTAATTGACTAACCACCCTGAGAGAAGCACTGTGATATAGTAGTTAGAAGACTAGACTTGGTCCTACTGGTTGTTGGGCCATGAAACCAACTGGGTAACTTGGGGTGAGGCATGGGATTTTTTTGGACCACAAACCCTATGATACTCCATTCTGGGCGTTCCATCTAACAGACCCACATCTAGGTAAAGTTCACCCTTGCTCGAAAGCCAATTGTATCTGACTCTAGAGTTCAGTACTCATCTCTGTTTATAGCCAAAGAGCCAGTACTGTCTGTGTCTGAAGACATTTCCGTGGACATGTGGCAGGCATGACTAGACACCGGAGTGCACGGAACACTTTTTACCTCCCCAACAAAGTGGTACCTATTTATCTACTTGCAGTTTTCTTGCTTTCGAACTGCTAGGTTGGCAGGACCTAGGGCAGAGACAGGAGCTCATTCCGTCGTGCAGTACTCTGGTCTTGAACTGCTGACCCTGCCAGCCTTTCCGTCATCCAGTTCAGCATCTTAACCACTAAGGCACTGCAGTCCCAGACCCACATCTCAAACAGCTAAATGTGATTATCTTGGAGAAAATGCCTAATCCGAGAAGGCTTTGAGGCCTAGCAGAGGCCTAACTCTCACCTAGCTTCCTGTCCACAGTTCAATTCCCCACTGTGTCTGCCAGGAGAAAAGCCAGCCTGCAGGGCCCTGGGCATGCTACACTATCCCAAAACCTCCTGCAGCATATGGCAACCATAAATCACTTCTGAATACTCCATATCTAGAAAACTGTGGAAAGGGTTGCCATAAGTCAAAATTGACTTCATGCAATAATTATATGCTTTTACTTTCTAAACATCTGCCTTATATTTTAAAATATTTGATTATGTAAACTGCCCTGTGAATACTGTCCCCCTGAAAAATAACACACAAATCATGGGGCGGAAGGAATAAACTCATTTTTCACCCATTCAAGCATCCACCCCAGATGAGACACAAGCCCTTAGTTCCTTACCTGTCTAGGGAAGGATGGTAATTCTCATCTCGCAAGTCATCAGTATATTCTAGAAGACCATCTTCCTCTGCCAAATCCTCTTCTCCTCCTCCTTCCTCTGCTTGGTCAAGCGGTGATTCAAGCCTCCCTTCTGGTGAAATCGAAGTGCTAAACAAAGTACCCAAAACATGAGAGGGTTTGTACAACCAGACCATAAGCAACATTATAGTTTGTGTCTCTGTACTATAGTGTAATGTTGGTGGTATGTATCGGGGTACTTCCCTCCCAGCTACCCTGCTGCTGGGCCTTGGGATGCACTGGCATTACTGGATCCTGCAGCCGCAGCGAGAGCAGGTGGAGCCCCGTCTAATAGGGTTGCGCGGCCTAGGGTGCGCTTTCTCCGCTCAGGCTTCTATTTCGGCTGAGAAAGCGTTGTCCAGTGAGGCTGGCTCATAAATTCTGGGGAAAATAGCAATGGCGAAATTAATGGCGCAGGTCTAATTTGGCTGCAAAGACCTCTGGGATAGACTATGCCGATTCCCACAGAATCCACCCTTATCTTGGGGAGCTGGATGGCCTTGGCAGAGGTGTGAGTGCAGAGGGGTTGGTTACTTTCTCCCTTCTTCAAAGGTTGCTTGCCGCTTCTTGGCTGGGAAAGGCGAGACAGCAGGTCCTCTGGACAACTGGAAAACCCCTTCGCAATTCTCACAGACTCCAAAGTTGCTAACTTCCCTGATAATGGCCCTCTTTGAATGCAAAAGCCTCCCCTCTCTATATCTCAGTCTCGGCTTGGCTGAGAGAGCGAGAAGAACTCAGAATGACCCAAAAAGCCAACTTAACGAGTTTATTAGAGATACGTAGAATAATAGCACACAATACAGAAATCAAAGAAATAAAAGTTAAGAAATAGAGCATAGCAGTACTCTAAATTAAGCTAAGCTGTGGTGCTCAGCGGTGCCCCATGAGTAATGGGTTCGGTTGCTTGAATGTGTGGAAGTATGCGTTTCTCTCTAGGTAGAGAGAGGTCTTCTTTAATTGAATTCAGCTTCTGTTTAAATATCCTTTTTGATGGGAAAGGATAGATAAGCAGGACTAATTGACTTGTCAAAGTGACAAGTGGAATGTCTAGATCAAAGATCAAGATGGTGCCTTATCATCTAACTGCGTCAGAGAGAACATGCTTAAGATTCGTTCCCTTGGGACGACCTTGACAGACTGGGCTGTAGGCAGGCACGTTAACCCTTCTAGAAAATCATGGTACATTCTCATAAAATGGAATCGCTTAGGCTAAGTGTACTGACTCAGAATTAAATGAAAGTAACTACATAGCATTGCAACATGTTAACCTACATAACAATATGATTAATAACATAAAAAGATGTCATCTGTTTCATGGGATCACGACAGTATGTACGAATAGTCATTCAGAAGAATGGATCTCGGTGGAAACTGTGTTGGCATATGGACTGCAATTGGTTGAAGAGGAAGGAAGGGCTTCCATTGAAAAAAGATACTGAGTATGAACTGAGGGAAACAAAATAGATTCTAGGATATGAAGCAGCCCTGTTCTGCTGTTAGTAAATCTTGTATACCTTCAGTGGATGGAGAGAAGCATCCTGTTTAATGGTTTCAATCCTCTCCGTATTGAATGGGTCTAGTTTAGTTGTGACATACTTACTGCATTTCAGCCATTATATTAATGCATAAACTATACTTGTACGATGACAACGATACTTGTAGTAAGGTAAAGGTCACCCTTGCTCAAAAGCCAGTCGTATCCGACTCTAGGGTTCAGTGCTCATCCCTGTTAATAGCCAAAGAGCCAGTGCTGTCTGCGTCTGCAGACTATTCCATGCACGGAATACTTGTAGTAGCAATAGCAATTAAACTTATACACCACCCCATAGCGCGTAGTGCACTCTCTGGACAGTTCACAAGTTAATTAGTACTTTGCCCTCAACATACTGTGTACTCATTTTACCAACCTCAGAAGGATGGAAGGTTGAGTCAACCTTGATCCCTGTCAGGATCAAACATGCAATGTTTTGGCTGTAGTACAGCAGTTTAAACACTGCACCATCAGGGCTCTGTTGTCATATTAGTAAAGGGCATACCTATCATGTTTTGGTACATTTCTGTCAAACCCCCGTATTTTACACTCTTTCCTGCCGTCATCCCGTATTATTTAGACTGTAATTAGACTGGAGGCCAGCACAGGATAAGCATAGCTGTCCAGTTTCCCATTTTAGATGGGAAATTTCCTTTATTTGACTGGAATTTCCCGAAACTTGATAGGTATGGTAAAGGGCTAGAATGTTTATAACTTCTTTGGCTATATTCTAACGCACAACTATCTCCTGAACTACTGTATTAGCAGCAGAACATAAAAAGCCTGTGAATGGTATAACCTATACACAAATAATAATGGGAATGGGTTCTTATAGAGATCCTGGTGGTAGTTAATAGTGTGGGCAGAAGTCATTGGTGTTTGCCATTGTGTAGGGAAAGGCAACGTCAGGAGAAGCAATTCAAAGTAAAGTTGCATCAAAGGGGGGCAGAGTGCCATTTGAAATCAAATGCATCACAGGGCTCAATTAGATGAGCATTTGTCCCTGTATTTCATGCACTGTAAGGGTAATATGTTTGTTCTTTTTATTCAGCAATCACATAACATGCGCAAATGACCAATCCATCCCCAGAGAGCCGAGAGAGCATGCATGTCACAAATTCTGCCAAGCTAAAAAACCTGCACAACTAACTCTTGAGGATACCTGCAATCATTTCCAAGTGAATAACCATGCACCCCAACCCCACTAGGGCAGTGACGGCAAACCTTTTAGAGACCGAGTGCCCAATGCAACCCAAAACCTACTTATTTATCGCAAAGTGCCACCACGGCAACAGGGGAGGGAGGGAGTACTCCCAGTGGGCTGCTCGGCAGAGAGGCGGGGTGAACTCTGTGCTGGGGGGAGGGAGGATGTGTTCCCATTGGGCTGCTGGACAGAGAGTTGGGTGAACTCTGTGCTGGGGGGAGGGCAGAAGCTCTCTCATTGGGCTGCTGGGCAGAGGAGTGGGGTGAACTCTGTGCTGGGGTGATGGCACACATGCCCACAGAGAGGGCTCTGAGTGCCCCCTCTGGCACGCATGCCATTGGTTCGCCACCACTGTACTAGGGCTATGTGTACCTTACATAGCTGTGCACTTTAGACTCTGAGGGCAAATCTAATTCTCTTAATATCCCATCCTGCCCCTCTGGGCTCCCCAAATGGCCATACCCTTCTCTCCAGTGATGGTGAACCTTGGCACTTTAGATATTCTTGGACTTCAATTACCAGAAGCCCAAGTCAGCACTTCTTAAAGTTCAAGAACACCTGGAGTGCCAAGGTGCGCCATCACTGGACTATACTATGGTAGTTTCTTCATACTTTCCTCCCAATGAGTCAACTAATTAGTCTCTGGCAAGAATTTTAAAGCCAAAACATGATGGCATTTTGGGCCTCATCCTTTCCCCTTCCCCCGCTTTGGCCTTGCCCACCAAAAGAATAACCCCCTTCTCATTTTTGGAATTCTGAAATGAAATTCTGCCTTTAGGCTAAAAGACATCCCCTTCTATGATCGAGAAAGCAAGATAACTAACTACGTACAGTATTTCTGTACACAACCTTAGAAAAGCTGAGAAGAAATGAGGAAGCTTACGTTACAGGCTCCTGGAATTCTGTGGCACCTGGAGTGTCTTCAGAGGGAACGGCTGCAAGAGAACACAGGATAAAATCAGACCTAGGTTACAAAACCACAGAATGTGCTCTACAGATTACACACTTTGTGGCTTGGCCATTTACAAGTATCCGAGCAATGAAGCAGAACAAGACCCAAATGCCACGCTGTCACACAAGTATAGGCATGTTACATTTTTTATAAAAAATTACTAAATAGAACAGTGGTGGCCAAACATTTCACACTGCGGGCCGGCCACGTGGTTCCTCCCACTGTAAAATGCGTCCGTGGCTGTCATAAATGCATTTACGACAGCTGCGGGTGCATATGTGGCAGCATTTATGGCAGCTGCATTTACGCATGCACGAGCACATTTTGCAGCTGTCGTAAACACATCCGCTTCCACTTCTGGGACTGGTGAGAGTGGCAGTGGGCCACATGAAATGGTGCTGTGTGCTGGGTCTGGGCCATGGGCTTTAGTTTGGACATCCCTGGATTAAATAGTAGAAGAGGTATATCTTCATCACTGCTACCATCTTCATCATTGTTACTGTTGCAGCCCAGAGTGGGAGAATATCCTAGATGGGCGGGATATAGATGAAATAAAAAAATTTAAAAATGCTGTTATCATCACCAAAAAATATTAACCACCTGATGAAGAGCCCTGGTGGACACCAATTAAATTGCTGTACTGCAGCCAAAAGGCTGTGAGTTCAATCCTGACCATGGCTCAAGGTAGACTCAGCCTTCCAAGGTCAGTAAAATGAGTACCCAGCATGTTGGGGGGGAATGCTAATTAACTTGTGAATAGCCCAGAGAGTGCATTAAGCATTGTGTATTAATTTAGGTGTATATTGCTATTGCTATAAATGTATACAGTATTGCTAATGCTATTGATGCACAGGTTGAACAGTAAAAGATAAGATCGTGAGAAAGAGAACCTGTCCAGAGGTTTGCAATCTACTTACCGGGGTGGCCAATCTACGGCCCGCGGCACAATTTTATGTGGCCTGCCACTGCCCTCGCCACTACTGGACACTGACATGTTTAAGGCAGCCATAAAACGCACTCACGCCTGCTGTAAATGAACCTGCGGCTGTCATAAATGTGTTTACGACACCCATGAACGTATTTTACGGCAATGTTTACGGCAGGAGGAACCACACTCAACTGTCCAGGGGTGTGGCCTGGCCCGCAGCGTGAAAAGATTGGGAACCCGTGACTTATACTGAAAAAAGGGAGGACAAAAGGTGAGCAAGAAAACAACCCACTCCTATTAATTACTTTCTAATTATTTACTGGTAATCAAACAGATCTTTTTGTTTCCCACCAGTCAAGAAAACTAGAACAAAGACTCTTTGATGACCATATTTTTACCACATGCCACCATGCTTGCTTCTTAACGTTAGCTGAGCTTCAACAGGGTGGGCCAGGTCAGTTTGGCTCACTTTTCTCTTAGGGTGTGTGTCTCACAACAACACCTTCAGTTCCCTGCCCCTCGTGGCCTCGGTGACCCCCTCGTTGCTCCTGCCCCCTGCGGTCTGTCAGCTCCCTCACCTGTCTCCTCCTCGGGGCGGCTGCCACTCAGCAAGACTGCCTCCTCGCCTGGGCCTGTTCCGCTGCTGCCGGGAGACATGCAAGCTGTTCTCTCTCTGTCCTCCTCTGCTCTGCCCTCCCCATCCTCTTTGGAAGACGGCCTTGCCTCATCCACGGGACATGGCGAGTCAGAAGCAAGGGCTAAAGAAAAGGCATGGGCTGCTGCGGCCCTGCGGAGGGAGCGCCGACGTCGGATGGCAGGGGAAGGTGGGGGGCTGGGCTTGGAACTCACAGCTTTCTCCTTCTCTCTTTCCTCCTCTTCCTCCTCTTCATGGCACTGGGAGGGGGCGGCTTTGTGAGGGGTTGGTGTGCAGGGCTGGGCGGAGGTGGTGGAGGAGGCACTCCACAAGAAGCTGTGGCCAGCCAGGCACTCCCACACCAGGTGACCCCCCGGGACACCCTCCTGCTCTTTCTGCAAGGAGGGCTTGACGTTAGGGATGAAGCCGCACTCTTGGCTGTGATTGTGAGAAAGAACGACAAGGTGCTGTAGTGTGTTGGAAAGAAGAGGGTTAAGGACAACATTTGAACTGTCCTGGCCTGATTAAAAAAAGGAAAAGAGAATAGAATTAGTCCAAGGGAGATGAACAAGAATGAGTAACAACATTTCTCTGAGTTTCCTCTAGGGGCCATTCAACAATTATGTGATCTAATTTTTGGTGAAATTGACACACACCCTGTAATTCAACCGTAATTTTCGCTTCAACCTCCCCCTCCCTTTAAAATTACGTAATCCAGAGTTTTTGTATCAAAACTCTAATTTCTAGATCTTTTCACTATTGGTGCCTAATACAGGATTCAGTTGAGGATTCAGTTATCTCAAATCGGATCAAAATTCCCAGAGATCACTTTTAAACCTAAAATAAGTGCCATGTTTCAAAACCACAACAGCTCCAAATGGATTACGTAATCTTTGACCTGACCCCCCGCCTCCGCGTAATTTTCCATAATTCAGATGGCAGACCCCCCCCTCGAGGATCACGTAATTGTTGAACGGCCCCCTAGGCCAGTGGTGGTGAACCTATGGCACTTGTAGCAGAGGGGACACTCAAAGACCTCTCTGAAAGCACATGTGCCATTGCCCCAGCACAGAGTTCGCCCTGCCCCTCTGCCCAGCAGTCCAATAGGAGCGCTTCCTCCCTCCCCCTAGCACAAAGTTCACCTTGTCCCTCTGTTTGGGCACTCTGTCTCTAAAAGGTTCGCCATCAATGCCCTAGGCTATATTCAGGGCTTCGAGACAAGGCATTCAATGCACACTTTTTCTGCTCAGAGGCTGGAAAAGATACCTTTTTGGATCATAGCTCTCAGAATCTTAGCCACTGTTCATGCTGGTTGAGGGGGGGGAGGGTCATCAATAGCAATTATACTTATATACCGCCCCATGGTGCTTAGTGTACTCTCTGGGAAGTTCACAGAGCAATTAGCATTTTGATGCCAACATGCTGGCTACTCATTTTATTGACTTCAGAAGGATGGAAGGCTGAGTCAACCTGAATCAGGATTAGAGATGTAAAATTTCTGGAAATATTGAAGCTCGGGAAAAAAAACCCGGTTTTTTCGGGGGGAAATGGAAATTTTCGGAAAAATTGAAAATAATCTGATACCATACATATTTTTGTAGAAATGATTTATAAAATATTTGAACCCGGCCTTGTCTTAAAATATTTTATTCATCATGTTAAAATAAAACATTCCATAATATATATTTTATTTTTCCAATTTTTCAGAAAAAAACCAAAAAGGCTTCAGGAAAAAAATGGAAAAAAATGTTTTTCCCCCCAAATTTTCCTGGTTTTTCCCCAGGCCTTCACATCTCTCAGGATCAGACTTACAATGTCAGCAGTTTAGGCTGCAATGCAGCAGTTGAACCACTGCACCAATGGGGCTCTTAAAACTCCAGTGGATTTGAAGAGACATGTGCACACACAGACACATAACAAAACTCAATGGAGTCTTGAGTACAGTATAAGGTTTAAATCCTCCCTGGTTTTAACACAGGAACTTTTGAGGTCTAGAAAATGGTGGTCACTAGAACTGCTGCTAAATCTATTACCCATCTGGAACAAAACACGTATAAATATTACAACTTAAGCAAAGTAATTTTCCCCTTCACATTCAGTATGTAAACAACATGCTGGAAATCATCCTGTAGTCCTTAAGTAATTTGCAGATTTTATTTGCATGAAACCAACTTAATTTGAATAAGATCTTATGTTAATAACCTCAGCGGCTCCGGCTTTTGAGCAATCCCCCCAGAAGGAAGTCCCATCTTTAATCTCTGTCATCTTCAGACAGGAATAGAGAGATGCTCCTGGAAAGGTACAATTTTGGAAAGCATCTGAAAATCTCTGGTTATGTTACTTTCTGATTAGTTAATGAAGCATTCATCCATGCACCAAGTGAGTAACAGGTTATCTGATACTGTATATATATATTTAAAGAGCTTGGGAAAGTTCCTTTGGTCATGCTGACTGGGGGATTTGGGGACTTGTAGTCTCAAATGTTACTTTTCCATGCTTTGCAAAAGCTCTGGAAAGACCAGCAAAGTTGCAGTAAGACTGAGTAAACTAATATTAACAAAAAGTAGCGGAAAATCACAAAGGCTCTCACCTGATGTCAGTGTTGAGCTAAGTGAACTGTATCTGCATAGGAAAGAGAAAATGGACAAAAAACAGATTGGACAAAATACAATGACCTGTGTTTATTTTAGAGTAATACCTATATTTGTTTTAAGCAAACAAGGTGCTTTTAGCAAAGATAATATGGATAAAAATAAAGGCATTCTAGTGGAAGGATGGAGAATATCTTTCACATGAACTGAATTCAATGCCAGAGAAGCTTGGGGAGGCCATTTTCCAGTGGTAAATATATATTTCAAAACCCTAAAGCTCTTGCTCCTTCTAGTGAAACTTTAGAAGAGGCATTTCAATCTATTCAATTCATTTAGAAGCTGGGAAGTCGCCAAACAATTTTGCCACAGAGAAGTGGCAGTGCCGGATTAACAATATAGCAAGTGTAGCAAATGCTACGGGCCCCGCGCCTCTGGGGGCCCCCGCCCCCTGAGCTTGGTTAGAATGAAAATCCCTCCCAGTCCGACATAAAATTCAGTGGAAGATTGAAGGCTTTGATTAGGTGTCGCTTCTGAACATGCTTAATCATTGTGTGATTTGGCCAGTAGGTGGAAGTGGTGGGAGACAACTTCCAGGCTGTGGCAAAAGGGAGTTGGAATCGGAGAAAGTTGCAAGCCAAGTGTTTGGGTAATATTTCCTGAAGTTTCTTTTGCCTAAGCCCCAAAGATTTCAGAGGAGGAGGTGAGATATTTACAGAAATGCAAAGTGTTTAAGCAAGGGCCCCTTGAAAGCTGGCTTAATCCGGCACTGGGAAGTGGCATGATTTGTCTTATAAATCCAGACTGGGACTTCAGAAAGGCCAGATTCAGCCTCAGGGCTTGAGATTCCTGACCCCTGATCACCTAATAAAGTACTTTAATCCATTTTATATGTAATGCCATACGTATGTATAAAACTTTTCTTTGCCAGGTTGCTAGTGCTAGATACAGTGAAGACTGCAAGTGCTGTAGGTGTGAACAACCCAAATGGAACGTGATTGCACATATGTAAACCTACAGAGATGATTTTGAGATTGTACATATGTTTTATATTTATTTGAATGAAGCTTCAGCAATTTCCGCAACGGCTTAGCTGACCACATCTGCGTGATGCTGACAAACACAGAGAGAGAGGCACTAAGTTTAAGAGGAAATAGTTGTGGGTACCTTGCATCTTTTTCTTCAATGCATATGACACCATATGTCCTGCCAACCTGGCAGTTTGAAAGCAAGAAATTGCAAGTAGATAAATAGGTATCACTTTGGTGGGAAGGTAACAGCATTCTGTGCACGCCACTGTCTAGTCATGCCTGCTGCATGACCACGGAAATATCTGCAGACACAGATATCACTGGCTCTTTGGCTGCAAACGGAGTTGAGTAACGATCCCTAGAGTTGGACACGACTGGCTTTCAGGCAAGAACGACCTTTGCCTTTACCTATCCCTCAAATACATGTTGACATCATGACTCTAGAGCCATCATGTGCCTTGACTAAAAAGCTGGAGGCAGCACACAACTAGACCCAGCATTAGAGCACAAGAGGGGAATCTGTGGCCAGTGGATTGGTCTCATGCAGTTCTGGGTCTAATTTCAGATTTCCTCTGTAAGCCATTAATTTAGGCCTCTGCAAGGGGAAGCTATACTTTCCCCAGCAGCCTCCTACAGGTAGGTGAGGAGGAAAGGTGTAACAGAGACAGTGAAATGAGGATGACTGAAAAAGATCTGAGCGACCTACTTTTGATCAGAGAAGTTACATTTTTGGATGATGAGCCTCAAAGTAGCCAAGTGTTATGATCCAGCCATCCTCTGACTCCGAAGAGGACCTGTATCAGAGGGCACTCCCTATGCCCAGCCCAGGTCTGACTGCGCCAGAGCCCAAGGATGCCCTGAACCAGGGATCTCAGCTTGCGCCTGGCCTAAGTCTGTTATCCCCAGCAGCTGACCTGTCAGATCAGGAGTCTGGATCTGATAGTGATCAGCCCTCAGTCAGGGAGAAGTCCAGGAACCTGAGATGGAGGCAGGCTAGAGCGAAGCACCAAAGAAGGCTCCCAGCTGATACCGATTAGCTGGGAGGCTTATAAGCAAGCACCTTGCAGCCTGCCAGCAGTGGTACAACTCTTGTGCGAAGACTGACATCCTGCTTGGCTCCAGACTGCCTCCCTAGACCCTGACCTGCCTGCTGTGACCCTGACTTCTCTGCCAAGCCTGATGATGCCCCTGGACACCCTTTGGATTAGACTACTGACTCGTACTACCAGTAAACAGACCTCGGCTTGCCTTTTGGACTTTGATAACTGGACTATCCTCGAACAAGACTCTCTGTGTAGCGCCATCATGTGGCAACCGTGCCTGCCTGGGTGGGTCAGCACACCATGGTTGCCATGGGATTCTGGGAGCTGTTGTCCACAAAAGTAACCTTTCTAACACCTTCTCTTGGCTTGTGCCCCATTCCTGTACTGTCTCCAGCCTTGCTCCCCATGTGATTGCAGTCCCTCCACCGTAAAGGATTGTGATGCTACATAAGCACCGGTCCTCACCTGTCAAGCAGATACTTGGCAAGCTGAGAGTGCAAGGTAAACCCCAGTTGGTCCTTGAGTTGGCACCACTGCTCCAGGTGGCTCCCGATACGAATGCGGCACTTGCTGCGTCGGGCGTCCAGCTCCTTGCGTTTCTGCTTGCGAATCATTTCGGAAGCCCGCTGGCGCCCCTGACGCCCATGTTCCATTATCTCAAAGCTACCCTGGAGAGAAAAGAGAGAATCAATAGAGACTGTAATTCAGGGGTACTCAAACTTTTAGGCCGTGGATTCAGGGGGCCAGTCACTTTGGCCCATGGGCTGGATTTGGACCCCAATGCCAATTCATCTGGCTTACAAAGCCCTCGCCGCTCCCGGAAGCAGAAATAAAATGTGCCCATACAGTGTGTGTATAGGCATGTTTTACTTCCGCTCCCAGAAACGACAAGGGCTTCATGGGCTGGATGAATTGGCATTGAGGGTCAAAGCCAGCCCTTGGGCCATAGTTTGGACACCCCCGCTGTAATGAGTTCAGTTTTTTGAAGTGGTAGCAAATGGTCTGATTAGGTTATCCAGGTATGGTAATAATGTTGTGTCAGAAATTATTCTGGGTTGAAAGGATTTTTGTGGGAGAAACTCCACTCGGGTAACTCCCAAATGAGGCTCCTTCCATGTCCCCAAGAGCTGGGACAGAGACAGGTGTTCAACCCATCATGCAGTACCCAGGTTTCAAACTGCCGAGTTGCTGGTCTTCCAGCTAACAAGACGAGCTTCTTAACCACTGAGCCACCTACTATGATAATAGAGTAGACCATACTGCCAGCGACTCAACACTGAGTGTCAGGCAGTGGTTAACTAACCTAACAAACCTGAGGGTTAATGGCTTGGGTGCCAAAGACCACAGGGAAGGGTGATGGTCCCCAAATGGATTAAATCCCACTTGAATCCATCTGGATGGAGGGCAGCAGCTTCATCAATACTGGCCTCGGGCCAATGAGGACTTTGTGTGCCAAAAGGGCTCAGGACCAGAAAGTGACTCGTGAAACTGGATCAGTGATATTCCTGCACTGACTAGGTAGTTGGACTCGATGGTATCTGGGAAAGGCAGATGAAAGGCCACTGCATTATATTGCCCCCAAGACAATCTTCATGGCTGATTGCCATGAGGATTGCCAACATTCGGATTCGGATATGGCAGATAAGAAGCCATGTTAGTCTGTGCAAGCATATCAGAGAGTAAACAAAACAACAACAAAGACAACAAATGTTGTGGCACCTTAAAGCCTAACTCCTGGATTTTAATGTTAGCTTTTATGGATCAAGTCTACTTCATCAGATATGAGAGGGAGACCTCATGGCATCGATTTATACACACCAGGTGCAGAGGCACACAATGGTTGGCCAGCCTAACATGTAATGCATTAACTCTTGTTGGGCTACAGGCAGGTTAGCAATTGTGAAGAACTGAGATTTTCTTTCTATAAAAATGTGTGAGTTTCTTTGATAACTCTCCAGGGTAAACATCTGTCTTCTTGTCAGTGGGGTAAATCAGTCCTCCCCAGTCTGGTACCCTCTGAGGAGCTGTACTATACCTCAGCCACTTCTGACTGGGGATAATAAGTTCTGTAGTTTAACACATCTGGAAGACAGCTGTTTGGGGAAGCTGGTGCACATACATCCAAGTCATTCTTCCCTCTCTGTTGCCACATCTGGTGGCATGAAAACTTACCCTTCTTAGTCAAAATAGATCACAGGTATTGCAGTGATTGGGGGGCAGCCAATAAGAAAATTATTATACAGTAGTAAAAAAAATTAGATTGAGCATCTCTATAAACATTTGCTTGAATTTTCTTGTATCAACCTTCCCTGCTCCCTTCATTGCCACATTTCCCCAAACATACAAGTAATACTGTAACAAGAACGACTAAATCATGCTTTGGCATGAATTTAGTTTTCCCAGAAGTTCATAGATATTTCACATGAAACAAACTTGTGAGCGTGGGGACACAAATATGTCCCAAGCTCTGTAGAAAAGCCTCAAAATCTGTAAAATATAAGAAGTATTAACCTGGAGGTGGGGAATGCAAGTTGCGTCTACAAAAACTTTATGTGATTGCCTTGCATTAAGGCAACCGAACTGGTGAAGAGTTGCAGCGTGGGTGGGATGCTGGACTGTCAATATGCGATCCTAGCCATACCTACTCGGGTGTAAACCCCATTAAACACGGGTGAGATTTGCAAGCCCAAATCCAGATGTAAAGGCTTGCACCATTCAATGCGCTTAGTGCCAGCATGTCAAGTACCAATTCAAACCCTAAACTAAAGCGTGGTTACAAATCTGAATAGGTAACACCGAGTTCAAAGGGAAACCAAAAGGTGCTCGTCCTTACGCTTGCAAAGGCGGGGAGGCACGATCAGCCTCCCCTTTCCCCTTCGTCTCACACGGGTCAATGAGTTCACACGCCAAACTCCTGCACGGGGAAATCGGGCGACGCGCGGCGTCCCCAAAAGCTCCCATTCAACCGACCTCGCCGCCTCTCTTGCTGGACGGCTCGCCCGCAAATGCTTGGATGCCGCGGCTGGTTGGAGTGATAAAGGGAGCCTGCCAGACTCTTCCCGAGCCGCTGGTTTATCCCGAGGCCAGTCCGTGGATCCGCAGTGCCCGGCCCCGCCCGGCCCGGCCCGGCCCCCTAAACACCGGAGGCTGCTGACCCGTTCCCCGCAAGGATCGCCCTAAAGAGGGGGAGGCAGCAGCCCTGTTTGGAAACGCGTGCGGCTCACGAAGGAAGGGGAAGAGGAACGGCTCGGGCGGGTGCGCGCGGCCCGCACGGACGATGACTCCGCTTGCACATATCCGGCACGGGGGGGAGGAAAGGCGGTGGCACAAGGGTTTTGATTGTGATTTCGGGGTTGCTTCCGCAATAGCGAATAAACCCGCGAAAGTCTACCAGCGAGTAAACAAAACAAAAATGCAAAACACGTTGTGACACCTTAAAGACCAACTCCTGTATTTTAATGTTTGAAGTGGTAGCCGTGGTAGTCTGTGCAAACAAAACAAAAAAAATCAAAAAAAGACGAAAAAATATTGTGACATCAAATGAGAAGGGAGGACTCACTTGAGAAGGCCTTGACGCTGGGAAGGGTGGAGGGCAAGAGAAGAAGGGGGCATCTAAAGATGAGATGGATAGATGGTATTGTGGACGCAATGGGTGGGCTGGAGAGGATGGTGGAGGACAGGTGCCTGGAGGAAAATGGTCCATGGGGTCGCAAAGGGTAGGAATCGACTGTGACTGAACAACAACAACAATGTTGTGTTCTTCGCTGGAACGGCAGAGACCAGCAGTAGTTGGGTCAACTCAAGTGATTCAGCTTTATTTGTAGGACAAAACACAACAAAACTAAGGGGGAAAGGGATTGGTATTTATACAGTATAGTAACAATAGATCTTGGCAAGCTGCCATTTGATTGGTACTGATCGGAATCCAAAGGTAACAGCCAATGAGCCAATGACAGTTGGGATCCAAAGGTAACAGCCAATGACAGTTGGAATCCAAAAGTAATCAGCAAATGACAGGTGCTTGCTATTTACAGACACAACAGGCACCTTAAAGACTTTGATGTTTGCAGATTGATTCGCAGTAGGCAGCATTCATAAGGACAAACATCTTTATTGTAGAGTAAGCAATCTGAACATGAGGTAATGGCGGAGGCGCAGCTCCTTTTATACAGCATGGTACTTTTGAAACTGGTTACACGGTTGCTCATTGGTTACTGTCTCCGTGACGTCATTGTGACGCACGGCATTCTTCATCAGGTTTACCTGTGGCAGGAATATTTCCCGCGGCTGGCTGTAATTGGTTAACTTGTATCTTGTGTGTAGATCGCTATCAGCTGCCTCTTGATAACATCTAGAGGCAGCAGTAGCTCGTTGTAACTGTTGCAATACATTGGGTTACATTATTACATTCTGTTATGTATTGAATGAATGTTGCAAGGTTCCCTTTAACAGAATGTAACCAGCCAATGTATCCAATTGTATCTAATAAAAGACACATTGTAGCAAGCTGTATAAGGATGCAAGCTAAGTGGCCACAGGTAGCAGTAGCGAGCATCCGGCTCACATGGTACAGATTCACCGAATACCTGAAGAGCGGGAAACCTTCCCGCCACACCACACCTGGAGAAGATGGACGTGACGATCTATGACGTCACACGGACAGTAGCCAATGAGCTACCACCCGGGATATTCAAATGACCAGTGTACTATAAATAGAGCTGTGTTGTCGGCCATTACCTCATGTTCACCCTGACCATCATGCAATAAAGTTGTGTTTAGCCCTATTGCGGCTCCTTCTTTGTCTTCCTTGCAAGACACTAAATTGGCGACAAAGGTGGGATGGCCTCCCGAAAAGTGAACATCGCGCCCTTCGACACCACGAAGCCAGAGAAATGGGAACTCTACGAACAGCAGTTCCTCTATGCAATGGACCTCGAGGGCATCGAGGAGGAAGCCCAGCACCGGGCATTCCTACTGGCCCAGTGCGGCCTGGAAATGCTAGAACTGGCAACGAATCTCCTGACACCGAGGCTGCTCAGGGAGGTACCCCTAGACGAGATCCTTGCTGAGCTGAGGAAGCACTTTCGCCCGAAAGTGTCAGTGTTTCCGGCAAGGTTGGCCTTTCAGCAGCGGTGCCAGCGGGCTGGTGAGTCCGTGGCAGACTTCATGGCAGCCCTGAGGGTGGCTGCTGTGCCTTGCCAGTGGGGAGCGTCCCTGAGCGAGGCGCTGAGAGACAGGGCCTGTGAGATGAGGGGGCCAGGAAAAAACTACTGGCCAAGGACGAGAGCATCTCCTTCGAGCATGTCCTGCGCATTGCCCAAGCTGCCAAGTCAGTGCAACAAGGCGAACGGGTATGCCGGGCCAGGACCGCCATAGTTGGGGGCCCCCCGCTGGCGGTCCCAGTCCACAGCTGTTCCTCCCATGGAGAGCAGGGGCCCTCCGAGTCCACCATGTCCGCCTCTGACTTCAGCGAGGATGACAACGTGCAGCGGGTGCAGAGGAGGCCTAAGGTTTGAGACTGTGCCAGAGAGGACCGCCGCTGCGACGGATATGGGGCATCCCACGACCGGAGCCAATGCCCATTCCGGAAGCCGGAATGCCACAACTGCAAGTGGTGTGGGCATATTGCAAAGGTCTGCAGGCGGCGTTGAGATGATGGCAAGGGCCAGGCAGAACGGTCCCAACTGAAAGCGGACGGGGTCGGCAGAATCTTCGACGGCGATGAGCCCAGGAGCACCGCGTGTCTCAACGAGTTCCTGACAACCACGACCAGGCGGTTCACAGCGTGCCTTTGAGGCCCCCCCGGTTCTTTGTTGAGGTACTGATACAAGGGGTCCCAGTAAGAATGGAGATCGACTTGGGGTCATCGTACTCCATCATCTCCCACCGGAAATTTTTGCGCATTCCCCCCAAGTCATGCCCCAAACTGAAGGCCCTAAAGACTAACTTGCGGGACATTCAGGGCAAAAGCATCCCAGTGTTGGGGGTGTGGGAGTTCAAGGTGCAGTTCAAGAGGCGCTCCGTGCAGTTGCCCCTAGTAGTCTTGTTATGGAACTCTGAACTAAACAAAATCGCATTCCACACGCTAAGACAGATTTAGGAGTTTTATTAATATTAATATTAACAGATTCAGGAAAGCTTTACCAAGCTAATATTCCCTGAATGAATATACATTTTCAGAGCCATCCTTTTATAGCATAAAAATGTGAAAATTTCTACACATTACATCACTATGGGTAAAGCCAAAATTATTAATTAACCTTCTGACATTTCATTAAGTTCAGGTTAGAACATTCAGTGTTTGTTGTTTAGAACATGTCATATAAGGAACATGTCTCATGTCACATCATGTCATGTCACAGAAATATTATTTACGTTTCCCTGTCAGCTGTACAAACTGTGCTGAGCTTGTGGATGCAAAAAGGCTTCTATTTACTTAGCCACGTCATCAGACCTACGTGGCAGGTCAATCTGATCTGTTTCAACTCTACAGAGAACTGAGAAAATATTTTTTACTTTTAAAACAGAATTAATATTATCTTACTATCTTAATTCTTTCACCCCTATTTCATTCCCTCCTGATTTCTTGAAAATTATTATAGGTTTAATAACTTTTCACATTCTTGCAATAAATAAACATTTCTATCATGTTGATTGCCAATTCCTCAAGCTTTGGCTGGGCATTTTGACAGCTTCCGGTCTGTGCCTAAAACGCCGAGCTGCCGTCTTCTCTCTTGCATTGATTATTTAAGCAAAATCTATGCATTCCAATCTTTCCAGGGTCTTAAACTGCAAGAGAAAAGATACTTTCGACAGAATATAGTTCTTTTTGGTTTTGCAATAATCTATTTTATCAATGTTTAACTATCGATCTCCTGGCTAAGAGCCATGTGTTGCCGTGGAGATGGGGAGGGCAAGCCTCCTGCACTGATTCACATTATTGATTTCTACTGCAGTGACTAAGTTAATAATTTCCTTCTAGCGGGCCAGATCTGACCATCTGTATATGTTTAGGACAGAAATTCAAATGGGGAAATCGGATACTTTGTACAGAGGGGAGTTCTCATATCATACATTGCCATTGGCTAAAAAAAACCCTGGACTTTGATTTTCTTTTTTATACAATGCTTTCAACAATCCCACTTGCTTTCTCAACCTCTTCCTAACTGTGGATTAAATGAACGAGGATGATTTCACTGTCTCCCTGCTTTTGTAAGTGTTTCTTTTACTGGCTGTTCATTTTTTTTCTGTGTACTTCAGATGTTTTGTATTTTCAAGTCCTCAAGTCCTGTGTTTGTTTGGCTGTTTAAACATAGCTGTTTTTCGCTTTGCTTCTTCTGCTCCCTTTTGCCAACTGTGAGTCTTTTGTTTTCTGCTTAATTGCAAGGGGTCTAGGCATTCTGGGCAGCTTTTGATATTACTAATCCATAAATGTCCTTTGTTTTCCAAATCATCTGGAGGGCATGGCCAGTATGTACCTGTACGTCTGCAGAAAAAAAATAAACTTCTTGCGCAGGCCTTCAAATTCCTCTAGTGTTTGGCAACTGGCCTGTGACATTTACACTTTTATTTCTGCGTACTTTCACATACTGCCTGAAAAAGTTGAGACAAACCTAGTAGCCTTGTAGCTTGGGGCTGACTAGGAATTCAAAATCTTGGGGTTTGCTATCAAGTGCTCAGCTGTTTGTTTGTTTGTTTTCTGGGATTTCCCAAATTCCTCTGGTTTCTTCAATCATCTCATTCCTCTTGCTTGCAGTAAGCACTACTGATTGTTGCCTCTTCTCAAAGCAAGGGCGATCATCTCAGCTCTTTTATATTCTCTCATATTCTCCTTCTTCTCTTGTTCTTTATCCCTATTAAAATAAACTTTCTTTGCCACCTCAACCAGCTCACAAGTGTTTTTCCCGAGTGCTCTTTCCAGTTTTTGTAACTTTTTCTTTATATCTGGTGCACTCTGTGTAATGAATCTTTCATTCAACATCTGGCGGTTTTCAGGATCTTCCATATTAATCCCTGTGTTCACTTTATAAGCCTCAATTAACCTGGCTAAGAAACTTTCAGGGGATTCTTCTTTCTCTTGAATTATATTAGCAGGTTTGCTAAAATTGACAGGACCTTTTGCTGCTTCCTTTAAGCTTTCCAAAATCAAATATCTGTACTGTTGAAGACTTGTCCTGTGTGTTGAATCATTAGGATCCCAATTTGGGTTTTGTTCAGCAGCTGCCGCCATACGCACTTCAGTCTGATTTGTGTCTGGGAAATTTCTATGAAGGATCTTGTCTTTTGCCAGTTTCATTTTTTTGCTTATCTTCCATATTAAGGAGTGTATTTATTAGTTGCTGCATATCATTCCACGTGGGGTTATGCGTCTGGGCTATAATTCCAATTAATTCAATCACCTCATTCGGCTTGGTACTAAAAGGTCCATAATGCTGTTTCCAGTTTAATAAGTCTGTTGTGGTAAATGGTACATATTGGAAAATTGACTGATTTACTTGTTCATCATCTTCTCTCATATGGCTGGTTATCATTTCCCTCAATGGGGCCACTATCTCTTTTCTTTTTTTCATCGTTGGCATGACGTGTGCCATTTGGGTGTTCGAAGGTGGCTCCCTTCCAGCTTCATTGTTATAGGGAGAAGATTGGCTGTACCTTTGGAATTTTCCTTCTCCCTGTTCAATTACATTTTTCAAGATCTCAGTTGCTTTTCTTAGTTTCTCTGTCGTTGGGGAAGCCTCACTTCTGTCTGGGGTCTGAAATCTTCCTGCAGAGTGACTGCTTCCTGCATTTGCTAATGCAAGGTCTGGATGAATATGTGGGACTTGGCCATCCTGTGGCGCTGATTTTGGCATGACATAAAGTGGAGGTCTTTGAAACGGAATTTCATCTTTTTCATTTCTGTTTAAAATTTCCAATCTTTCTTCTGTCTGCCATTCTATTTCTGGGGTATTGGGTGTTCTGACCACTTTCCTACCTAATTTAGATTTCTTATCTTTCATTAAATATGCCTTTACACATTCAGCCTGGCATTTCCGTAGCCAAGGTGGCCATGGTTTCTCTGCAACTGTTGCCTGCCATACAGACATATAGGGATACTGATCCCATTGTTTATTCTGCGTTATTCTTCAAAACACTCTATTTATAAGACCCAAATCTAAGGAGCCTTCTGGAGGCCACCCTACTTGGAAACTGGGCCATTCATATTCACAAAATTTTCTTAACTCACATTTTGTTAAAGGGGGTTCATGTATCTCTGGTGTAAATATCTCAAAGTTCTCAAGGAAACACCGTAGTGGCGTTCTTGGAACGCTACTACCACCACCCATTCTAAACTAAGCACTACCACTGGCCTGGGGTGCCCGAAAATCAAGGGTCACTGTCAGGAACCGCAATGGTTTAATCACCCACACAATATAAATTTTACACACACAAAAATCAGGTTCGCTGCCCTGATTTTTCCAGGAACACTGGGTTACTGCCCGTGATTCATTAAGGACTTAGGAATCGCTGTCCCGTCCCCTTGAAGGTGATCAGGCTCCACTTCCACCTATTCAAATGAGTGGGCACACATAAGTATACTTCTACAGTTTCATACAGTTTCATACAATTTTATACTTGCCTGCAGGCTTTTGAAAATCCACCTTCTAGAGTTCTCAGTCTGTCTTAGCCTTCCGGATCCTTGACTGGTCTGTTTCTTCTGATAGTTAATCGTCACCTCTTCACTGATTTCCTAGAGTAGATCAAAGGTCTACTATGCCGGCATTTTAGGTTATCCCTGGAGAGGCGTCGTTTTATCCCATCAAGAACAGCCATCTAGAGTGACAATGGCACCTGCTATTTGTCAAGTCAGTCCCGGTGGAGTCGCCAAAAATGTTATGGAATTCTGAACTAGACAAAATCGCATTCCACACGCTAAGACAGATGTAGGAGTTTTATTAATATTAATATTAACAGATTCAGGAAATCTTTACCAAGCTAATATTCCCTGAATGAATATACATTTTCAGAGCCATCCTTTTATAGCATAAAAATGTGAAAATTTCTACACATTACATCACTATGGGTAAAGCCAAAATTATTAATTAACCTTCTGACATTTCATTAAGTTCAGGTTAGAACATTCAGTGTTTGTTGTTTAGAACATGTCATATAAGGAACATGTCTCATGTCACATCATGTCATGTCACAGAAATATTATTTACATTTCCCTGTCAGCTGTACAAACTGTGCTGAGCTTGTGGACGCAAAAAGTCTTCTATTTACTTAGCCACATCATCAGACCTACGTGGCAGGTCAATCTGATCTGTTTCAACTCTACAGAGAACTGAGAAAATATTTTTTACTTTTAAAACAGAATTAATATTATCTTTTTTTTTTTTTTTTATAAATTTTATTGAGTTTTTAATAGACATACAGAAAACGAAAAAAAAAAAGCATTAACAATACATTAACGATACAATACACTAACAAATCCTTAATATCATACTAACAGACATTACTATATGCTAGCACATAACAATATCTATACTCGTTAACTGCTATTTAACCACCAAATATTAAAAACCATTATTTCAATATCCAAAATGATAGAAAAAACTTTCTGTACTAGCACTAATCTTTTTTTTTTTTTTTTTTTTTTAACCAATAATAATCACCCTGTGTATATATACAATGCCCGGAGAGTTTATTTTCTACTCAATTCCAGAAGCTTCTTTGTGATGGTACTGGTCCTGAACTATCGCTTGCCATAATAGAGTGATCCACAAACGGTTTCCATATATTCCAGAATCTATTCTCTTTTAAATTATCTCTTTTGACTTTAATCTCCCATGTCAATTTATCATTCAGTGCTAAACTCCACATTTCTTTATACCATTCTCCAATCTGTATATCTATATCGTTTTTCCAATTTCTAGCTATACATTGTCTACCTGTTGTCAATATGATTTCCAATAGTTCTTTTTCCTCCTTATTTAAACCCAAACCTTCCACATTCGTTAAAAGAATGGTACCGGACACCAACTTAACACTTTTACCCAATATTTCATCACACTCATTTTCTATTCTTGCCCAGAAATCCCTTATTTTTTTACAGCTCCACCACATATGTTCATATGTTCCGTCATATTCTTTACATCTCCAACATAACTTATCTCTTTTATTATCCATCTGGTAAAGTCTTAATGGTGTCAGGTACCATTGCCACAACATTTTGAAATTATGTTCTTTAATTCTTACAGACATTGTTCTCATAATTCTCTTTTTCCATTTGTTTTTCCATTCAATCTCCCCAATTTTTATATTCAAGTTTTGTTCCCACTTCCGTTTCAAGTCCTCCTGTGGATCTGCACCTCTATTCAATATATTATAAAGCTTGCTTACAAGACCTTTAGTACTGCTTTCCCCTTTTCTAATCTTCCTTACCAATTCCTCAAATTCTGTATATACTCTATCTATCCCTATTTCTTTTTTATATTTTTTATTCCAATTATCCACCTTTAACTTCTGAAACCAGTTCAGATTTAAAATCTCAAACATTTTTTCCCGCTCGTCATCAACTTCACATGCTTTTAACCAATCCTTCAATAACAACCTCCCATTTTTATCCAATATTTCCATTTTTTCTTTATCTAATTTTATTGGGAAACACATCATATCAGTCAATTCCAAAATTGGAGAGAGATTCGGAACCATATCTTTTTTTACCTTCTTCCATACCTCCATGAGACCTTTCATCATAGTATTGTTTGACCTTTTCACCTTATCCTTCATTCCCAAGAAAATCAAGTTTCCAATATTTCTGTACTCTTTCATTTCCAATTGTTCCCAAATCACCTTTTCTCTTGCCAAGATCTTCACAACATTCCTGACTTGAAATGCTCGGTAATATACTAGCAAATTAGGCATATCCAAACCCCCTTTTTTCTGAGACATATACCATAGTTTCTTTGGAAGCCTAGATTTTTTTCCTCCATTACAGAACCCATTAAACATTTTTTGAAACTCATTAATTTCTTTCTCTTTTAAATGGATCGCTAGTGTATCAAATAAAAAATTAATCTTTGGTAGCAGTATCATTTTACACATAGCAATCCTTCCGAACCATGACAGCTTTAACTTCTGGAGTTCTTGTATTTTATTCTTAAATTCGATTCTCAAGCTGTCGTAGTTCAATCGTTTAAGATCTTCTAATTTATTTGAAATGATTATCCCTAAATACTTCAGCTTCTCTTTAACTTGTATGTTAAGTGTCGACACCGTCCTACCCATCTCGCTCACTTTCAAATTACACAACATCAATTCAGACTTATCCCAGTTTATCTTTAATCCAGTTATAGCTTGAAATATTTGTAAATGATCTTTAATCCTATCCATTACCTGTTCCGGGTGCTTCACCATAAGCAATGTATCGTCTGCATACATACTCACTTTATTACCCATAATCCCTTCTATATTTGAATCTTCCCTTATACTTTTAGCTAAAATCTCCATTGCCATTATGAACAAGATAGGAGATAAAGGACAACCCTGCCTAGTACCCGCCTCTAGCTTTACCAAGTCCGTTAGCTCCTCATTCACTCTAACCTTAGCATTTCCTTTTTGATATAGTAAATCTATAACCCTATTAAATTTATCCCCAAACCCATATTTTCTAACTATTTCCTTAATTGAAGACCACTGCAGTGAATCGAATGCCTTAAAAATATCCAATGATAGTAGTCCCACTTTTTCCTTTGTTTGATTGACATTGTCTATTAAATCTAATACCCTTCTAGTCAAATCCGCCATGTGTCGTCCTTTTAAAAACCCAACTTGATCAACCTCTATATATTCCCCCATAAAACTATTTAAACGATTAGCCAATATTGCTGTGAAGATCTTCGCATCTTGGTTTATAAGCGAAATTGGTCTGTACGAATCCACTCTTTCCAAATTCTTTCCAGGTTTTGGCAAAAGAACAATTGTGGTGTTATACCATGAGGTCGGAATTGATCCTCCATCCAATATATAATTGTATAATTTCACCAATTTCGGAACCACTACCTCTTTGAATTCTTTATAGAACTCTGTTGATAATCCATCATCCCCCGGGGCTTTCCCTATCTTCAATCCACTTATTACCCCCCTAACCTCTTTATCAGTTATTTTTTCCTCCATTTTCTCCCTGTGCTCTTGTTTTATCCCATTTCCTAACTGCCTCTCCAATATCTTCTTAAGCTTTTCTTTATCTATTTCTTTTTTTGCATATAGCTCCTGGTAAAATTCTCTAACTATTTTACATTTATCGCTATTCTTATTGCACCTTGAACCTTGCCTATCCACTAACACCCCAATTTCTCTCTTTTCCCTTTTAACCTTAGCTGCCCTTGCTAATAATTTTGAGTTCTTATTACTAAATTCAAAATATTCCCTATTTAGATAAATCAAATCTCGTTTAACTTTGTCTATATCTTTACCCATTACTTCTGCCTTAAGTCCTTGTAGTTTCAAAAAAATTTTTTTATCCTTACTGTTTGCGTGTTCTACCTGTAATTGTTTTATTTCCCTTTCTTTTTCTATGTACTCTGCTTTATTCTTTTTATATTTAAAGCCTGCCAATTTTATGCTTTCACCCCTAAATACCGACTTCATGGTATCCCACACAACGTTAAAATTAACCTCATTATTATCGTTCCATTGCCAACTTTCTTTCCAGCTTTCCATAATTAGCTCTTTACTCTTCTGATCTTTGAACAAATTAGGATCGTACCTCCAATTTCTGACTCTTTGAGTATTTTTTTGTACTTTCAGTTCCAAATATACTTTAGCATGATCCGATTCCTTAATAATCCCGATTTCCGTGCCTTCTATATCCCCAATTAAATTTTCCGAAAGAAAAACATAATCTATTCTCGAATAAGTCCCATGCACGTGAGAAAAAAATGAATATGCTCTTTCTAAACCTTTAAACTCTCTCCACGAGTCCTTCAAACCCGTAGCTTTCATCCAATTATCCATCACCTTCCCTTTCACACCAGTTCCACTTCTAGCTATATTTGTGCAATCTAATCCTGACCTAATCAAATTAAAATCACCAGCCACAATAGTTTTAGCAACATTTTCCAACTCCACTATTTTCCGAATTTTTTCAAGAAACACTGTTTGGTGGTCATTCGGAGCATAAATATTTACCAACAAGATTTCCTCATCCTCCAATTTTCCTCTTAACAACAAGTACCTACCCTCCTGATCAACAATCTTTTTTGTGATTTCAAATCCTAACTTTCTAGAAATCATAGTTGCCACCCCTCTTGCTTTAGATGTTCCAAACGCCATCTCATAGTGTTGCATCCAACCTAAAAAAAGTTTATTCGTATCTTTTGACTTCTGATGTGTCTCCTGTAAAAACAAAATATCTGGTCTATCTTTTTTCAACGCCAATTCCAACCTCCGTCTCTTGAGAACAGAACCTGTACCTTTCACATTCCATGATATTATTTTAATACTTCCCATATCCAATTTCTTCTTCCAACTTTAAACTCTCCATCGGGCGTGCCACCAACAACCCTACCACCATACCACTACATATAACACACATTTTCACTCTCCCCACCTTCCAACGAAAAGTCGCCTCTGTCAACCAAAGAGGGGAGAGGGGGGACCTGCAAGACGTGCCCTACTGCCGGCGCTATGCGCTATTTGCCCATTCTACCTCTATTAAGTACTTAAGCTTGCTACTATCCAGATCTCATTGTTCCTTGCCTATCTCCTCTTCCACCATAATCAAAGACAGCTCCTCCTCCTCCTCCCCTCGCTGAGGTGTTCCACCTGTTGCCCCGCCAGCTTCCTCCCTCCCTTGTTCCCTTCCCAAAGCTCCAGAATCCATCATTTCCTTCTTAAGATTTTTCCATTCTTCTGAATCTGCTTGTACCAATCCCAACATACTCAAATATTCCAATGGGTTAGTGCCTTCATCAATAACTTGCATTCTTTTTTCATAAAAAAAGCGCAATTGTTGTGGAAATCTCCAATTATACCTTATGTTTTTACTCCTCAACAATTTAGTAACAGGCCTCATCTTGTACCTCCATGTTCTTTCTTTTAATGAAATATCATTATAGACTTCAACCTCTGAACCATCAAGTTTCAACGCATCAGAACCTGCTCTTTTCAGATGAGCCATTACTTTTAGTTTATCTGCCCAATTTGCAAATTTAACCAGCACATTTCTTTGTGCCATTCTCCCTCTTCTTGGACCCACCCGGAACACACTTCCTAAATCCTCCTGAACAAATTCCTTCCCCATTTTTAGACCATTTAACCACTGAACCACCCTCTCTCTTAACAAATCCGGAGTCCGTTCCGGTACCTGACGGATCAGAATATTCTGCTTTCTCATCAAATCTTCCACAACATCAATCCTCATTTCTTGTTCCAGCATTTTTAGCTTACTGTCCCGCACCACCTCCTGGGTCCCTTTTACTTCCCTCTTTACAGTATCCACCTCAATTTGAACCACTTTCAGCATTCCCGCAAATTTATTCAAATTTAAATCCATTTTTTTGTATAATCATTCAATGTTGACATCATCTTTTCTTGCCCTTTAATTATTTCATTTCTATCTTTCACCCTTGAAGCCTCACTTTTCTCGAATTTTTGCATCAATTTACCCATTTCCACCATAATTTGCGTCTGGTCCATTGGCACTGTAGACATAGATGATGGTTGAGCAGATTCACCCACTGTTGTTTTTCCAGTCGTCTTAGACTTTACAACTTGTTCTTCCTCCTTCGCTTTTCCTCTTGTAACTTTTTCCATAATAATCCACTGTATTTCAAACCCAATGTTGCAGATCGCTGTAACAGTTTGTCAATATAGTAAGGCTTACAACTCTGCAGTCATTGGTTCCACAGTTACAGCAGGAAAGTTCTTATGTCAGCAGAAGGTACCAAAATACTGTAATCCACAACGATGAAACTAAAGGAAACAACTCTCCAAGCAGGCAGATTAAAAATAAAAAAAAAATTATTGACCACAACAGATCGTTTCCCCCAAAGCCAGCGGTCCAAACAAACGTCTTCCAGCCACAGAAAAAAAACAGGCTTCAGAGAAACAGTTAGCCCAGTTGTTGAGGGGGGGGGGGCTCAGGAGGAAAAGAAAAATCCAGCTTCTGAGGGGTTGAGGTGATGAGCAAGATATTCCTCAATCCACACAGTAAAGAAACCAGCAATCAAAGCCACACATAATGCTGTTTCCAGTTTAATAAGTCTGTTGTGGTAAATGGTACATATTGGAAAATTGACTGATTTACTTGTTCATCATCTTCTCTCATATGGCTGGTTATCATTTCCCTCAATGGGGCCACTATCTCTTTTCTTTTTTTCATCGTTGGCATGACGTGTGCCATTTGGGTGTTCGAAGGTGGCTCCCTTCCAGCTTCATTGTTATAGGGAGAAGATTGGCTGTACCTTTGGAATTTTCCTTCTCCCTGTTCAATTACATTTTTCAAGATCTCAGTTGCTTTTCTTAGTTTCTCTGTCGTTGGGGAAGCCTCACTTCTGTCTGGGGTCTGAAATCTTCCTGCAGAGTGACTGCTTCCTGCATTTGCTAATGCAAGGTCTGGATGAATATGTGGGACTTGGCCATCCTGTGGCGCTGATTTTGGCATGACATAAAGTGGAGGTCTTTGAAACGGAATTTCATCTTTTTCATTTCTGTTTAAAATTTCCAATCTTTCTTCTGTCTGCCATTCTATTTCTGGGGTATTGGGTGTTCTGACCACTTTCCTACCTAATTTAGATTTCTTATCTTTCATTAAATATGCCTTTACACATTCAGCCTGGCATTTCCGTAGCCAAGGTGGCCATGGTTTCTCTGCAACTGTTGCCTGCCATACAGACATATAGGGATACTGATCCCATTGTTTATTCTGCGTTATTCTTCAAAACACTCTATTTATAAGACCCAAATCTAAGGAGCCTTCTGGAGGCCACCCTACTTGGAAACTGGGCCATTCATATTCACAAAATTTTCTTAACTCACATTTTGTTAAAGGGGGTTCATGTATCTCTGGTGTAAATATCTCAAAGTTCTCAAGGAAACACCGTAGTGGCGTTCTTGGAACGCTACTACCACCACCCATTCTAAACTAAGCACTACCACTGGCCTGGGGTGCCCGAAAATCAAGGGTCACTGTCAGGAACCGCAATGGTTTAATCACCCACACAATATAAATTTTACACACACAAAAATCAGGTTCGCTGCCCTGATTTTTCCAGGAACACTGGGTTACTGCCCGTGATTCATTAAGGACTTAGGAATCGCTGTCCCGTCCCCTTGAAGGTGATCAGGCTCCACTTCCACCTATTCAAATGAGTGGGCACACATAAGTATACTTCTACAGTTTCATACAGTTTCATACAATTTTATACTTGCCTGCAGGCTTTTGAAAATCCACCTTCTAGAGTTCTCAGTCTGTCTTAGCCTTCCGGATCCTTGACTGGTCTGTTTCTTCTGATAGTTAATCGTCACCTCTTCACTGATTTCCTAGAGTAGATCAAAGGTCTACTATGCCGGCATTTTAGGTTATCCCTGGAGAGGCGTCGTTTTATCCCATCAAGAACAGCCATCTAGAGTGACAATGGCACCTGCTATTTGTCAAGTCAGTCCCGGTGGAGTCGCCAAAAATGTTATGGAATTCTGAACTAGACAAAATCGCATTCCACACGCTAAGACAGATGTAGGAGTTTTATTAATATTAATATTAACAGATTCAGGAAATCTTTACCAAGCTAATATTCCCTGAATGAATATACATTTTCAGAGCCATCCTTTTATAGCATAAAAATGTGAAAATTTCTACACATTACATCACTATGGGTAAAGCCAAAATTATTAATTAACCTTCTGACATTTCATTAAGTTCAGGTTAGAACATTCAGTGTTTGTTGTTTAGAACATGTCATATAAGGAACATGTCTCATGTCACATCATGTCATGTCACAGAAATATTATTTACATTTCCCTGTCAGCTGTACAAACTGTGCTGAGCTTGTGGACGCAAAAAGTCTTCTATTTACTTAGCCACATCATCAGACCTACGTGGCAGGTCAATCTGATCTGTTTCAACTCTACAGAGAACTGAGAAAATATTTTTTACTTTTAAAACAGAATTAATATTATCTTAATATCTTAATTCTTTCACCCCTATTTCAGTCTTAAAGGAAGGGTCCTGCTGCCTCCTGGGTACACAGTGGTTCGCCCCCCTGGGGGTTTTCATTGGGGGCATACATGCCGTGCAGGCTGACCTGATCACGGAGGTGTGTAACACACACCCTGCCATCTTTGAGAAGGGGCTAGGGAAGTTCAAGGGGCCCGCAGTTTCATTCGACATGGATCCCGACATCCGACCCATCAGACTAAAGCCAAGGAGAGTGCCTTTCGCACTAAAGGACAAAATTGAGACTGAACTGGACAAACTGGTGGGTCAGGGGATTCTGGTACCGGTGGATTCCGCCAAGTGTGAAACCCCCATTGTTACGGCGCTTAAGGCTAACGGGGAGGTCAGAATCTGCGCTGACTACAAGTGCACGATTAAGAAGGCAATTCGCCCAAATGCGTATCCGGTGCCGGTAGTATAGTCACCTGTTAGCAACTTTGCACGGGGGGGGGGGAGGTGTTTCATCAAGCTAGATTTAGCGGAGGCATACCAACAATTAATGGTGACCCCAGCTGCAGCCGCCGCTCAAACCATTGGTACTCATAAGGGAGCCTTTAAAGTGACGCGCCTCCAATTTGGCGTAAATTTGGCTCCAGGAATCTTTCAGTCCCTCGTGGAAAGATTGTTGAAAGGGCTCCCAGGTGTTTTCCCCTACTTTGACGACATTTTGATAACCGCGGGAGGGGAACAGGAATTGGCCAAGAGGTTAGACCGGGTACTAACCGTGTTCGAGAAAGCAGGGCTCAGGTTGAGAAAGGATAAGTGTGTGTTTTTCAGTGAAGAGGTAGAGTTTCTGGGTTTTCGAATAACCCCTGAGGGTATCAAACCAGCAGAGTCAAAGGTGTCGGCAGTGCAGGATGCCCCTCGCCCCACCACCAAGGCCGAACTGCAGTTCTTCCTAGGACTCCTAAATTTTTACCACTCTTTCCTGCCGGGAAAGGCGTTGGTAGCAGAGCCGTTGCACAAATTACTCGAGAAAGATGCGGCTTGGTGGTGGGGGGACAGCCAGGAATGGGCATTCTGAGGGCTCAAGCAGCTTCTATCTTCCGAGGCTGTCTTGACCCACTTCGATTCAAAGAAACCCGTTGTGTTAGTCTGTGATGCCTCACCAGTGGGGGTGGGGGCAGTCCTCTGCCACATGCTAGAGAGCGGGCGAGAAGCCCCGGTGGCGTTCTATTCAAGATCCCTGTCCAAGGCAGAGCGCAACTACGTGCAAACAGATAGGGAAGCCCTGGCGATTGTTGCAGGAACCAAAAAGTTCCACAATTTCCTTTATGGCAGACCGTTCACAGTTGTGACTGACCATAAGCCCCTGCTAGGGATTTTTACCACAGACAAGCCAACCCTGCAGATCTTGTCCCCAAGGATGTTGCGATGGGCCATTTTCCTCAACGCGTACCAGTATGCGTTGACCTACCGTCCTGGCAAGGAGATCAGCCATGCCAACGCCCTTTCCAGGTCACCCCTCCCACAGGCAGGGGACCCAGAGTGCGAGATAGAGCAGGACCACCAGGTGCTCCTGATCGAGGCCCTAGAGTTGCCCCCAATTCTGCCAGCTGAGATCGCCAAGTCTACGGCGAAAGACAAGTCATTGGCCCTAGTCAGTTCTTGGGTACAAAAAGGCTGGCCGGCAATCTCCCCTATGGAGGAATTCAAGGTTTATGGTAGGCGGAGAGACGAACTCTCCTTAGAAAGGGGCTGCCGGGCGTGGCTAAGATGGCCGACGAGTAACATCTTGATCCGGACGCTCGCGCTTAGCAAAGTGGTAATCAGTGTGATTGAGTGACATGGAAAAATTTTAAAGTGGTGATTTCTGTGGATAAGACTCCTGCCTGCCTTTCTGGAAAATTTCGGGAAGTTTTGAGGTCGGATGGTCGAAGTTCGGGAGGCTTTCCTGGGCGGGTGAGGCCTGCGACGGCAGTCGCGGCTTTTCTGCTGAGGAGCTGAGAATGGGACCAGCGAGACTGCGGAGAAGCACTGGAATTGGCAAGAAACTGTTTGGCAAGAAAACAATCGCATGTAAGTGCATGAAAGGATATACGGAAAGTTAAAGCTTAAAGTTAGCTGGGGACTTTGATTAGAAGAGCCTGGACTCTGAAATGGAAATGGGTGGAAGTAGATGAAAGCAAGTGGTTGTTTCGTTAATGGCGGCGGTCCTGGAAAACGAAAGTGATCGTGTTTGGGTCTATGGTTTCTTCGCACCCCAGGAGAACCGCGGCGTGTTTTGGCGATAACAAAGTGGTTTAAAAAGTTCCTGTCTGGGCTATAGTATTGGAAGGCAGCAGTGTGTCTCCCAGCTTAAAGCGTGTGGGAAAAGTTTGCCGTTCCACAGAAGAAGAAGGGGGGCTTTCACCCCGAAGTTAAGGCAACCGCTGGAAAATGGCGTTTTGATTTGTCCGCCTCAAGAGAAGGATTAATTGGGCTTCTTTTTGTTCCTTCACCGTGTGGATTACAAATATCACCTTTTTTTTGGAGCACATTGCTTCTCACGTCTTTTTCCTTTCCTGCTTGGATTTTGGGCTTTTTCCCCCCTTTCATTCCCCCCTCCCTTTTTGGGCGGCTTGGACTCAAACGAGAAGTTCTGGGTGACTGTTTCCTTGGAGCTTTTACTTTTGTAGTTTGGAAGACGATCAGTTGGATTGCTTGCCTTGGGGAAACGGATCTGATGTGGATTATTATTTTCTTTTTCTTTTTCCCTTTTCTGCTGCTTGTTGGGAGTACACTTCGGTTCCTTCTGTCTTTTTTTGTGGATTACAGTATCTAACTCTTCGTTGGATTTCTTCCTCCATACAAGTCTCCCTCTTGGACTTGTGGTACCAGGGGTTGCAGTGTTACAGGTTTTGTCTGACTGACTAATTTCTACAATGTTCTGCAACATTGGACTCTTATATTTTGTATTACTATGGATAAAGGCACAAGAGGGAAAGCAAAGGAAGAAGAGCCAGTCGTGAAGTCCAAGAAGAAGGAAAAAGCACCAATGGAGGAAGCCCCTCAGTCTTCATCTCCACCCCCAGTGCCCTATGATCAAACCCAAATTATGGTGGAAATTGGCAAGCTGTTTCAGAAATTGGAGAAGAATGAGGAATCAAGGGTGAAAGATAGAAATGAAATGATGAAAAAGCAAGATAAGGTGGTATCATCTGTTGCAGATTTTTCAAAAAAGGTGGATGTAAGTTTGAAAAAAATAGAGGGAAATGTGAAATTGGTTCAAACTGAGGTAATTGTCATAAAAAAGGAAATAAAAGGGACTCAGGAGGTGGTGCGGGAGAATAAGCTGAAATTGGATGAGCAAGAGAGAAGGATTGATGCTGTGGAAGATATGATGAGAAAGCAGAATATTGTGATCCGTCAGGTGGTGGAACGGACACCGGACTTGTTAAGAGAAAGAGTGGTTCAGTGGTTAAATGGTTTGAATATGGGAAAAGAATTTGTTCAGGAAGATCTTGTAAGTGTATTTTGGGTGGGCCCAAGAAGAGGGAGGGTGGTTCAAAGAAATGTGTTGGTAAAATTTGCAAATTGGGCCGATAAGCTAAGAGTAATGGCCCATTTGAAATGAGTTGGTCCTGATGCTTTGAAATTTGATGGTTCTGACGTAGAAGTTTATAATGTTATCTCATTGTAAGAAAGAACGTGGAGATATAAGATGAGGCCTGTAACTAAATTGTTGATGAGTAAAAATATAAGGTATAATTGGAGATTTCCACAGCAATTGCGCTTTTATTATGACAAAAGAATGCAAGTAATTGATGAAGGGGCCAATCAATTGGAGTACTTGAGCTTGTTGGAACTGGTAAAAATAGATTCGGAAGAATAGATAAATCTCAAGAAGGAATTGATGGAATCGGGAGCTTTGGGGAGGGAGTATGAGAGGGAGGAAGCTGGTGGGGCAACAGGTGGAACACCGCAGCGAAGGGAAGAGGAGGAGGAGCTGTCGCTGATCATGGTGGAGGAGGAGACAAGTAAGGAGCAATGAGAATTAGATTATTACAGTTTAAAGCATTTAATTGATATAGAAAGGTGAGTAGCGCGTAGCACCGGTAGGAAGGCACATCTTGCATGTCCCCCCTCTCCCCTCTTTGGTTGTCAAAGGCGGCTTTTTTTTGAAGAAGGTGGGGAGAGAGATAGTGTGTGTTATATGTAGTTTTGTGTGGTATAGGGGTAAGGGGTTGTTGGTGGCACGCCCGATGGAGAGTTTAGAGCTTAGAAAGGAGATAGGTTATGGGAAGTATTAAAATATTATCATGGAATGTGAAGGGCACAGGTTCTGTTCTTAAGAGACGGAGACTGGAATTGGCGCTGAAGAAAGATAGACCCGATATATTGTTTTTACAGGAAATGCATCAGAAGTCAAAAGACACGAATAAACTTTTTTGGGGATGGATGCAACACTATGAGATGGCGTTTGGAACTTCAAAAGCAAGAGGGGTGGCAATCATGATTTCTAAAAAATTAGGATTTGAGATTACAAAAAGTATTGTTGATCAAGAGGGTAGATATTTGATTGTAAGAGGAAAAATAGAGGATGAGGAAATCATGTTGGTAAATATTTATGCTCCAAATGATCACCAAGCGGAGTTTCTAGAAAAAGTTCGGAAAATAGTGGAATTAGAGAATGTGGCAAAAACTATTGTGGCGGGAGATTTTAATTTGATAAGGTCAGGGTTAGATTGTACGAGCATAGCAAGAAGTGGAACTGGTGTGAAAGGGAAGGTTTTGGATAAATGGATGGATGCTATGGGTTTGAAGGATTCTTGGAGAGAGTTTAAGGGCTCTGAAAGGGCATACTCTTTTTTTTCACATGTCCATGGGACCTACTCAAGAATAGATTATGTTTTTCTTACAGAAAATTTGATCAAAGATATAGAAGGAATGGAAATCGGGATCATTAAGGAATCGGATCATGCCAAAGTATATCTGGAATTGAAATTACAAAAAGATATCCGAAGAGGAAGAAGTTGGAGGTACGATCCTAACTTATTTAAAGACCAAAAATGTAAAGAGCAGATTATGGGAAGGTGGAAAGAAAGTTGGCAGTGGAACGATAATAATGAGGTTAACTTCAATGTTGTATGGGATACCATGAAGTCGGTTTTCAGGGGGGAAAGCATAAAGTTGGCGAGTTTTAAATATAAAAGACATAAAGTAGAACAGATAGAAAAAGAAGAGAAATAAAGCAGTTACAGGAGGATCATGCGAAAAGTAAAGATAAAAAAATCCTTACGAAATTACAAAGACTTAAAGCAGAATTAATGGGTAAGGATATTGATAAAGTTAAACGAGACTTGATTTACTTAAACAGAGAATACTTTGAATTTAGCAACAGAAGTTCAAAACTATTAGCAAGAGCAGCCAAGGCTAAAAGGGAAAAAAGAGAAATTGGGGTATTGGTTAATAAACAAGGTTTAAGGTGTAATAAGAACAGAAATAAATGCAAAATTGTGAGGGAATTTTATCAAGCATTATATGCAAAAAAGGAGGTAGATTTGGAGAGGCTCAAAAAGATATTGGAGAGACAGTTAGGGAACGGAATAAAACAAGAACATAGAGAGAAAATGGAGGAAAGGATCAATGATAAAGAGGTTAATGAGGTAATTAGTGGGTTGAAGATGGGGAAAGCTCCGGGGGATGATGGATTATCGACAGAGTTTTACAAAGAATTCAAAGAAGTGGTGGTTCCAAAATTGGTGAAGCTATATAATTATATTTTAGATGGAGGATCAATCCCGACTTCATGGTATAACACTACAATCGTTCTACTGCCAAAGTCTGGTAAGAACCTGGAAAGAGTGGAATCGTACAGACCAATTTCCCTTATAAATCAGGATGCCAAGATCTTCACAGCAATATTGGCCAATCGTCTAAACGGTTTTATGGGGGAATACATAAATGTTGATCAAGTTGGGTTTTTAAAAGGTCGGCACATGGCGGATTTGACTAGAAGGGTATTAGATTTAATTGATAATGTTAATCAAACGAAGGAAAAGGTGGGCTTATTATCATTAGATATTTTTAAGGCATTTGATTCATTACAGTGATCTTCAATCAAGGAAATAGTTAAAAAATATGGGTTTGGGGACAGATTTAATACAAAATACAAGAAAACCACTACCAGCACCACCTGCTGGCCACAATAGTAAAAACAATTCAAAAACACACAACAGCCCCAAACAAAAGGCCACAACAGTAAAAACAAATCAAAACAATAACACAAAATCACAATTTTACACAAAAGGTCACAATAATAACAAGTAAAAAAAAATTACACGGAAACACAATTTAACACAAATCACAAACATATGTCAATAAAATAAAATAAAAAAATTATTAAAATCCTGTGCTGAGTTCTAACTCAAATAAAAACCCAAAACAACTAAACACATTTTAAAAACATTGAATGTAAAAAACCTTTACTTTCACATTATTAAAATTAGTACCTACGGTACAACTATTTTTTTTAAAAAACCCAAAAACTAAAACATTATTTGGTTACATAAAACAGCCAGCCAAGCCAAAAAAAATTGTATAAATAAACATTTTAAAAATCACAGACTAAGCAATTTTTAACAAGCATTAACACAATTTAACCTTCCAACACAATTTAAAACAGCCCGGCAACGCCGGGCAACCTCTGCTAGTATTGGATAAAAATGGGATGCTCTTACTGAAGGACTGGTTAAAAGCTTGTGATGATGATACCAAGAGAAAAAAATATTTGAGAAGTTAAATTTGGATTGGTTTCAGAAATTAAAGGTGGATAACTGGAATAAAAAATATAGAAGAGAAGTAGGGATAGATAGAACAAAGACGGAATTTGAAGAATTGGTAATAAAGATCAGAAAAGGGGAAAGGAGCATTAAGGGTCTTGTAAGCAAACTTTATACTATATTGAATAAGGGTAAAGATCCACAGGAAGATTTGAAACGGAAGTGGGAACAAAATTTGAATATAAAAATTGGGGAGGTTGAATGGAGAAATAAATGGAAAAAGAGGATTATGAGAACAATATCTGTAAGAATTAAAGAACACAATTTTAAAATGTTGTGGCAATGGTACTTGACACCACTAAGACTCTATCAGATGGATAATAAAAGAGATAAGTTATGTTGGAGATGCAAAGAAACTGATGGAACATATGAACACATGTAAAAAATAAGGGATGTAAAAAAATAAGTTGTAAAAAAATAAGGGATTTTTGGGGAAGAATAGAAGGGGAGTTTGGTGAAACAATGGGTAAAAGCGTTAAGTTGGTGTCAGGTACCATTCTTCTAACAAATGTGGAAGGTTTGGGTCTGAATAAGGAGGAAAAAGAATTACTGGAAATTGTATTAACTACAGGTAGACAATGCATAGCTTGAAATTGGAAAAACGATGTAGATATACAGATCGGAGAGTGGTATAAAGAAATGTGGAGTTTAGCATTGAACGACAAATTGACATGGGAGATCAAAGTAAAACGAGATAAATTAAAAGAGAATAGGTTTTGGAATATATGGAAACCGTTTGTGGATCATTCTCTTATGGTAAATGATAGCCCAGGACCTGTACCATCTCAAAGAGGTTTTTGGAGTTGAAGTAGAAACTAAACTCTCCGGGCATTGTACGTATTCACAGGGTGATTTGTAACTATTAAAAAATAATAATAGTGGTAGCACAGAAAGCTTTTATTGTTTTGATTGTGTAATAATTTACAATGTGGTATCTAATATTGGTGGTTATATGGTAAATAATTAGTTTAAGTACTATTATGTGCTAGCTCCTATGAATTTGAGCCAACATTGTATTGATGTTGTTTTTGATTTATTATTATATTGTATTGTTATTGTTTTTCTTTTCTTGTATGTCTGTCAAAAATTTCATAAAAATTATTATATAAAAAAAGAAAGGGGCTGCCTACTCTGGGGGCAGTGGGTAATAATCCCTGAAGTTCTAAGGTCTTGGGTGCTCAAGATGCTGCATATCAGCCACCCAGGGATTGTGCGCTCCAAGGCGCTAGCTAGAAGATATGTCTGGTGGCCCAAACTAGATGCAGACATAGAACACATGATTGGCACTTGCGAGAGCTGCTAGAGCACCCGGCCCGAGGAGTCCCGACTTCCGCACAGAGAATGGGACACAGCCCGGGGGCCGTGGTCACGTCTGCACGTAGACTTTGCGGGTCCCTTCAGGGGCACCCTTTTCCTTATAATAGTGGACTCTTACTTCAAATGGTTGGAGGTAATCCCAATGGCCAGTACATCATCAGCTGCGACTATTAAACAATTACAGAAGGTATTTAGCTGCTTCGGGTTACCTGACGTACTTGTGAGCGATAACGCCACAACTTTCACGTCAGCGGAGTTCCAGGGTTTCATAGAGATTAACAAAATTCGCCACATAACTGCGGCCCCTTTTCACCTTGCTACAAATGGTCAAGCAGAACGCCTGGTGTGAACAACTAAGGACACACTGCGTAGGATGGGCCCCGGGGAGTTGAACTTGCAACTTTGCAAATTCCTATTAAGGTATTGTGTAACCCCCTTAGCGTTGGGTTTGTCGCCCGCCGAACTTCTTATGCAGAGGAAACCCGCCACGATCCTCTCGAGGTTAGACCCAACCAGGGTGGAGGACATGGGTAGAAATATAGAAACGGGGGGCACCAAGTGTTTCGAGATTGGCGAGGCAGTGCATTACCATAACTACGTGGCCTGCGGACCTAACTGGGTGCCTGGAGTAGTGGTCGGGCAAATGGGGCCAGTCTCCTACAATGTTGAGACAAGCACAGGATTCCTCTGGAGGAAGCATGCCGACCAGCTCAGGGGTAGGATAGTAGGAAAGAAAACAATGGCAAGATGGAGTTAAGAATCAAGAAGACAAAATTCCATCCAACAAAAATCCTTTACTTGCAGGAAAATAAATGCCTCACTGGCTGAGAGAAAACGAAGCTCTCCGGTTTACAGCTTTTTGAAAATCTTCCACTGGTTTTCTGCAATGATACAACATTATGATATTTACAAAGGTGTAGATACAATAGTGTGAACACAATAATATAAGTACAATTATAGTATACTTTACACATTATTTACAAGCATGTTACAGTTGAATAAATTTGACTTACCTCTAGGTACAATTTTTTAATGAATGTATTATTATTATCCTTTATTTTATTTGCATCTGGCTTTGTAGTAGAGTTCTATTAGCCTTAGACGTTATTAAAGCAGTCAAAAGGACTGCTTATATTCTCACTCTACCAATGCCAGGTGTAATCATGCTAGGGAACACTGAGAATTCTTAAAGCAACAATGAAGGTTTGTAAAAGTACATGGTCATAATACAGAGAACACAGTTATAATTTTACCAAAAGCGACAGTTCATCAATTTACAAGAAGCAGCTAAGGTCCTGATCCGAATTTAATCCTAATGGTACTAATGATTTAAATAGATGGATGTAATGAGCTTCCCTCCGTAATAACTTGTTGTTCATATCCATTTTATCATACATATTGGGAAGTATCTTTTCTAGTGCAATGAATTTTATGTCATCGTCATTATGATTATTATCGAGAAAATGAGATACTAGAGGCGCAGAGAGTAAGTGGCTCCGGATCCGAGAGCGATGCTCCAGGATCCGGACCTTCAGTGGCCATCCAGTGCAACCGATGTAAAACTTTGCACATGGGCAGATGATAGCATACACCACATTTTGGGAGTTACAATTAGTGCACCCCGTAAGTACATGTTCCCATTGTTCCCCAGGAATCCTCATAGTTTTGGCTTCTATAGCGAAGCGACATGCTGCACAGCCCCCACATCGATAGTGCCCTCGAATGATAGGTGAGGGAGTATTACATGAGGCGTCTGCACGAACCACCAGATTTCCAATATCCTGAGTCTTTTTAAACCCGATAAAGGGCTTCTGAGTGCACCCCAGGATGTCCTCAATAATGTGCCAATATTTAGAGATTATATTCTTGATTTTAAATGCGAGAGGTGAATATTCGAAGGCACAGTGAATAGAGTAAGATGGTTCCCTAATCTTAGGGGTTAAAAACACTCTTCTGGGGGTATTACAGATGCGCTGGAGTTGATTATTAATAATATGGGAAGGATACCCTTTTTCTTCTAAGATAGATAGAACTCTACTACAAAGCCAGACACGAATAAAATAAAGGATAATAATAATACATTCATTAAAAAATTGTACCTAGAGGTAAGTCAAATTTATTTGACTGTAACATGCTTGTAAATAATGTGTAAAGTATACTATAATTATACTTATATTATTGTATTCACACTATTGTATCTACACCTTTGTAAATATCATAATGTTGTATCATTGTAGAAAACCAGTGGAAGATTTTCGAAAAGCTGTAAACCGGAGAGCTTCGTTTTCTCTCAGCCAGTGAGGCATTTATTTTCCTGCAAATAAAGGATTTTTGTTGGATGGAATTTCGTAGGATAGTAGGAAGGCAGGATTTGAGTGACCAAGCAGAGCATTCAGCGTTAGGGTTCTCCCCCACCCGCTTATCCCAAGGGGGAGACGCAGACCATAGGGGGAGGGAAATGATACAAATCTGCATCCTTTTGACCCCCCGGGTAACAGGAACAATTTGGAAGAGACGGATTTCGAGGAGCTTTTAGATTTTGAGTTAAGAAAATGGGGGGGGGGGGTGTTTCGGAGTGGTCCCCCACCCGTCCAAGCGAAGAGCGGGGTTTTTCTTTAGTCCCTGGAGCCCCCGGTTTCACATCCCTGGAGTTTACTCCCACACCTAGACCTCCCCAATCCCTGGCTCAGAACTCGCAGCCAATCGCTAACGAGTTGCATTCTCCCATTGCAGGATGAGGACAGAGTAGTCAGGAGCGTGCAGGGACTCCGGCCCCAAGTGCGGCCGCCACTCGCCCAAAGCGAACATGTGGAAAGCCTCAATGGCTGAAGGACTTCGTCCTCACCTAGGGGGGAGGGGTGTTATGTATTGAATGAATGTTGCAAGGTTCCCTTTAACAGAATGTAACCAGCCAATGTATCCAATTGTATCTAATCAAAGACACATTGTAGCAAGCTGTATAAGGAAGCGAGCTAAGTGGCCACAGCTGGCAGTAGCGAGCATCCAGCTCAGATGGCACAGATTCTCCGAATACCTGAAGAGCGGGAAACCTTCCTGCCACGCCACACCTGGAGAAGATGGGCGTGACGATCTATGACATCACGCGGACAGTAGCCAATGAGCTACCACCCGGGATATTCAAATGTACAGTGTACTATAAATAGAGCTGTGTTGTCGGCCATTACCTCATGTTCACCCTGACCATCATGCAATAAAGTTGTGTTTAGCCCTATTGCGGCTCCTCCTTTGTCTTCCTTGCAAGACACTAAACATTCCATCTTAAAGGCATAGTATTCCATACATAACACTCCTCTCCCCTAGGATGGGACGAAGTCCCTTAACCATTGTGGTTTCCTGCATGTTCACTTGGGCCGTACGGCGGCTTGGCCGCGCTCAGGTGAACCAGGGGCTCTGTGTTCCGCAGACTCTCATCCTGCAATGGGAAAAAGAGACTCGTTAACTGCCTGTCGGGAACACTGCTCTGTTCGCGAACTCGAGGGCGAGAAGGGAACAAACAGCTGTGACTTGAAACCTTGCTTTGTCCCCGCAGCGGCCGGGGACCTTCCTAGCTCGAAACTCGGTAGCGAGGAGGAATACCTTAATGCTGAGTCCCGCCTGCCACTCCGTGCACCGGGCGGTTCCATAGGTGCTTGTGTCGCTGTTCGGGAAGGGGTGAACTCAAAGGCCGGAGGACCGGGGGTACTCGGGACTAACTTAAAACCCCGGTTCTCGCTCAGACGGGTGGGGGACCACTCCGCAAACTCCCCATGGTCCCGAAAATCAAACACTAAATCATTGGGCTCTTCCCTCCGTGGTGGGTGCAAAGGACATGGATTTGTACGTGCACCCCTGCTGTGGGGCGGAAGATACTCTGTCTCTCTGTGGGAGTCCCCTTGTGGGGAGTATCCCATTTCTCCCCCTTGGAATAAACGGGTGGGGGAGGACCCTAATGTTGATTCACCCGGGTTATCTGCCCCCTGGTTGCTTTTGTCCCCCTGACCTCCCCCTGGGTGTCCATGACCCACTGTCTGAGTTGGTCAGCATGTCTAATCCACAGTAAACCCGCTCTGGTTTCTACTTTATATGATACTGGCCTGGTCTGTTCGATCACAAGCCCTGGGACCCATGCTGGGCCATTGGCCACATAGTTTCTGCAATGCACCGGGTCCCCTAATGCGAATACTTTTGAGCTTCCCATCTCAATATTCCTCCCTTTCTCCTCCACCCTGGTCGGATCCAACCGATCAAAAAGGGTTACCGGTCTCCTGCGCATTAGGATCTCCGCAGGCGATAGACTGGATGCCAGGGGAGTAGCCCAGTAACAGATGAGGAACTGGCACAGTTTCGGGTTCAAATCCCTGGGACCCATATTCATAAGCGCTTCTTTGGTGGTACGCACTTGACATTCAACCTGCCCGTTAGTAGTGGGATGGAAAGGGGCTGAGGTGATGTGCCGAATGCCATTTCTCTCTAGGAATGCCTGGAATTCGGCGGACGTGAAGGTACTCATATTGTCGGACACAAGCACATCAGGCAGTCTGAAACAACTGAACACCTTGCGCAACTGTTTGATCATTGCGGCTGAGGAAGTGTTGGACATAGGGATAACCTCTAACCACTTGGAGAAGGAATTGACCATGAAGAGGTACATAGAGCCTCGAAATGGACCAGCAAAGTCGATATGTAATTGAGACCATGGTCCGTGGGCTGTGTCCCATTCTCTGTGAGGAAGTCGGGACTCCTCGGGTCGAGAACTCTAGCAATTCTCACATGTGCCCACCAATTGTTCAATATCTGCATCTATCTGGGGCCACCAGAAGTAGCTCCTGGCCATAGCCTTTGAGCGCACAATTCCCGGGTGGCTGGTATGCAGCAACTTGAGCACTCTTGCGCATAGCGCCTCAGGAATGACCACCCATTGGCCCCAGAAGAGGCATATGGAATAAGTCTTCCATATGAGCAAGAGACATTGAAGCATATTGATGCATATTGACACTTTGAAAGGACGCCTGAGCAGGCACGGATGCCAAAGAGAGACCCTTTCAGCCTCTCCCGAGGTCTGTCATCAGCCCTGGGATGGGAGGCTCCTGCTCCCAGCACCACTCCTTCCCCCGTCTAGGCGGGGAGTTTAAAAGGATCCCGGAGCAGGCACGGATGCCGAAGAGGGACCCTTCCAGCCTCTCCCTGGGCCTCGCTGAAGATGGTGAGTCAAAAACTGCCACCTTTGCAGCCCTGCTAGAGCTCCTTTCCCAGTCCGGCATTGGCCATGGGGAAGTGGGAGTACTTGGGTGGCACCTCTTGAAAGGTCTCTTTATGGGGCTTGATTTTGTATTTTATATTTAATATTGTATTTTTTCTTGACTTTGTAATTTTGTAACTTGATGACATTATTGCTTTATTATTATATTATTGATTTATTGTTATATTTACTTGTGTTATTGTACTATCTTATTGTTACCGTGTACACCGTTTTGAGTCACCCACTGGGTCGAGTAAAGCGGTATAGAAATTAAACATGAAATGAAATGAAAATTAGCAGTTACCGGAGCCGTTTTGGCATATACAATTCCTATAAATTCCTATTAGAATTACTTGAAACAAAATAAAATAAATCTGTCTGCCAAATAAGACATTTGATTTATTTGTTGCCTCAAACGGTTTCTCTCTCTACCTTTGTACCTGCACTGTTTGGCCACATTCATTTTTACAGTCTCAACTGTTAGCATATAGGAAACAAAAACCAGAGATGCACATTATGAGGTGTCAGGGTCTCATTGGATACAGAGGTGACATCATAGCTTGTGACAGTTGAACATCAGGTGTGTGATAGCAAAGCTCAAAGCAGTGGTGGCATTCCTAAGTGGAAAGTAGAGTTCAAGTAACTTACACACAGTGGGAGTGATGGCGGCCGCTTCCTGCAGAACAAGGAGAAGGACCCACCTTCCAAGAAAGAGAAAACGGATTACACGCAGGAGGAAAGCAGTACGTGGGAAGCTCCCATCAAGAAGGAGAAAGCAGCCATTAAGACGTGAAAGATATCAATGTAAGATAGCTGTCAGGCAAAACACCGCCCCTCAAAAGAAGAGATCCTGTGATGAATTTATATCGAAAGTGTTGCGTCGCCTGCACAGAGATCGGGTACAAATATCAACCAGAGCCAAGGGAAAGATGATCTCCTTCATAAGGAGGTTCTACAAGACCGTGTCTGAGAAGGCTGGAAGCAGCAAGAGAGCCCAGCGTACCTGCACCATTGGCTCCAAGGAACTGCAAAAAGCATTGAAGAAGGTGGTGCGCAAGCAGCAAGCCACGGAGTTGGCCAAAGCCATCCAGAGAGTGTCCCGCCGCCATTAGAGCTGGGTTCTTCCCAGTCTCCATTGGTCGGCACAAGTGACAGAAACAAAGGCAAGAATGAGCTGACATTAATAGGAAAAAAGAAAAAGAAAAACTCACTTTCCACCTGAATCAAAAGTCTCTTATGCTGCCCTAAAGATGCTGAGAAACCCTTCACTTTAAAGAGGACAGCATCTGAGAAATAAAAACCACATCTTTGAATTAAAAAAAAAAGATTTGAGAAGAATCCGGCAGAAGAATCATCACATCAGTGGAAACACTTGGAGAGAAGAAACATCTCATTCTTAGAAATATAATAAAAATGGGATTCTACCTGCCCTTTCAGATCTGATGTAATTTCCTTTATTTTATATAATGTAAGAACTTTGGGATTGCTATAGCAGTAGTTTAGGGGAGTTACTTTTGTTTAGATAAAAAGCACTTTTTTCCCTTCCGTTTCTAGGCCAGATGTGAAACTGCCAAAACGGAGCCACCTTTTGGTGAGTTCATTCTGCCATTCCCTCTGCCTGACCTAGTGTGAGAAAGATTAGCTGGCAACACAAGGTTACCATTACCAGGGTATGCCCAATGGTGATTCAAAAATACCATAATCCTCGAGGTGGCTCTTTTTGTGTATCCCAAGAAAAAGCACTGAGAAGATAGGTAGGGAAAAGTGTATGGAGGACAAATACTTTCTTGCTCCCGTGGTCTAGTAATGATACATCTGAGAGGGAAGAGTATCCTAGAATGGAATTCCTCAAAGCTTGAAAGTCCATAGGATTAAATCTAGGATTGATACTTAGAATTAGAGCCATTGTAATCAATGGGACTTACATTATTTGAGACTCACATGACTTCAGGGAGTCTTTTATAATTATTATTGAGGATGCTTCCAGATAAGGCAGGGGTGGCCAAAATATGGCCCACAGGCTATAAGGCAGGGGTGGCCAAAATATGGCCCACAGGCTGTACGCGGCCCATGGCATCATTTCATGTGGGCCACAACGTTCTCACTGCTCCCAGAAGCAGAAGAGGACACATTTATGACAGCCGTGAAACACATCCACATATGTGTAAATGTGCCCGTGCTTGCCATAAACGCTGCTGTAAATGCACCCATGGCTGTCGTAAACACGTTTACAGCAGCCTTGGATGCATTTTATGGCAGCCTTTACAGCAGGAAGAACCACATGATCAGCCCACTCAGCTGTCTGGGAGAGGAGGCTGGTCAGGCCCGCAGTGTGAAAAGTTTGGGAACCCCCGGGATAAGGCTTTGATTCTGCAATTGTCCTGCTTCATTCATTGAATTCTATTGGGGTAGGCTTGACACCATCTTCTACTTGTAATTCTCTTTTTGGAATAAGCTGGGACAAATGGTTTCCTCACTTTTGTCTTTTACATAAGAACATAAGAACAGCCTTGCTGGAACAGGCCACAGAAGCCCATCCAGTCCAGCATTCTGTCTCACACAGTGGCTCACCATTTGCTTCAGGGTATTATTCCCATGCAGATCCTTCACCTGCTTAGGATTCCCTGGAAATGGCATTGAGAGAAATCCTGCCTATCTCTCCAACCCGGAGGTTGTCCTTAGGTATCCATAATTTATAGCCATTGATACCCTTGTCCTCCATGAACTTGTCTAATCCTTTCTTAAAGCTGTCAAGACTGACACCTGTCACCACTTCTTCTGGCAGGGAGTTCCATAGACCAGTGATCCTCTGGGTGAAAAAGTACTTTCTCTTATTTGTTTTAGAACTAGTACCCAAAAGTTTCATGGAGTGCCCCCTAGTTCTAGTGTTATGCGATAAGGAAAACAGTTTTTCCTTATCTACTTTGTCCACACCGTGCATGATTTTATAAACTTCAATCAGGTCACCTGTTAGACGCCGTCGTTCAAGAGTGAAGAGGCCCAACTGTTTTGTCATTCAATGTGTTTTGATTGGTAGCACCAAAAGTCATTTGCCTGAAAACATGTTTGATTTGCAGTATACTGCATTTTATATTGCTCCCAAGGTGCAATCTACAACAAATGTTCTGAAGTACATACAGAAACTTAATGTATGAACCAAGGCAGTCCAGGACCTGTTAAATCTAATTCAGGTATTTCATTGATCTTACCTTACAATTCGTATTTGCCATGTTTGTAGAAATGAATGAGAAACTCTATTTCACATGTGATGGTTCCGTACTCTGCACGACTGGCCTACAGTTAGGCTGAGCGAGGCAACCATCTCAGATGGCAGAAGCTAGGGATTGGCAGCAGCCGCCAACTGGCTATTATTGCTAACTCTCTGCCACCATCAGTTCTTTTCTACTAATTAATGGGGTGATGTGAGCCACATGGCTCACCCTAAGGCAATGATGGCTCACCTTGGCATTCCAAGTGTTCTTGGACTTCAGCTACCAGAAGCCCAATTCAGCACTGCTGCTGATCAGGGCTTCTGGGAATTGAAGTTCAAGAACATCCGGAGTGCCAAGTTTCTCCATCATTGTCCTAAGGATACAGTCCTGTTCTCAGTATTGAAGTAAGAGTCAACTCATGGTATGGAGAATTTATATGACATGGGGGAAGAAACACCATTTCCCCTGTCCTTAATGGCTCAGAATTCCTGTCTCTGTGCACAGACATTTAGTAAGTTTTGCATTTTGTAAATGTATTTTCATAATCTTTCAGAAATACTATCACAGACCATCCAGTTAAGTCAGTCTTGGCCCAAAGTCTCTTCTAGCAAAGGTTCTCTAACCTTGATCTATAAGATCTGTTCAGATGATGAGTGGGAATATTGCAAATCAGTCAATAATATTTATATCTGGCCCTGTACTTTCTGAGGATGGAGATTAGGCTCTTTATGTATCACGATCAACCAAACCAAAAGGAAAGATAGTAATTTTTCTAGAGAAAACTGGTTTTAGGGGAACAGATTCCAACCTTGGTCTGCAGATTTCCTTTCATTTGGGGGAGCAATATTTGTCTAGAGTTCCCAGGATGATGCTCAGCTTTAGAATTGTACACACCTCTCCATGCTGTTCCCCTAAGACAGGGGTTCCCAACCTAAGGCCTATGGGCCAGATCTGGCCCATGGTACCCTTTTATGTGGCCCCCCACCCCTCCAAGGGCATTCAAGAAACAAAATGGCCACCCATTTGAAGCTGTTGGGACAAAATGGCCACTCCCATCATGCAGGCAGGGCAAAATGACTGTCCAGCCTTCAAAGCTGACAGAGAGCTTGACCTGGCCCCTGACTTGAAAAGGTAGAAACCCCTGCCCTAAGAGGTAGCATAAACATTTTTATATTATTGACTTATTCTGTTGTTACATATGCATACATCTTCCATTGGATCCAATGTTGAGTTAGGGGGCTGTTTGTAGAACCAAGGCTTGAGACCAAGGTTCTAGGCTTCAGGCTATCAAATAATAAATGTTGGAAAGGTCATAGTTGTTCTACTGCCATTAGGGTTGCTTGCAACAGCAATCCATTCACTGAGGTTTCTGGGCCAAAGCCTGAAACCTACATGCGAGTCCATGTGATGTCACAGAATCAGAACTCTCAGGGATAGTGACAAAGTTTGTGTACACTGTTATGCAGTTGTTGCAATCCTTTGACATCACAAGGGCCCATCCCACAAGACTGTGTATATAAGGCACAGGTATGGATCCTGAAATCTCAGGAAACAGGATAATGAGGCTCAGTAATGAATGTCACATGGATAAATTCTCTGAATGTGGCCCTAAATGCAACAGTGAGATTGGTCACAGGATGCCTAAATTCAACTCCAATACAAAAAGTGCATTACTTAGCTGGCATCCCTCCATCATCATTTCACCGAGAAAGTGCTGCTTAGAAAGAGTGGGTCAAAGCAAGATCCTTGGAAACACACCTGCTCTTTGATCACCTGTTGTGTATTGAATGTAGCGTGTTGATTGTAATTGTAACCACATGAATGGGTACAGGTAACACTGTAACCTTCTGTATGAGGACGCGAGCTAGTGGCCACCGGGGGCAATAGCGAGCGCCCAGCTCTCATGGTTCACATTACTCAAATGCCTTCAGCTGCGCGGGAAAGATTCCCGCGCTCACCTCACCTGGACAAGAAAGGCATGACCAAGGATGACGTCACTTGGACAGCAGCCAATGCCTGTCGAAGAGCCAGATTCAAGTAGATAGCCACCGTATAAAAAGAGCTGTTTGTCCGCCATTACCTCATGTTCGTACTGTACTCTATGCAATAAAGATGTGTTAGGCTAGCTTACAGCCGTTTCCATTGTCTTGATTCCCATACACTAAATTGGCGACGAAGGTGGGATATGGATTCCCATGGGGACAAGACAATATCACAGAAGCCAGTTTTCGACGTGACCCATCCCGAGCGATGGGACTGGTTTGAAATGCATTTCAAGAGTACGGTGGCGTATGCGGGCATCACCGACGCTGGGAAGAAGAAGGGTCTTCTCATCACGATGCTCGGGTTCCACGCCGTGCAAGCACTGATGGATCTGGTGGCACCACGAGAGGTGGACCAGGTTTCGGTGACGGAAATTCTGGGGGTTCTGCGGAACCATTTCAAGCCCAAGGTATCCTTCTTCTCTGCCAGGGCCACTTTCGCGAGGAGGGACCAAAAGCCGGGTGAGTCAATATCCGAGTATGCAGCGGCCCTCCGCGTCTTGGCAACCCCATGCGAATGGCGGGAAATTCTAGACGTGGCCCTAAGGGACAGGATGCTCTGCGGGATGAGAGACGGGGAGACCCAGAGGAAACTCATGAACCGAGGCCACGACCTCACTTTTAAAGAGGTACTACAAGAGGCTCTAGCAGCTGAATCCATGTGGGCCGGGTACAAGCTTCTCAAGGCAAAGCCCCCACCAGTCGAGGCAGCTGCATCCGCCGTCCAGGTGGCCTGGAGGGCGACCCCTGCCCCACGCTCGCCCACATCCTCAGAGGCTTCTGCCACCCCAGGCTCCAGCGAAGATGAGGGGGTCCGGAAGGTCAGGAAAGGGCTGAGCGAGAAGAAGGGAAAGGGGCGGCGGCGCTGCGATGGGTGCGGAGCGTCCCACGAGAGGAGCAAGTGTCCATTCTGGAAAGCTGAGTGCCACAACTGTGGGCGGAAGGGCCACATCGCCAGGGTCTGCAAGCAACGCCGGGGAGAGAGTAAGTGCGCCACGAGCAGCCGGGATGGCGTCGGCAGAGTCGGCGATGGCGGCGACGACCCAGAGGGGAACCACGTGTGCCTGCGAGTGCACGCGGAGGACGACGTGGCCGTCCACAGCGTGCCTCTAGGGCAACCACGTTTTTATGCTGAGGTACTGTTGCAAGGGGTCCCTGTTAAGATGGAGATAGACTCGGGGTCTGTTTACTCCCTCATTTCCCATAAGGAATTTTTGCGGATTCCCCCCAAGGAGCGACCCAAACTCAAGGAGATGGGGGCGAACTTAAAAGATGTGCAGGGAAATGTGATTCCAGTATTGGGGATTGGGGACTTCGAGACACGGTACAAGGGACTCCGAAGGAAACTCCCCCTGGTAGTTCTAAAAAATGGGGGGTGTAATCTCTTGGGGACACAATGGTTCAAACCCCTGGACATCTTCATAGGCGGCGTCCATGCCATCGGGGGGAATGAGATTCAGGCAGTGTGCGACGCACACGCAGAGGTATTCAAGAAGGGACTCGGGAAGTACAAGGGGCCCCCAGTTTCCTTCGACCTGGACCCGGAGGTCCGCCCAATGAGACTAAAACCACGTCGGGTCCCATTCGCCCTAAAGGACAAAATTGAGGTGGAACTGGACAAATTAGTGGGGCAAGGGATTTTAGTGCCGGTGGACTCTGCAGAGTGGGAGACTCCTATTGTTACAGTATTGAAAGCAAATGGGGAAGTGCGAATTTGCGCTGACTACAAGTGTACAATTAACAAGGCGATCTGCCCTAATGCCTATCCGGTGCCGGTAGTTAGCCATCTGCTGGCCACTTTACATGGGGGAAAAGTTTTTGCTAAACTAGATCTGGCGCAGGCGTATCAGCAGCTCCCAGTAACCCCAGCCACAGCTGCTGCGCAGACCATTGTAACTCACAAGGGGGCATTCAAGGTAACGCGCCTACAGTTTGGCATGAACTCAGCGCCGGGGATATTTCAGTCTCTTGTGGAATGGTTGTTAAAGAAATTACCAGGGGTCTTGCCATTTTTCGATGACATATTGATATCTGGGGAGAGCGAATCAGAACTGGCCCAGAGACTGGACAGGGTCCTTACAGCCTTCGAATCCGCGGGGTTGAGGCTGCGGAGGGACAAATGTGTGTTTCTGGCCAGGGAGGTGGAGTTTTTGGGGTTCCGCATAACCTCTGCGGGGGTGAAACCCGCTGAATCCAAAGTCGCAGCCATTCAAAACGCCCCTCGCCCCACCGCGAAGCCGGAGCTGCAGTCCTTCTTGGGCCTGCTGAATTTTTACCATTCCTTCCTGCCCAGAAAAGCGACGATTGCAGAGCCCCTGCATGGGTTGCTGAAGAAGGATGCGGTTTGGCGGTGGGGGGAGAAGCAGGAGCGGGCTTTCAGGGAACTCAAGCAGCTCCTCTCCTCGGAGGCTATTCTAACCCACTTCGACCCAAAGAAGCCGGTAGTCTTGGTCTGTGACGCCTCACCAGTGGGGGTGGGGGCGGTCCTGTGCCACGTGCTAGAGGGGAGGGCGAGAAGCCCCAGTCGCATTCTACTCGAGATCACTGTCCAAGGCAGAACGAAATTACGCCCAAACAGATAGGGAGGCACTTGCCATTGTTGCAGGGACAAAGAAGTTCCATGATTTTTTGTATGGTCGCCCATTCACCATTGTCACTGATCACAAGCCGCTGTTGGGTATCTTCACCTCAGATAAGCCCACTCCACAGATCCTCTCCCCCAGGATGCTTAGGTGGGCGATTTTTCTGAATGCATACAGGGGGTCATTAGAGTACCGCCCCGGGAAAGAGATAAGCCACGCGGACGCACTCTCAAGGTCTCCTCTGCCCCACCTGGGGGACCCAAAGTGTGAGGTAGAACAGGATAGCCAAGTTCTCCTCATAGAAGCCCTAGATGCACCCCCCATTTTGCCCAAGGAAATTGCTGCCGAACCGGCCAGGGATAAAACGTTAGCCCTTGTGAGATCCTGGGTACAGAAGGGGTGGCCCACAGCTCCCCCCGCAGACGAGTTTGCGGCATTTTTCAGGAAGAGGGTGGAGTTGTCCACAGAAAGGGGGTGTCTGTTGTGGGGGGAGAGGGTGGTGGTCCCACAAGCATTAAGAGCAAGGGTGCTACGGCTTTTACATGTCAGCCACCCAGGGATTGTGCGCTCTAAGGCGCTGGCCAGAAGCTACTTCTGGTGGCCTCAGCTAGACGCAGACATTGAACACATGGTGAACACCTGCGAAAGTTGCCAGAGCTCTCGGCCTGAGGAGTCCCGCCTTCCACACAGAGAATGGGACACAGCTAGGGGACCGTGGTCCCGCCTCCACATAGACTTCGCAGGGCCATTCAGGGGTTCATTTTTTCTGCTTGTGGTGGACGCATACTCCAAGTGGTTGGAGGTAATTCCAATGCGCAACACCTCATCAGCAGGGACTATAAAACAACTGCGCAAACTGATATGCACGTTCGGGATACCTGACGTCATAATTAGTGACAATGCGAGTTGTTTCACGTCAGCCGAGTTCCAGGCGTTCTTAGAGTCCAACGCCATTCGGCACATTACCTCAGCCCCTTTTCACCCTGCAACAAATGGCCAGGCGGAACGTCTGGTGCGCACAATGAAGGAAGGGCTGCGGCGCATGGGTCCCGGGGATCTGGACCGGCAGCTCTGCCAGTTTCTGTTGGCATATCGAGTGACGCCATTGGCGTCGGGATACTCTCCCGCGGAACTCCTCATGAAGAGGAAGTTACACTCATTATTAACTAGATTGGATCCCACCCGGGTCGAGGATAGAGGAAGAAATATTGAGCACAGCCCCACCAAAAATTTCCAGATAGGAGAGCCTGTTCATTGCAGAAACTACGCCACCACAGGGCCAGCATGGGTGCCGGGGGTAGTCATTAATCAAACAGGACCAGTCTCATTCTGTGTCGAGACCAACACGGGTCTCCTCTGGAGAATCACGCTGACCAGCTTAGGCACTGAGTGATTGGGGGGCCGGACAGAAGGGATCATCAGCAACGTTCAGCGTTAGGGTTCTCCTCCACCCGTTTAGACCAAGGGGGAGAAAACGTAGGGCAACAGTCCCAAACAGGGGGGGGGAAGCTTAGGGTCAAACTCATATCCTTTTCATACGCCAGCTCTATACAGTCCCTTGAAAGAGAGGAACGAGTTTGCCCCTGTAGTTCTACCCAGCCCCTCGAAGGAGGGAAATGAGTTTGCCACTGTTGCCCCTGAATTAGATTTTGAGTTATCAAACCGGGGGGTTTTTTCGGAGTGTTCCCCCACCCGTCCAAGCGAAGAGCGGGGTTTTTCTTTAGCCCCTAGTGCCCCCGGTTTGTCCACATCCGCATCAGAAACCCTTCCTCCCCTTTCGCCTGCCCATCCCAAAGCGGCAAGCCCGCGGCGAGTCACTAACGAGTCATCCTCTCCAGTTGCAGGACAAGAACCAGGAGGACGCAGACGAGGGGGCATGGCCGAGTCAAGCATAACGGCCGCACGGCCAAAACGCACATGCAGGAAACCAGTTTGGTTAAGGGACTTTGTCCCATCTTAGGGGGGAGGGATGTTGTGTATTGAATGTAGCGTGTTGATTGTAATTGTAACCACATGAATGGGTACAGGTAACACTGTAACCTTCTGTATGAGGACGCGAGCTAGTGGCCACCGGGGGCAATAGCGAGCGCCCAGCTCTCATGGTTCACATTACTCAAATGCCTTCAGCTGCGCGGGAAAGATTCCCGCGCTCACCTCACCTGGACAAGAAAGGCGTGACCAAGGATGACGTCACTTGGACAGCAGCCAATGCCTGTCGAAGAGCCAGATTCAAGTAGTGTTGTGTTCTGTAAAGCTGTGCCTTTAACAATGTACCTAGCCATGTGATAACAATGTATCCTTTCTGTATGCAACATAATAACCTTCAGCTGCATCACTGTAACCCTAATACATGGACGCGAGCTGGTGACCACTAGGTGGCAGTAGCGAGCAGCCAGCTCTCATGGCTCACTCTCACCCTGGATCAGCAGCGCGGGAAGATTCCCGCCATACCTTCACCTGGACAAGAAGGGCGTGACCTCCTACGACGTCACGCAGGCAGCAACCAATAGACTGTCAACGAGCCACATTCAAATGTATAGTCAGCTGTATATATTGAGCTACCCTCCGCCATTACCACATGCTCCTCTGGATCATCATGCAATAAACCTGTGTTAAGCCAACCCTTCAGCTGTTTCATTGTCTTTGGTCCCATACACTAAACTGGCGACGAAGGTGGGATATGGCTGCCCACGGGACCAAGACATGCGCCGGTTTCAAAATCAGGAAACCGGGAGACTGGGAGATCTTCGAAATGGACTTCCAGGGAGCCCTGATCGAATCCGAAGTCTCGGATGAGGCAAAGAAAAGGGCCATCTTCACCAGGATGCTGGGACAAGACACCAAAAGAACCTTGGTGGACCTGATTGCACCGAAGAGGGTGAGCGAATTCAAGGTCAAAGAACTCATGCACATGCTGCGCGAGTATTTCTGGCCCTCGACAGCGATGTTTCCCGCTCGGAGCGCGTTTTGGAGGCGAGTCCAAGCGCCCGGGGAGACGGTCGCCGCCTTTGTGGCGGCCTTGCGACTGGCTGCCGGCCCGTGCAAATGGGAGAATACTGAAGTCACCCTCAGGGACTGTGTGCTATGCGGCCTGAGCGACGCCGAGACCCAGCGCACATTGATGAACCAAGAGCCGCCCCCCACGTTGCAGGAGGTCATCAAAGCGGCACAGGCCGTGGAAGCCACAAAGGCTGGGGTGCAAGAACTCCAGGACTGGCGGCCGAAGACGAGCAAGGCAGAGACTGCAGTGCACGCCGCCCGGCGAACTTCGAAATCGTCCGCGGAGAGCAGCGACGACGAGGACGTCCGGAGGGTCCGGAGAGAGGGCCGGCGGTGCGACGGCTGTGGAGCGGCCCACGACCGCGCCAAATGCCCGTTCAGGAAGGCCGAGTGTCACAACTGCGGCCGCCGCGGGCACATCGCCAAAGTCTGCAGACGACGGCGCGAGGACCGGAAGAGCTCGCCAGACCGCTCGGCGAAACCGGACCGCTCGACGAGGCCAAAGGACGGTGCGCGGCCCACGAGGAAGAAGGGTGGCGTGGGCCGCATCTCCGACGACAGCGAGGATGACGCCCCAGTATTCAGCGTGTCCGCAGGACACCCCCGTTACTTTGTTGAGGTACTAGTACAAGGGGTCCCCATTAGGATGGAAATTGACTCGGGCTCCACATTTTCAATTATTCCCCAGAGGGAGTTTTTGCGAATTGCCCCCCACAGGAGACCCAAGCTCAAAGCGTTGAGGTCCACGTTACGGGACGTGCAAGGGAACAGCATTCCAGTGTTGGGGGTGGGGGAGTTTCAGGTCACGTTTAAGAAGCACGCCGCGGCCCTCACCCTAGTCGTGCTCAAAGGGGGGAATTGCAGCCTCCTCGGGACTCAATGGTTTCAGCCCCTGGGTTTGTTTATTGGGGGGGTGCACTCCGTGGGGACCGTTGGGACTGACCCGATACAGGAAGTGTGCGACGCGCACCCCGAAGTATTCAAAAAAGGACTGGGAAAATTCAAGGGGCCCCCAGTGACTTTCGACCTAGACCCGGCGGTCCGCCCAATACGACTCAAACCGCGCCGGGTGCCTTTTGCACTCAAGGACAAAATAGAGGCGGAACTGGACAAACTGGTGGGCCAGGGGATCCTTGTTCCTGTTGATTCTGCGGAGTGGGAAACTCCAATTGTAACAGCACTAAAGGCCAATGGGGAGGTCCGCATATGCGCCGACTACAAGTGCACCATCAACAAGGCGATTCGCCCTAATGCGTACCCGGTGCCGGTAGTCAGCCATCTGCTAGCCAGGTTGCACGGGGGAAAGTGTTTCGCTAAGCTCGACTTGGCACAGGCCTACCAGCAGCTTTCGGTGTCCCCTGCCGCAGCTGCTGCGCAGACCATAGTCACCCATAAGGGGGCGTTCCAGGTGACGCGCCTTCAATTCGGCGTAAATTCGGCACCTGGAATTTTCCAGTCACTCGTGGAACGCCTCCTGAAGGGGCTGGAGGGGGTGTTGCCTTATTTTGATGACGTGTTGATAACGGGGGGGAGTCGGGCGGAATTGGCCAAGAGATTGGGAAAGGTTTTGGAAAAATTCGAAAAGGCGGGGTTGAGACTGCGAAAAGACAAATGCGTCTTCTTCGCGACTGAGGTTGAGTTCCTAGGTTTCCGTGTGACTCCTGAGGGGATAAAACCATCCAGGTCTAAGGTGACCGCCATTAAGAAGGCCCCTCGCCCCACCTCTAAGCCCGAACTGCAGTCATTCCTAGGGCTGCTCAACTTTTACCACTCCTTCCTCCCCCGGAAGGCAGCAGTAGCCGAACCACTACACAAACTGCTTAAAAAAGACGAGGCATGGAAGTGGGGCGACGACCAAGAGAGGGCATTTTGCGAGCTTAAAAATCTCCTGGCGTCCGATGCTATACTGACCCATTTCAACCCCAAACGCCCCATGGTCCTGATCTGTTATGCATCCCCAGTGGGGGTGGGGGCGGTGCTGTGCCACGTGCTGGAAAACGGAAGGGAGGCCCCGATAGCATTTTACTCCAGGTCCCTGTCCCAAGCGGAGAGAAATTACGCACAGACAGACAGGGAAGCGCTAGCGATCATTGCGGGGACGAAAAAGTTTCACGATTTTTTGTATGGCCGCCCCTTCACCATTGTGACGGACCACAAACCCCTACTAGGTATCTTTACCACAGATAAGCCCACGCCACAGATCCTGTCCCCGAGGATGCTTAGGTGGGCCATTTTCCTCAACGCGTATCAGCACGCGTTGGTGTACAGGCCCGGGAGGGAGATTAGCCATGCGGACGCTCTGTCGAGATCCCCCCTTCCCCGGGATAGCAGCCTCGTGGGCGGAGAGGAGCCAGACCACCAGGTACTGATGATAGAGGTCCTGCACTCACCCCCCATATTACCCGCCGACATCGCCAAAGCGACCGGCAAGGACAACACCTTGGCGAAAGTTAGCTCATGGGTACAGAAAGGGTGGCCGGCGTCTTCCCCAGCAGCGGAATTCGACCCATTTTTTTGAAAAAACTAGAGTTGTCCATAGAGAGGGGGTGCATTCTGTGGGGCCAGCGGGTAGTGATCCCTACGTCCCTCCGACCGCGGGTGCTGAAACTGCTGCACGTCAGCCACCCCGGGATTGTATGCTCCAAAGCCCTGGCACGGAGCTATTTTTGGTGGCCCCAGTTAGACGCCGACATCGAGCACATGGTGGGCACTTGCGAGAGTTGCCAATGCTCCAGACCGGAGGAGGCCCGCCTTCCCCACAGGGAATGGGACGCGGCTAAGGGGCCATGGTCCCGGGTGCACATAGATTTCGCGGGCCCGTTCCGAGGCACCCTTTTTATGCTTGTTGTGGACGCTTTCTCCAAGTGGTTGGAGGTTATTCCAGTCACAAGCACCTCCTCGGCCCAGACCATCAAGCATTTGCGGAGGCTTTTTTCCACGTTCGGCATACCCGACATTCTAATTAGCGACAACGCTAGTTGTTTCACGTCCTCAGAGTTTAAGGCATTCATGGAGATTAACGCCGTTCGGCATATCACCTCCGCCCCGTTTCACCCGGCCACCAATGGTCAAGTGGAGCGCCTCGTCCGCACCACGAAGGACGCGCTGCGGCGCATGGGCCCCGGGGACCTCAACCTACAAGTGTGTCAGTTCCTGCTAGGATACAGGGTGACCCCGTTGGCGTCAGGATACCCCCCCGCAGAGCTCTTAATGCGCAGGAAACTGACCACCATCCTCACGAGGCTAGACCCCACGAGAGTAGAAGACAAGGGAAGGAACATTGGGCTGGAGGCCGCAAAGAGTTTCAGTGTAGGCGCCCCCGTATATTGCAGGAACTACACCGGCGCGGGGCCAGCCTGGGTACCGGGCGTAATCGTGGAGCAAACCGGCCCCGTGTCGTACCGCGTGGAGACCAGCTCAGGGCTACTGTGGAGGCGGCACGCGGACCAGCTCCGGCGCAGGGTCCCCAATGAGCAGGGGACAGACCGAAAGGAGAAAGAATCAGCGTTAGGGTTCTCCCCCACCCGTTCAGCCCAAGGGGGAGGAGAAGGGGGCCGCGGGTCCCCACCAAGGGGGGAGGAGGAAAGGGAGGATGTTCTCATAGATATCATGGGGGATCTTTCGGAGGAGGAGGAACCCGACCCCATACATATCTCGCGGAAGTCCCCCACAAATACGGATACCCCAACTGAGTTAGAATTTGATTTTCAGGACCGGGGGAATTTTGCGGAGTGGTCCCCCACCCGTCCAAGCGAGAAGAGGGGTTTTTCGTTAGCCCCGAGCGCCCCCGGTCTGCCCACAATGGAGTTTTTCCCTTCCCCTAAACCCGCCTAACCGCGGCAAGCCGCTAACAAGTCTCCCTCTCCCGTTACAGGACAAGGGACCAGGGAATAAAGAAGCGATAGCACCCCCGGGGCAGTTCAGCCCACATCACGGCCCAAACGCACGTGCAATAAGCCATCTTGGCTGAGAGACTTCGTCTCATCCTAGGGGGGAGGGATGTTGTGTTCTGTAAAGCTGTGCCTTTAACAATGTACCTAGCCATGTGATAACAATGTATCCTTTCTGTATGCAACATAATAACCTTCAGCTGCATCACTGTAACCCTAATACATGGACGCGAGCTGGTGACCACTAGGTGGCAGTAGCGAGCGGCCAGCTCTCATGGCTCACTCTCACCCTGGATCAGCAGCGCGGGAAGATTCCCGCCATACCTTCACCTGGACAAGAAGGGCGTGACCTCCTACGACGTCATGCAGGCAGCAACCAATAGACTGTCAACGAGCCACATTCAAATGTATAGTCCGCTGTATATATTGAGCTACCCATCCGCCATTACCACATGTTCCTCTGGATCATCATGCAATAAACCTGTGTTAAGCCAACCCTTCGGCTGTTTCGTTGTCTTTGGTCCCATACACTAAAAGTAGATAGCCACCGTATAAAAAGAGCTGTTTGTCCGCCATTACCTCATGTTCGTACTGTACTCTATGCAATAAAGATGTGTTAGGCTAGCTTACAGCCGTTTCCATTGTCTTGATTCCCATACACTAAATCACCAACCAGCAAAGCAGAGACTGAAATCAAGGCAAAGTTTCCTCACAACTTCTGCTCCCCCAAACAACCAGTTCCACAGACCATGCAAGCACTTTGGAAGGCAAGCGAGCTACCAGATAACTGGGCAGAACCACATGATTCTCTACCGCCCAGGCATGGGTTGGGCCACCGGGACAGAGAGATTCACCTCTGGCACCCTGGCACCCTGGGACACAAATAATTTTATTTTTATTTTATCTTCCCAGCGTGCTGCATTTTAGATTAAGCCATTGCTCCAAGCTCCCTTCTTCAGCTTGGCGCAATGGTTTATTATAAAGTGCCTAGCGCCGGGCGGAGCAAGCAAGGGGTGGTGACCAAGCGGTTCCCGGGGGCAGCCTCCCCCCCGTCCTTTGGTCACTGCCCCTCACCTCTGTCCAGTGCCCTCCCATGGTGCCCAGCACACCCCTGCTACTGCCTGGCCAACAACAACCATGGCCTATGTGGAAAGCTTTAAACAGACTGCGTGCCAGTGTAGGAAGAATCAAGCCTGAGAAAGTGGGGTTTCTCTGTCCATGACAGCATGTGTGAATGCAGAGAAGAGCAAACAATCGCCCATATGATACAATGCACACGATTCCCTTCAACGTGCACTGAGGAGGACCTTATGTTGGCAAGAGGAAATGCTGTTGAGGTGGCCCAATATTGGGTGGATGTCATCGTCCTTTTAATGCCTTTTTGTTTTAGATATGTTAATTTTAGCTTTGTATGTTGTTATATGCTGGTGGTGCCTCTGATAGATAGATAGAAAGAAATAAAGTAATGAATGTAAAGACCAAAGTGAATTACAGTGGCAACAGCAGTTCTACAATATGAAAATTAAGGGGAGAGTGGCTAAGATGGCGCTGTAGCAACACAGACTTTCTTTCGCTCGCACTAAAAATGTGGTTTTAAAGTGGATTAATCAAAAATATCAAACCTAAAATGCTCAAAAAATGAAATAGCTGACTCTCCGGATCCTGCAGTTATCAGCTGGGAGCAGAAGGAGTTCGGAGTCCGAGGATCGGGCGGCGAGAGCGGTGCGGCACAGACTGTGCCTTTCTTGTCACTTTGAGTTCGGACGGGAACTCCTATCCGGATGCCTGGAGGCCATTGGGGTCTGGATGGGGGCCAATGGGCTTTGGCTGAATCCCAGCAAGACAGAGTGGCTATGGATAAGGGGGCCTGTGTTATCCAGGGAGCTACCATCTTTGGTACTGGATGGGGCTGTTTTGCCCCAGACAGACCCAGTGCGCAACTTGGGGGTCCTTCTGGACTCGCAGCTGCTGCTAGAAGAACAGGTAGCGGCTGTGGCCAGGAGGGCTTTTGCCCAACTTCGGGTGATTCGCCAGTTGCGCACGCTCCTGGACCGGGGCTCCTTGCTTATGGTCACCCAAGCTCTAGTCACTTCCCGACTAGATTATTGTAATGCGCTCTACATGGGGCTGCCCTTGACAACCATTCGGAGGCTGCAGCTGATCCAGAATGCGGCAGCCCGGGTGGTGATGGGATGCGGACGATATGCCCACGCCTCACTGCTACTTCGGGAGCTTCACTGGTTACCAGTTTGTTTCCGGGTGCAATTCAAGGTGCTGGTTTTGACCTTTAAAGCCCTATATGGCAGTGGGCCAGGATACCTTAGAGACCGCATCGTCCCAAGAGTGTCTGCCTGTCCAACCAGAGCGGACCGGAGGGGCTCTCTAATAGTGCCATCAGCTAGGGGTGCACATCTAGCCAGCACCCGAAGGAGGGCCTTCTCCGTGTCCGCACCAACCCTCTGGAACCTCCTGCCAACAGATCTAAGACTTCAAAGAGAATTGCTGCCCTACAGGAAAGGATTGAAGACCTGGCTGGCAGGGCAGGTGTGGGGCCCTAATGGGAACACGGTCCCTACCTGCTGGCTTATGTAAACAATTAAAAACTCTCTCTTCTTCTTTTTATAGTGGGTGGGATGGGTGGGTGGGATATGGGTCTTTTAAAGTTTTTTTTATGTATTTTTAGAAATTGTTGTAATGCCGCCCTGAGTCGGGTTCTGCCTGAGTGGGCGGCATATATAAATATGACTATTAAATTTTTTAAAATTAAATTCTGAGGATTCGAACAGCGATTTTCATTTAAAAATGGAGTTTTAAGCTAAAAAGAACATGGAACGTGGATGCGGTGGCGGTGGATGAGCGGCTCTGGTCGGAAGGTGGAGGATTTTAGCAGAACTGAGTAAGTATTGAAGGAGAGTGAAAGTGGGGAAGGAGGAGGAGGAGGAGGCTGGGCTCGTTTAATGGTGACGGAGATTTGGAAATCGAAACCTAATTAGTGAAGAAATACGCCGAGAAGTTTAGGGTGGAGGAGGATAAAGACGGAGCTCATGAGAGGCTGGGAATGGAGGAAGGAAGGAAGATGGTAACTGATGGATTGATTAAGAAGATCTGCAAGGGGATTTGAGTTTGATTTTGGGTGGTGAAGGACGGAGGAGAAGACGGAAGGAGCCGCACTGTGAAAACTGCTGCCTCTGCCAGGAATATAAAGTAGATGGTCAGTGTAGAATATAAATGTTGTTCCTCTGATTTTTACTCTGGATTTAACCCTCCGTGTTTGAAATTTTAGATAAGTATCTTCCTCAGTGCATTTTTGCTTTCTTTCATATTGAATAGTAGAGGATCTGATAGCTTCAATCAAGACTTGGGGCGAGGAAATCTTGGCTGTATTACAAAGTTGGATCTTATCAGTGGGTGTATAAAAAAGAATTCGGTTGGCACACTTGGATTACAAGGAGTTTATAAATTTTTCATCCTTTCAAGTTTAGTTTTTAAAGTGAGCTTGTTCTGCTCTTGGAGTACTGGGCTACATCATTTTATTTCTCCCCTTCTCTTCTGGCCTTCACACTGGAGACATAACATCAACAATAGTAACATCTTTACCTTTGGTGGATACATTCCCTTTTCTGTGTTTTGGATTGTGGATTGGCGATTAATATAACATATTTGGATTATATCATGTTCGAATTCTGGAACAGTTTCAAGGAGAGAGACCTGTGGGAGTTAAAAAAGTCGCTACATTGAAACGATTGTTTGATATTACAATGGATAAAATTGCAAGGGGAAAGGGAAAGGAGGAGGAGATTGTGAAACCTAAGGAGAAAGATAAACCACCAGTAGAGGAGGCATCTCCACCAACTTCATTGCCTGAGCCACCGTTAATTGACCAAACACAAATAATGGTTGAATTTGGGAAATTGTTTAAGAAATTTGAGAAGATGGAAGAGGCAAGAGTGAAAGATAAAAATGAAATTTTGGGAAAACAGGATAAATTGGCTACAATGTTTATTGATTTTTCTAAAAAAAGTTGTTCTTAATTTGCAAAGGATGGATGCCAATGTTAAGTCGATGCAAAATGATATGAAATTGATGCAAGGGGATATTAAAGGGTTACACGAGGAGGAGAAAGAAATTAAGATGAAAGTGGATGTGCAGGAAAAAAGGAAAGATGTAATGGAAGAGATGGTGAGAAAACAGAATATAGTGATTCGTAATATGATGGAAAAAACGCCAGACCAGCTAAAGGATAGAATAATTGATTGGTTAAACAATTTGAAAATGGGGAAAGGTTTTGTTATGAGGATATCGTAAGTGCTTATAGGGTGGGTCCAAAGAGGGGAAAAGTTGTACAGAGAAATGTTTTGGTCAAGTTTGCAAACTGGGGAGATAAGCTGAAGGTGATGGCCTTTCTAAAACAAGCTGGTTCTGGCAATTTCAAAATTGATGGGAATGATGTGGAAATATACAATGACATTTCTATGAAGGAACGTGGTTGGAGGTACAAGATGAAGCTGGTAACAAAATTTTTGATGGAAAAAGGGATAAAATATAATTGGCATTTCCCACAACAGTTAAGATTTTTCCATGAAAGGAGAATACATGTGATGCAGAGACTGATGCATTGGAATATTTGTGTTTAAATGATTTGGTTAAGGCATCCTCAAGAGAATGGCTGGCACTGAGGAGGGCTTTGTTGGAGTCTGGGGCTATAAGAAGGGATTATGGAGGAGCTAAGGAGGAAGGAGCTGCAGGAGGAGAGGAAACAGGAGATACTGAGGTCAATTTACAATCATTGGTAGTAGTCGATGTAGGGGGAAGTAAAGGTCAGAAAGGAGGGAAATAGGTGAAAGGACTGAAGTTAGTGAGTCTTAAAGGGAGATTATATAAAACGATTGATTTTACTAATAAAAGCTAGAGCTTTTGCTTTTAAGTACATCTTCCATGTCCCCCCCCCTTCCCCTCTTCGGAAGACGAAGGCAACTTTTTTGGATAAAGAAGTGGGGAGGTTAGAATTGAGTGTTTTTAGTGTTTTTTGTTGTAAGTATTGTCTTAATTATTGTGGGTTAGAAGGTATCACGCCAAATGGAGAAATCAGGGGTGAAAGAAGAGTGTGGTGAATTATATTATGAGGAGTATTAAAATGTTAACGTGGAATGTGAAAGGTACAGGGTCTCCGGTTAAGAGAAGGAGAATTGAATCAGCGTTGAGGAAGGACAGGCCAGATATAGTCTTTTTGCAGGAAACTCATCAAAAATCTCAGGATACGAATAAAATTTTTCTGGGGTGGATGCAGCATTATGAGAGGTCATACGGTACATCAAAGGCAAGAGGAGAGGCAATTTTGATTTCGAATAGGCTGGGGTTTGAGATAATAAATAGCATTTCGGATCTGGAGGGTAGATACTTGATAGTAAAGGGGAAAATAGATGATGAGGAATTAACTCTGGTGAATGTATATGCTCCAAATGACCATCAAGCTGAATTTCTAGAAAAAAATTGCAAAATATTGGTAAAAGAGAAAACAGTAAAAATGATTGTGGCCGGTGATTTCAGCTTAGTAAGGTCAAATTTAGATTGCACAAACATACTAAGATGTGGAAAAGGTATTAAAGGACAGATATTGGATAATTGGATGGTATCCTTAGGTTTGAAAGATACTTGGAGAGAGTTCAAGGGGTCAGAAAGGGTATATACTTATTTTTCACAGGTCCATAATTCATATTCCTGAATTGACTATACATTTGTAACAGAGAATATGGTTAGAAACATAGAGGAAATAGAAGTTGGAATTTTCAAAGAGTCAGATCATACTAAAGTGGTGATGGAAATGAGGATTGAGGGTAAAAAGAAGCCAAGAAGGAACTGGAGATATGATGATAAATTATTTAAGGATCATAAATGTAAAGAACTAATCATGGAGAGCTGGAATGAAAGTTGGCATTGGAATGACAATGATGAGGTAAACTTTAACATGGTCTGGGATGCTATGAAGTCAGTTTTTAAAGGGGAAAGTATCAGGCTAGCTAGTATTACATATAAAAAAATTAAGATGTCACAGAACAAAATCGAGAGCAAGATAAAGAGGTTGCAGGAGGAACATGCAAGGACGAAGGATAGGAAGGTTTTTGATAATTTGCAAAGATTGAAGACCGAGTTGATAGGAAAGGATATAGAAAAAGTGAAAAGGGATCTTCTTTATTTAAAAAGAGAATATTTTGAATACAGCAATAAAAATTCAAAAATATTAGCAAGAGCAGCTAAAGAAAAGAGAGAAAAAAGAGAAATTGGAGTTTTGATAAATGAACAAGGATCGAGATGTAATAAGATTAGAGATAAATGTAAAATTGTGAGAGAATTTTATCAAGCGTTATATGCAAAAAAGGAGATAGATGTGGATAAGCTTAAAAAACAATTAGCGGTATAAAACAGGAGCACAAGGATAAAATGGAGGAACGATTAACAGAAAAAGAGGTAAAAGAGGTAATAGCTAGGTTGAAAACGGGGAAAGCACCTGGGGAAGATGGGTTACCTGCTGATTTTTATAAGGAATTTGAATTTAAAGATATAGTGGTACTAAAATTGGTAAAATTGTATAACTATATATTAGAAGGTGGACAAATTCTGACTTCATGGTATAGAACGATTGTATTGTTGCCAAAACTTGGAAAGGATTTGGAAAAAGTGGAATCTTATAGACCTATTTCGTTGATTAATCAAGACACCAAGATCTTCACAGCGATACTGGCAAATAGGCTAAACAATTTTATGGGCAATTATATAAATGTAGACCAGGTGGTTTTTTTGAAAGGGAGACATATGGCGGAGTTGAGAAGAAGAGCGTAGATTTATTCGACACTGTGAGACAAACAAAGGAAAAAATGGGATTAATATCTTTGGATATTTTTAAGGCATTTGATTCATTACAATGGGCTTCAATTAAGGAAATAATTAAATGTTATGGATTTGGCAATAAATTTAGAAGGATAATTGATCAATTATATCAACAAGGTACAGCTATCATTAAATGATGAGGTGACTGATGAGATAATTAATTTAATTTAGAAGCAGGCACGAGACAGGGCTGCCCATTATCTCCAATCTTGTTTATTATGGCAATGGAGTTATCAGCAAAAGCTATAAGAGAAGATGGGGAAATAGAGGGGGTTATGGGAACTAAGATAAGTTTATATGCTGATGATACTCTGATAATCGCTAAGCACCCAGAGAAGGCATTCAAGCGCATTTAAAGGTTTTTGAGGATTTAATTTAATTTAATTTAATAGTCATATTTATATATGCCGCCCACTCAGGCAGAACCCACTCAGGGCGGCATTACAACAAGTTCTAAAAACACATAAAAACACTTTAAAAGACCCATATCCCACCCACTTTAAAAGACCCATATCCCACCCACCCACTATAAAAAAAGAAGAAGAAAGAGTTCTTAGTTGTTTACATAAGCCAGCAGGCGGGGACCGTGTTCCCATTAGGGCCCCACACCTGCCCTGCCAGCCAGGTCTTCAATTCTCTCCTGAAGGGCAGCAAATCTCTTTGAAGTCTTAGTTCTGTTGGCAGGAGGTTCCAGAGGGCTGGTGCGGACACGGAGAAGGCCCTCCTTCGGGTGCTGGCTAGATGTGCACCCCTAGCTGATGGCACTATTAGAGAGCCTCTCCGGTCCGCTCTGGTTGGACGGGCAGACACTCTTGGGGTGATGCGGTCTCTAAGGTATCCTGGCCCACTGCCATATCGGGCTTTAAAGGTCAAAACCAGCACCTTGAATTGCACCCGGAGGCAAACTGGTAACCAGTGCAGCTCCCGAAGTAGCGGTGAGGCGTGGGCATATCGTCCGCATCCCATCACCACCCGGGCTGCCGCATTCTGGACCAGCTGCAGCCTCCAAATGGTCGTCAAGGGCAGCCCCATGTAGAGCGCATGAGGATATTACAGGTCTGAAGATAAATTGGGATAAATCAATCAATCAATCAATCAGTTTAATTTATATCCCGCCTTCCTCAGCCGAGACCAACTCGAGGCGGCTAACAACATAATCCAACAAAGTAACAATAAAAGGATAATACAGAGAAACAACAAGTTCAAAATGGAAAACAATCCAGATAAGCATAATATCATAATACAAAAACTACACTACATAATTAGGTCATAAAAATGCAATAAATATACTTATACTACAGCAAACCCAACATAGCAAGACCCCCATGTCCACTGGAGAACAGTCGTAGAAGCTACCACTCCCCCAACAGCTTGGGGAAGGAGGTCCACGTCTCAGTCTCAACATGAGCCAAGGCAGCCACAGCAAGGAGCCAAAGACGGCGATGCTCCTGGGGCGGCGGCAGTCCTGGGCCTGGCCCGGCGGCCCACGACCCTTTATCTCCCCGCGCAAGGGACGGGAGAGGAGGGCGGGGCCCCCTCGCAGCTGCGGCGATGGTCCTGGGGCGGCGGCAGTCCTGGGCCCGGCCCGGCGCCCCACGGCCCTTTATCTCCCCGCACAAGGGACGGGAGAGGAGGGCGGGGCCCCCTCGCAGCTGCGGCGATGGTCCCGGGGCGGCGGCAGTCCTGGGCCTGGCCCGGCGGCCCACGGCCCTTTATCTCCCCGCGCAAGGGACGGGAGAGGAGGGCGGGGCCCCCTCGCAGCTGTTATGTAATATAGGAAAGGAAGATCAGAAGAAGATAAAAGGAATGGGTAATATCCAAATTAAAGATAAACTGAAATATTTGGGGATAAATATTTCAAGTAGTATTGAAGATCTTAAGAGATTGAACTATGATAGTTTGAAAAATGAAATTAAAGCTAAAATTAAAAATTTCCAAAAGTTGAAACTGTCATGGTTTGGAAGAACTGCACTTAGTAAAATGATGCTTTTACCTAGACTTAATTTTTTATTTAATGCTTTAGCAATTCAAATGAAAGAGAAATTAAGAGAAGGAAATTAAGGAATTTTAAAAATTGATTAATAAATTTTGTAATGGTGCAAAGAGGTCCAGATTATAAAAAAAAATGGTACTTGTCCCAGAAAGAAGGTGGACTAGGGATGCCAAATTTGTTGGTATATTATCGAGCTTTTCAAATTAAGAATGTTGTGAAGATCTTGGCTAGGGAAAAAGCAATATGGGAAGAAACTGAAATGAAGGAATTGGAAAAATGATATAAACATAAAGATAGAAGAATGGTATAAAGAAATGTGGAACTTAGCACTGAATGACAAATTAACTTGAGAGATAAATAAAAAAGGGGTATTATTAAAGAGAACAGATTTTGGAATATTTGGCAGGCTTTTGTGGACTACTCACTTAGAGGGGATGAAATAAATAAACCTGTACCTGATCAAAGAAGTTTTTGGAAGGAAAATATCAAGACAACCTGATTCCTCCAGGGCATTGTAAATATCACAGGGTGTATTATTTTTTATTTTTATTTTTCTTATTTCTATATTATTATTTAGTATTGTACTATTATTATTAATGAATTTACGAATTAAATATACCATATTCAAAGTTATCTTAAAAAGTTTTAATTGCAATTTATAAGGATAGGCTAATAATGTATTGGTGTATTAATGAAATAGTCTAATTGTAATATGGTGTTAGAATGCAAACAGATATAACTTGTATGCAGCTGTATTATGTATTTTTTCTTATGTATGTTTGCTGTTTTATTTTATATGATGTAATATTGTTTGAAATTTTTTATTAAAAATTTAATTTTAAAAAAAGAAAATTAAAATGAAATCTCTGAGTCAAGTGAGACAGAATTATTAAAAGTAGCAAGGCACTTGTTGCATTAAAATAAATAAAATAAATTTCAAATCCTGTGGCTAAAATGACAAATAATGCAGAGAACTCCACAGAACTTTGGTCTCAAAAACTGGCATATCCATTGCATTAGAAAAGGCAAGCCCACAGTTATGAGGCTACATATTGTTCTGTACTCTTATAGCAGCTTTAGAGAAGCACTTAGCAATTCAAATGCCTTATTTTTCAATAGAAATTATTACTGTAATAATAATCTCTGCTGATATGTAATCTGCAGATGATACAGCATTGCCACGTTGCAGTTTAAATAGTCTGCAAAGGTTACTAAGTCACTGAAACCTTGTAGTTTAGTATGTTAAGTTGTAACTAGAGTAGCCCTATTGTATCCGTTGAATTTATGGCGGCGTTCACTCACTAAATCCTCACAGATACAAGGGGCCTTCTTGAATTCTGACTTACTACACTAGGCAAAATGTTTTCACCAATAAAAGTTAAATCTGGAAGTACTGTAAACTGGGGTAAAGTAAGGTCTCAAATGAATGTTAAGAAAATCAAGTTCATGGTAATTGGTAAAAGGCACATAGTCCAAGAAATGCTGTTGGAAATCCAAAAATAATGAGCATTTTTACAAATTGAGTCTGAATATAGTCTTTAAAAATGCATATTCCACATTTTCTATTCCTCTAAGTATTTTCAGTTATGTTGTACAGCATGGAATTTTGTATTTTAAAACAGCAACTATTTTTGAAAAAGTATCTGAAATTTTGATTTGTTGCAAGATACTATGAATTTCATGGACTGAGAGGGTAACCAGTGTAGGAGTACCAAAGAGTGAGAATGTCTGGTAAAGGTAAAGGTTTCCCTTGCTCGAAAGCCAATCGTATTTGACTCTAGGGTTCAGTGCTCATCTCTGCTTCAAAGCCGAAGAGCCAGCGTTGTCTGCTTCTGCAGATGTTTCTGTGGTCATGTGGCAGGCATGACTAGACACCAGAACACATGGAATGCTGTTACCTTCCCACCAAAGTGGTCTATATTTATCTACTTGCAATGTCTTGCTTTCGAACTGCTAGGTTGGCAGGAGCTGGGGACAAAGATGGGAACTCATTCCGTCCTGCAGTACTCGGGAATTGAACTGCTGACCTTCTGCCTCCCAGTCAGGATCAAGAAATCACAAAATGTAGAAAATGCAGAAAATTTAAATATTTTGGTCATATATTTATTACTGTATGGCAGGTCATATGAAGAGAAGTTTTAAAAAGGTCATTACAATCACTTGTTTTAAAGGAAACTAAATGTGAAAAGATGTGCAAGAAGGAGAAGTAAAGGTAAAGGTTTCCCTTGCTTGAAAGCCAGTCGTATCCGACTCTAGGGTGCAGTGCTCATCTCTGTTTCTAAGCCGAAGAGCCAGCGCTGTCTGCTTCTGCAGACATTTCCGTGGTCATGTGGCAGGCATGACTAGACACCGGAGTGCACAGAACGCTGTTACCTTCCCACCGAAGTGGTCCCTATTTATCTACTTGCAATTTCTTGCTTTCAAACTGCTAGGTTGGCAGGAGCTGGGATGAAGACGGGAGCTCATTTCCGTCCTGCAGTAAGAATTGGTTAAAAATCCCATAGAGATTGTATAGCAGTGATGGCGAATCTTTTAGAGACCAAGTGCCCAAGGAGGCAGGGGAGATGGGCGGCAGGCATCACGCGTGCCAGTGTCATCACCAGCGTGCTTCAAGCTGCACAAGTGCATGCGCATGCACACCAAGCTTTGTGTCCCCCCCCAGGCAAGCCGCCCCTGACAAGCCCCCACCATCTCCCCCAGACAAGCCTTGCATGGCCACACCAGGTGCTGAACAAGCCCTGCGTGGCCACCAGACAAGCCTTGGGTTGCTGCGCTGAGTGAGGGCAACAAGAATGATTAGGGGACTGGAACACCTTCCTTACCATCTGAGGCTGCAACGGTTGGGCCTCTTCACTCTTGAACGACAGTGTCTAAGAGGTGACCTGATTGAAGTTTATAAAACCATGCACGGTGTGGACAAAGTAGATAAGGAAAAACTGTTTTCCCTATCACATAACACTAGAATAGGGGACACTCCACAAAACTTTTGGGTGCTAGTTCTCAAACAAATAAGAGAAAGTACTTTTTCACCCAGAGGATCACTGGTCTATGGATCTCCCTGCCAGAAGAAGTGGTGACAGCTGTCAGTCTTGGCAGCTTTAAGAAAGGATTAGTCAAGTTCATGGAGGACAAGGGTATCAATGGCTAGAATTATGGATACCTAAGGAAAACCTCCGGGTTGGGGAGATAGGCAGGATATCTCTCAATGCCATTTCCAGGGAATCCTAAGCAGGTGAAGGCATCTGCTTGGGAATAATACCCTGAAGCAAATGGTGAGCCACTGTGTGAGACAGAATGCTGGACTGGATGGGCTTCTGTGGCCTGTTCCAGCAAGGCTGTTCTTATGTTCTTATGACAGTTGCAGCTGTTTGACACTGTCACTGCAATGACCAATTCTTCAGTAGAGTTACCACCCTATAGATGTCATAGTCATATTTAATGTAATAAAGGTCCCATGACTACAAGAAAGGCAGGGACACCCAATCAGCACTCTCTATGCAACTCCTTCATTTGCATGCTATTGTCTATAACTGAGTGTGGCAGGCCAACGTGCAGTGACATTTGAGTCTGGGGCTTCAGCAGAAAAGAAAGAACAATGGCTGCTAAACAGCAAAGCCGGAAGAAAACCAGGGATGTGAAAAGAAAGAAGGCCCAGAAGAAGCACCAACAAGTCATACGGAGGCAGAGGAAGTGGCAGCTTCAGAAACAGAAGAAGCACCAGTCCCGCCTTAAGCACAAAGACAACCAGAGCACCAGTGAGCAGGAGACAAAGCTCTGCTCCCCACGGCTCTTAGTGTCCAAGATCTTGCGCCAGATGCCCAAGGTGCGGATGGAGGCCAAGGCCCGGGACCTGGTGAAGACCATGTTGACGGATGTCTACAGCCACGTAGCGAGCGAGGTGGAGACCCTGAGCCAGAAGAATGAGGTGTCCGCCATCAGTGGCTCCGACGTGCAAACAGCCTTGAAGGAGGCCATGACCAAAGAGTTGGCCAAGCACACGGCTGAGCAGCCCACCAGTGGCGAGTGTGTTTAGAGGACCATCTTTCTCTGCCAAGGACCCGAAGGGAGTGGATGCTCACACGTGGCCCTGTGAAACAACCTAACAATAAACAAGAGACCTTAAAATATTTTGCTGCCTTAATATATCGAAGCAATCCTGCATTCTGCCACTTTCTAAGACATCAGCAATTTTCCTTCCCCATGCATTTTGAGGGATGGAGACCATATGATCATTATTTCATAGAATTTATATTCCTGAGGGTTTCCCATCATTGTAAACCAGAACCACCAGCATCTGAGAAGAAAAGAAACACCTGTATTAACTTGTTCTTTCAATAAATCAGGATTTTAGCAGCTTTATCCATAGACCTGTGTGTGTCTTTCTCCCTTCAGTGTGTGGCTGGGTTGTTTGCTGATCACAAACTTCCATATAAAATTTTAATGTACGGAAATGACAAGGACCTAAAATTTAACAGAAATTAGGCAACTTGAAGTGCAGTGGCACCTTTAATGGGTATTTTTTTAAAAGGAGACTTGTAATTCATTATTTGATTTCATGGACTGAGAGGGTAACCAATGTAGGAGTACCAAAGAGTGAGAATGACTGGTAAAGGTAAAGGTAAAGGTAAAGGTAAAGGTTTCCCTTGCTCGAAAGCCAATCTCGTTCTGTGCAGGACAATGACAATAAAGATTTATCTATCTATCTATCTTCATCCTTTCAGGTTTCCATAAAATATAACTGCATAATAAGGGGAAAAACAGTTCTTCCAGATGATAGCTTTATTGTACAAGAGTCAGAAAAACTTGATAGGGCTGATTTCCACGAATAAGAAGTTAAACCTCATCTAAATAAAGTTGTCTCTTGGACTGCAGACTTAGCAATTAGCTAATCATTTTACCTTTGCTAGGATGTTTTTGCTAACCAATTCCATGAAAATTTATGATAAGGATTAATAATGATTCTTATTGCATAAGCGGGAGAATAAAATGCCTTCTTTGGTAATTTTTTTGGTGTAATTCGGCTCCATCGTGAGCAGCCCCTAGTAATTATAGAGGTGAACTAACGCGTGGAGTTCAATGAGTTGACTTGATCATCAATTTAGAATTTTTTTAAACAGAAATATTTCCATATATATAAGTTGACGAAATAACACAGGTCAATAAATCGCATTTAATTGCGATTATATTTTTACATACGTAAGCAACGCACCGGGATCTTAGTTCTTTAGGAAAGAACACCAGGAAGGACTTTTACGGCAGCCTGGAAGAACTGAACAGTATAGAGATAATTCGTTTTTAGTTTGGATTAAGTCTTCTTTTAGTCATTCAAACATGTCTCTGGGTGCTTCTTATTACCCTTTTTTCAAGATCGCAGTTCGTGAGTGTCAGGATGGCCGAGTGGTCTAAGGCGCCAGACTCAAGGTAGTGCCTTCCCTGTGCTGGGTGTTCTGGTCTCCGAATGGAGGCGTGGGTTCAAATCCCACTTCTGACACATCTCTTTTTTTCCTCCGCAACATACAATTATTCTCTTCAAACATTTTACATATACAGTTTATTAAGGGCAATTGAAGGTAAAATTCAAGTCATTTAAAATCTTCATGTAGTTGATATCTCTCCCCCCCCTGTTCCTTGCGTTCATGACGACGAATAAATTCGCCTACATTTGTTATTTGGTATTGACTGTTTTGCAGGATACAGAAACAAGGGTTTGCTGGGAAATTATATTTCTTTTTAGTTTTAAGCCTCCACCATCCCGGGATAGTTTGGCTTATAAAGGGGGAAGACGCAGAGATATTGCAGGTTTTATTTGCTAAGAAAAGGAGCAAAAACAAACTTTAATTTCCTGTTTCAAGATAATGCTAAAAGTTACATTCGTAGCTGTATCTGGTGAAATGTTACTAGAAAAAAAATAATAAAGTGCATAGTGGATTGTATACTGTACATGGTTTGAGGAAAGCAAATTTTGCAGCTTCCCTGGTGGTCTAGTGGTTAGGATTCGGCGCTCTCACCGCCGCGGCCCGGGTTCGATTCCCGGTCAGGGAACATATGTTTTGCGAATAGGTTTCTTAACTTTAGTGCTTTAGGCAAGTACAGTACGTTGTGTGTTTGACAGCTGATCTCTTTTTGGTTCCAGCAACTGTGCACGGTGAACTTGTAGGACGAAATTGTTATACAAGCAACCCCCTTAAAAGAATTAACGTTAAATGTATTGTAAGAAATAATCGTCTGAAATGAGCTGATTTAAAAATGTATGCATATACTGTACGTACTGTATTTTATTTTTATACTGCCCCGTTAGTGCGAGCACTACTCTGGGTAGTTCACATGTTAAAACATAAAACCCCACAATGATTTTTATATTATTGAAATAGTGAACATTAGTTTCTCTTTAAAAAGAATCCAAAATCATCTTGATAAACTGCAAATAGCTCTTTGTTTAAGTATAGAACAACAACAACAACAACAACAGAGAAACAACCAAACGCAACAGAAGGAAAAAGCAACAACCATTCCAAGAATATGAATATTTGGGGTTTATGGGCAAATTGTGAGGTTTTTTCTTAATATTTATTTTGGAGGATGGTTTTCACTTGAACGTACGCCTCATTGATTTCAGGAGGTCATACAGTACTTCCAAAGGCTGTGTGCCACTAAACCAGGAGTTCTCAACCTTTTTAAGCTGGGGGCCAAGTCACACTCCCTCAGACAGTTTTGGGGGCCAAATGGCCATTTTGCCCTTCCTCCACCACATGGCAATTCCTGGTGTGGTGGAGGTGGCGGCGGACCACATGAAATCCCTGGGCTAAACAAATACTTGATCCACGAAAGCTAACATTAAGATACAGCAGTTAGTCTTTAAAGTGCCACAATTTTTTTTGTCTTTTTGTTTTTATTTATTTGCTCTCTGATATGCTTGAAACACAGACTTAACACAGCTACCATTTCATAAATAATCACTGTTTGTGCCATATTGTAAAAACTCGGTAGAAATTATTATTAAATTATAACTGTGGATCATTTCAGCTGGCCATATTTCACTTTGCTGAGGTTCTCCTGTCTTGTTTGTTTGTTTGATATGCTGCACTATTGGTGCAGGCACTATTCTGGGTTGTTTACTGATTAAAACATAAATCCCCAAATAATAAAATGCAATCAATAATATGTATTTTTCAGCCATCAGTGAACTGCGTTTGTTCAGTTAAGTCAGGAGTTCCGAAACTTTTCATGCTACGGGCCAGTCATGTGGTTGAGCAGGCTGGTCACATGGTTCCTCCCCAGTGGTGGGCATCAGCAAGTTTGCACCAGTTCGCCAGAACCAGTAGCAGAAATTCTGGCTGGCCCTGCCCATCTAAGTTTTGAAATAAAGTAGTCCTAATTTGGGTGCAACGCAGGGCTTTCCCCCTGGTGATGCCCACCGTACCACACCCACAGTGTGGTAGTTAAAAGTTTTTGGAGCCCACCACTGTTCCTCCCATTGTAAATGATGCCGTGTCTGCAGCTGTTGTAAACGGGTTTATGACAGCCATGGGTGCATTTACGGCAGCATTTATGGCAGGCACGGGCGTGTTTAATGGCTGTCGTAAATGCGCCAGCTTCCGCTTCCAGTAGCGGCGAGGGTGGCAGCAGGCCACATGAAATGGTGAAATGGCTGGGTTCGGCCCATGGGCTATAGTTTGGCCACCCCTGAGTTAAGTCCATCTAAGTTAAGTCCATTGCACTTGCAATGCCTTTCCAACAAAAACAATATAATAACCCCTGAAGTTTAAAATGGTAATAAGTAAGGTGAGGATTTCGATGACCTAAAATATTAGGAATATGAAAGCATTTCCCAGCCACTTTCCCCTTCCCTTGCTTTAAATCACTCTCAGTTTGTTTTACAATGTTCCGTGCATCACTAAGTCCCATTCTTACAGTTTCCAGACAGGTGATTGCTCTTGAAAATTCACTGAAGTTAGATCCTATAACTGCCAAGTTTCTAGACAAGCTTTCAGAAAAGGAATCTTGCACTATCTTGATGGAGGAAGATTTGCAACAGTCAAGTTCTTTAATTATCCACTGCAAGGAAGCATAATTTATGAAATGACAAATAGCTGAATCCAGCCAAGTCCCCCAATGTGTCACAGGTTAGGTTGGGAGATCCAAAGTAGGAGTGATTTCTTTGAATGTTTGTACTTGAAGTGGAATTTTATGAACATTTTCCCCATTCAAAATTATCTTATCTTCATCAGGATATTTGCTTCAAATCCCTTTGGCAACTCTGTGTAAACCATGTGCAAGATATGTGATACGGATCATTTTTGGATAAAGACGTTTAAGTCTCTTGGCTGCTTGTTATGTATGATAACTGTAGTTGTACCTGTCAAACTATTTAAATTGCTAAGTTCCCGCACTTTCAAGCTGTCAAACAGCGTCCCTGTTTGACAGCCGCAAAATCTTGCCAGACAGCGTAGTCTCGCGAGATTTCGAGAGGCACGCAATTCGAAATATGACAGGCGCACAATGTATCTCCTGTCTGTAAATAAGGGGATTAAAAAGTGTGCACACGTTGTTTGGGCAATCGGCATTGTTCTTTATTGTTACTGTAACTTTCTATATTGTATATAAGTCCGAGTTTTGCCCCATCCGAGTTGTGTTCAAGCCCTCCAAATAAAGAGCTGTGTTTCACTTCCAATGCTTGTCGTCATAATTCCTTGAACAATAAATTGGTGACGAAGGTGGGATGGCATCCCCACAAGGCAGCAACATCGACCCCTTCAACCCGGGCCATCCAGACAAATGGGCGATATACGAGCACCGGTTTTGCCATGCCATGGCATCCCAGAAGATCACCGATGAGGACCAGAAGCGCTCCTGCTTCCTCACCCAGTGCGGATCTGAGACGCTGGAGCTGGTAATCCACCTCGTTCTTCCTCGGGACGTGGATGAGGTGCCGCTCGCTGAGATCCTGTCAGCACTGAGGAAGCACCTGCAATCTGAGGTCTTGATCTTCCCAGCCAGGGTGGCATTTCACCGAAGGAAGCAAAATGGGAAATCCCAGCCAATCCGGGAAGGTTGACAGGTATGGCACCTGTCAGCTCCGGGCCCTATACATCAGTACTGGTAGTACTGCCCTGGCCCCATGTAGCCAAATGCGCTTCGCCTTGCTGCTGCCCCTTGCTGCTGCCCCTTGCTGCTGCCCCTTGCAAGTGGGACAACATCGAAGAAGCACTCCGAGACCGTCTGCAGGCCAGCATGAGGGACGAAGATGCCCAATGTTGTCTCATGACCAGGAAGACGCTGACATTCAAGTCCATGCTGGACGAGGTACTAGCGTCTGAGGCCGCATGGTCCAGAGTGAAGCTCTTCTGACATCGCCACCCCACTGTCAGTGCCACTGACTTAGCCGTTCAAGCCCACCGCTGCTCATCTTCAACATCATCATCATCTCCTAGTTCCACATCTTCCTTGGGATCCAGCAACGAGGAGAGTGAGGTCCGAGTGGTTCACCGAAGACACAGGGAGCACCGCAATGATGGGGAGAAGCAAACCCTCCGGAAATGCGATGGCTGCGGGGCCCGGCATGACCGCTAGGAGTGCCCATTCCGCACCGCAGAATGCCACAACTGTGGACGGAAGGAACACATAGCCAAAGTATGCCGTCAGCGAAAGCGGAAACCTCCAGCGCCAGAGTCCAAGCATGTTCATCGCCGCAAATCATCCATCGCCAAGGTGTCGTCTGAGCCAGATCCGTGCCAAGTGGGCAACGTAGGCGATTGGTTCTACGCTGACCTGAGTCTTCAGGATGTCCCCTTCAGAATGGAGGTGGCTTCAGGTACTACATTTTCAATAATTCCATAGCGGGAGATTCTGAGGATTCCCCCGGCCTCTCGCCCAAAGCTTAAACCCCTTAAGACTTCCCTCCAGGATGTGCAGGGTTGCCAGATTCTAGGCATGGGTAATTTTTTGGTTTGTTTCAAGAACATACGCACCACTTTGCCCTTAGTTGTGGTCAAGCAGGGTACTAATAATCTGATTGGGATCCAGTGGTTTAAGCCCCTGGGGATCCGGCTATCTGGCATTCATGAGATAGACTCTGACCCAATCTGGGACATTTGTGCTGCACATCCTGAGGTATTCAAAAAGGGTTTAGGTTTGTACAAAGGGCCACCTGTTGACTTGACCCTGCCATTCGGCCCATCCGTATGAAACCGCGCCGGGTGCCCTTTGCCTTCAAAGAGAAGATAGAAGCCGAGTTGGACAAACTGGTTGGGCAGGGCATCCTGGTGCCGGTGGACTCCGCTGAATGGGAGACACCAATTGTGACAGCTCTGAAAAGCAACGGGGAGGGTCAGGATATGCGCGGACTATAAATGCACAATAAATAAAGCTATTTGCCCAAACGCATATCCTGTGCCAGTGGTAAGTCATCTTCTTGCCTCTTTGCATGGAGGAAACTGCTTTGCAAAACTTGACCTTGCCCAGGCTTACCAACAGTTAACCATGACTCCTGCCGCTGCTGTAGTGCAGACTATAGTTACGTATAAGGGGGCATTTAAGGTGACCAGACTACAGTTTGGGGTGAATGCGGCCCCCGGAATATTTCAATCTCTTGTAGAACGTATTCTTAAAGGGTTGCCCGGAGTCCTGCCATACTTCGACGATGTCCTGATCACAGCTAAAGACACTGTCGAACTAGCAGCCAGACTCAATAGAGTACTGTCTTGTTTCGAGCAAGCAAGTCTGCATCTCCAAAAGGACAAGTGTGTATTTTTGGCAAGAGAGGTGGAGTCCCTGGGGTACAGGATTACACCCCAAGGTATCATGCCCTCAGACTCTAAGGTGATGGCTGTGCGGAATGCACCTAGGCCAAAATGTAAAGCTGAATTACAATCATTTTTGGGACTGTTAAATTTCTATCATGCTGTTCTTCATCGCAAAGCCTCAGTTGCCGAACCATTGCACTGGCTCCTTAAAAAAGACACTGTATGACACTGGGGCCATTGCCAGGAGAAAGCATTCCAAGACCTTAAAAGACTACTGTCTTCTGTTGCAGTGTTAACACATTTTGATCCCACAAAACGGGTTATTCTCATGTATGATGCATCCCCGGTGGGAGTCGGGGCTGTGTTGTGCCATGTGTTAAATGACAGGAGGGACGCTCCCATAACATTTTATTCCCGCTCCCTTTCAAAGCTTGAGAAAAATTATGCTCAGACTGACAGGGAGGTGTTGGCAATCGTGGCAGGCACCAAGAAATTTCATGATTACCTCTATGGGAGACCTTTTACCATAGTGACTGACCACAAGCCCCTCCTTGGAATTTTTGTAAATGGGAAGCCCATGCCACAAATCCTGTCCCCACGGATGTTGCACTGGGCAATCTTCTTAAATGCATACGATTTCACTCTAGTGCACAGGCCCGGCAAAGACATCAGCCACGCTGATGCCCTGTTGCGTTCTCCACTGCCTGGGGTTGGGGAACTGGATTGTGAGATCGAAAACGATCACCAAGTCCTCATGACTGAGGCATTTGACTCGCCGCCGGTCATCCCTTCTGAAATAGCCAAAGCCATGGCCAAAGATGTGGCATTATCTAAAGTCATTTCTTGGGTACAAAAAGGCTGGCCTGTCTCTCGTCCAGCCGAGGAATTCAAAACATTCCACCACAAACGCTTGGAATTGTCTGTGGAACGGGGTTACCTTCTATGGTGCCAGCAGGTGGTCATTCCTGTCACCCCCCGCCAAAAGGTTTTAAACCTACTTCACATGAGTCACCCGGGAATTGTACGTTCCAAAGCCCTCACCCATAGTTACTTTTGGTGGCCCCAACTGGACCGGGACATAGAACAGATGGTTGGCACTTGTGCCAGTTGCCAATGTTCTCGCCCAGAGCAGTCCCACCTTCCCTCCCAGGAATGGGACTCTGCCAGGGGCCCGTGGTCCAGGTTACACATAGATTTTGTGGGACAATTTAGGGGAGCCCTATTTTTGTTGATTGTGGATTCATTTTCTAAGTGGCTGGAAGTGATCTGAGTGCCCAATACCACTTCAGCCACAACAATAATGCACTTAAGGAGGCTGTTCGCTACATTTGGACTCCCAGATGTTCTGGTGTCTGACAACACGTCCATGTTCACATCTGCAGAATTCCAGTCCTTCATGGAAAGGAATGCTATTAGGCACATCACTGCCGTCCCATTCCGCCCTGCCACTAACGGCTAGGTGGAGCGGCATGTGCTCACAACAAAGTGCATGTGGGGGGGGGGAGAAGGGGATTTGGAGTTTCAATTATGTCAGTTCCTTTTCACTTATAGGCTCACCCCTCTCGCCTCAGGGCTATCCCCTGCAGAATTGCTCCAGCGAAGGAAATTAGCATCCTTGCTGGACAGATTAAGAGCTGTGTTTCACTTCCAATGCTTGTCGTCATAATTCCTTGAACACTAAACTGCTTTAATCATGTATGGAGTGATAGTCTGTTACAAAGAGAAGGGTACATTATTTCCCCCTTTTATACCATCCAGCCAGAGCAGTTTCACAGAATTGTCAAAAGAGCATAGCAATAGTGGAATTGTTTAATTTTTGTACAGTTTCACATGTGCTGGCTTAGAAAAAAAAAGAGTTAAATGATTGGATGGTAAAATAGTCATAAAAAACTAAAAGATAAACTGGAAGGTGAAGGAGTATTATGGTTTAATATTAGATAGCTGGATGAAAGAATTAGGAAAAGATATGGGAAAGAAAGGGATATGACTAGGTTTGAAGAAACAATAGTAATTATATTAAAACAGTAAAAAGACTAATAATAGCAGAGAATAGGAACATTAAATCTAAATTGCAAATAGCAGAAATATGGGATATACAGTAGTACTTAATGATATACTGAGATGAAAATAAAGGGATATTGAGATCAGACTTCTTTAAAGACGCATGGGATATCTTCATGCTACATGTTTTTGGAAAAGAGAAAGGGAAATAACCAAAATATAAGTTATTGTTTTTTTGAATGGAAAGTTGATATGGGGATATGGGGCAAGATTAGATAGGAAGGTTGGTCTGAAGCATTGTCTCAATGGTGATGGAGGATACAAAAGTTGTTATTGATATTATATGTTTATGTGTGAGTTATGTAGCTTTGTAATATTGTTTTTGTAATATTGTTTTTGTTCTGTTCTGTATAATTTATAATTTTTAAATAAATAAGAAAAATGCATTGAAGGCACTATAACATGTTTTAAAGTAGAAAACAGAAGGAGCAGAAGGCAACAATAATAACATACAGTAACAGCAGCACTTTGAATGTTCATTTTCATTGCAAAATTAGGATTGCTAGATGAAATCCAGGCGAATAAATCATGATGCTTTCTCAGTCTGATCTCATAATTGGTTCATTAAGTGTCATAAAAGCACAACAGCTGTAACAATGGTACCTTGGATACAGTAAAGAAGGGTGCCACCCAATCAGCACTCTCCCTGTAAACCCTTCATTTGCATACTGTTACCTATAACTGACCAGCTCACAAAGATCTGGTGACAGTTGAAGGTTGGGGCTTGACAAGAACAGATCAGAGCGGGACAATGGCAGCCAAACAGCAAGGAAAAAGAAAGGTTGGGGCTTTGAGAAGAAGGCGGCTCCAGAGGAGGCATCAACATGCCAGAAGGAGACAAAAACAAGCCCAGTCTCACAAACAGAAGAAGCTCCAGTCTTGTCCTGAGCATGGTGTCAAGCAGGAGAATACCACCAGCACTGTCAGTAGCAGGGTGGTGAGATTCCGTTCGCCTAAGCTCTTTGCGTCCAAGATGGTGCGGAAGGTGTTGAAGACCTACATCGAGGTGAAAGCCAGAGGGTTGGTAAAGGCCTTGTTAACGGATGTGTACAACCATGTGGCATCCGAAGCAGAGAACATGAATCAGAAGGTTTCCCCCATCAGCAGCAGTGATGTTCGGATTGCCCTGAAGGATGCCATGGCAAAGGAGTTGGCCAACCACTCCTTAGAGCCCATTAGCAGTGAATGTGCTTAAAGAAACATCCCTCCCCTTCTCCATGGATGCATTCCACTAGGAGCAAGAAGGGAGAAGACTAAAGGTTACCCTGAGAAAATCCTAATTAAAACCAGAAGACTTTAAAATATTTTGCTGCCTTAAGTTCAAGAAATCCTGTAATCATACCACTTCCTGAAATTCACCCATAGCAATCTTTATTGCTGAAATGCGTTGAGGAACTGTCAGCCATTAAGTTCAACCTGAGCCCATAAGAGACAGCCGCCTTGTGAATCAGAAGAAAATCTCCTGGACTGAATTATGCTTTCCTATCACTAAATCAGAATCAAGAGAGGTTCAGGAAGGAAAACAGCCTGAATCAAGAGAACTTTGTTTTGAAGTGGTTTCCAAAAGAAGAAGAAACTATATAATCGTGATCTTTTAATAAAACAGGATTTTAGCAGCTCTATTTACTGATTAATCTGTGGTGTTTTTAATCCTGGGAATTGGGGTTGGGTGGGTTAGTCATACCTATTTGAGCTCTTAATAAGGGCATCCTTAGAAATGTATTAAGCAGGAATCATACATCAAGTTTACATGTTACCTTATTGCCCATCAAAGATGTAATTTTTGCTAAAGGCGAGTGTGATGCAGCTCTTCCCCTTTGGTTCATAAGGAGAATGGGTGGAGTGAGGATTAAAGATCAGTTTTATGGGCCTCCAAAAGTGCAGGATTCAGCAGTTCTTTCTCATCAGGTATAGGGTGTTTTGATTCATCCTCACTAGAAGACTTGTCCAGTGGGGCCATGATAGCCTGGCATCAAACATATAGCAGATGCCATACAAAATATAAAAATATAGAAAATAGTCTAGAGCAGAGATTCTTAACTTGTGGCCTGTGGGCCAGATGCGGCTTGTGGTGGCACTATTTCATGTGCCCCCCCCCCCCTGCCTCCACCACACCCGGAAGTGCCATGTGTTGGAGGAAAGGCAAAATGGCCATCCGGACCCTGAAGCTGTCTGAGGGAGCATGACCCAGATCCCGGCTTTAAAAGGTTGAGACCACCTGGTCTAGAGTCTACGACGTCATCTACGTGTTGCATGGTGACAGAGGAATTTCCGCATGGAATAGAACATACAGTACCATTAACATCTTTTATGACATGCTACTCTGGAGTCTTTTTCCAATTAATAACAGGTGGCAGAGTTTTAGAGGTAGTTCTGTGTTCGGAATGCTTGTGCCAGGGGAGAGGAAGAGAAATGTGTTTCTCTGGATGATCCTGGGTTTCAAGGTTTATCAGTACCAGCCTGAGTGGCCAGAGTTTAGGACTGAATTTTGTCCAAATAACTGGAGGGAGATTATTGCTTCGTCTGCTTGAGTCTGAAGTATAATAGGGCATAGGTATCAAATGGGTCTTTAAAAAAGACAGGACAAGCAGCCTGGTAATGAAAATGTATCATTCACCTCTTGAAGAAAAAGAAGAGAATAGCAGGAAATAAGTATGAACATATTCTTAAGAATATGAAAGAGCTCTCATACCAACAGAAGGGTAGTCAGTTATATACAAGGTCATTTATATACAACAGGAGTACCTAAGACCTGTGGGCCGGATCTGCCCTGTGGCACCTTTTCATGTCCCCCCCCCAACCCTCCAAGGGCATTTGAGAAACAAAATGGCCATCCCTTTGAAGCTGTTGAGGCAAAATGGCCACCCCATTGTACTGGAAGGGTAAAATGGCTGTCCGGCCCTTGAAGCTGACTGAGAGAGCATGACCCGGAACCCCTGACTTGAAAAGGTTTGAGAACCCCTGATATACAAGGTGCCTCAAATGGCTTACCTAGAAAGTCCCAGAAGTAGAAGAGGCTTCTATTTTTAATTTGTGGCTTCAGTTTCTCATCAAGCATGCTCAAGGATATTTCTCAGAATCTAGTCAAAGAGACCTGTTCAGTAAAGTCAGCAGGCTACACAGAAAGAGCCTCCTCAAAGTTTGTAACGGCAACCTTGTGTCGGCTAATGTTTCTCACGCTAGGTCAGGCGAAAGGAACTATGAAAGGAATTTACCAAAAGGTGGCTCCATTTTGGCAGTTTAAAGCAGGGGTTCTCAATCTTTTCAAGCCGTGGGTTAACATAACATAAGAACATAACATTAGAACATCCTTGCTGGAACAGGCCATAGCCCATTCAGTCCATCATTCTGTCTCACACAGTGGCTCACCATTTGCTTCAGGGTATTCCCAAGGAGATGCCTTCACCTGTTTAGGATTCCCTGGAAATGGCATTGAGAGATATCCTGCCTATCTCTCCAACCCGGAGTTTGTCCTTAGGTATCCATAATTATAGCCATTGATACCCTTGTTCTCCATGAACTTGTCTAATCCTTTCTTAAAGCTGTCAAGACTGACAGCTGTTACCACTTCTTCTGGCAGGGAGTTCCATAGACCAGTGATCCTCTGGGTGAAAAAGTACTTTCTCGTATTTGTTTGAGAACTAGTACCCAAAGGTTTCATGGAGTGCCCCCTAGTTCTAGTGTTGTGCGATAGGGAAAACAGTTTTTCCTTATCTACTTTGTCCACATCGTGCATGATTTTATAAACTTCAATCAGGTCACCTCTTAGGCACCGTCATTCAAGAGTGAAGAGGCCTAAGCGTTGCAGCCTCAGATGGTAAGGAAGGTGTTCCAGTCCCCTAATCATTCTGGTTGCCCTCCTCTGCACTTTTTCCAGCTCCATAATATCCTGGTTGATCACGTCCCCTCAGACAGCTGAGTGGGCCCCCTTCCATAAAAGCTGCCGTAAAATGCATCAGTGGCTGTCATAAACAATAGTTTATGAGTCGACCTTGCCTGATTGTTTTGTTGTTGTTCAGTCGCACAGTCGGTTCCGACCCTTTGCGACCCTATGGACCATTGCTCTCCAGGCGCCTCTGTCCTCCACCATCCCCCTCAGCCCTCCCAGCTCTGTGCCCATTGTGTCTACAATGCCATCTAGCCATCTCATCCTTGGCCTCCCCCTTCTTCTTTTGCCCTCCACCTTTCCCAACATCAATGCCTTCTCAAGTGAATCCTCCCTTCTCATTTGATGTCCAAAGTATTTTAGCTTCATCTTTACTATTTGACCTTCCAGTGAGCATTCAGGGTTAATTTCTTCTAAGATTGACCTATTTGTTCTCCTCGCTGTCCAGGGCGGGGTAGAAATTGAACAAACAAACAAATTTATTCATGACAGCCGCAGGCGCATTTATGGCTGTTGTAAACATGTCTGCTTCTGCTTCCGGTGGAGATGTAGGCCACATGAAATGGTGCAGTGGGCCGGGGCCGGCTCGTGGGCCGTAGGTTGTGAATCCCTGGTTTAAAGTCTGATTTAGACATGAAAGAAGATGTAAGGTCAGCTTTGTTCTCAGACTCATTCCCTCTAAGGATAGTTTGTTGTCCACGCTTCACCCTGTCTTTTCTCTGCAATGTGTGGAAAACTGTGTGAAAAACTGTGGGCTTGCAAGATTCCAGAAATCATAAATCATTGAATCTGGAGGAAGACAAGGAGGAGGAGGAGGAGGAGAGAGCGAAGGCAAAAAAGAGGCTGTAGAGCTAATGGCCATGTGAACACGAGGGCAAAGATAAGAAGACAATGCTATAAATTACCTCTCCCAAGTATTTTCTATTCCAATGTGAGGTCTTTGGTGAACAAACTTGACGAGTGGAGGCTGCGTGTTGGAGTTGAGGGAGACTTTCGGGATTGCTGTGCATTGCTACTCACAGAGACATGGCTTAACTCTTTCATTCCCAACACAGCTATTGAATTGCAAGGCTATACTACACACCGGTTGGACAGGACAAAGGATTCTGGCAAGAAACAAGATGGGGGAGTGTGTATCTTCGTAAATCACAACTGGTGCAAGGACTCGGTCAGGTTGGATAGCCACTGTTCCCCGGAGGTAGAGTTTTTAATGATTAAATGTAGACCTTTTTATCTCCCCCGGGAATTTACAGCAGTAGTATTAATGGTGGTATATGTGGCACCAACTGCAAATGCACGCATGGCCATGGATATTTTGTATGGGAACATCAATACTAAACTGAGCAAATACCCAGAGGCCATGCCGATCATCGCAGGAGACTTCAATCATAAAGACTTGAAGGCAGTATTCCCAAAAATTTCATCAGCACATTAAATGTGCAACTAGGGGGGAGAATACTCTTGACAAGGTCTATACAAACATTAAACGGGCATAGGAGGTTAAGCCCTTGGCACACCTTGGTAGGTCAGATCATGTGTCCCTGCTTTTGACACCAGCATATACACCCCTTAGGAAACAAGCCCCAATACAAACACAGACTGTTACTGTGTGGCCTGATGGAGCCTCTCAACAGCTGCAGGACTGTTTCCAGGAGAACGATTGGAATGTGTTTGACCATCAAGATCTGGAGACCTACACATCAACGGTCCTGGATTATATTAGATTCTGCACCGCCAACGTCACCAGGGAAAAGCATGTAAAGATGTATCCAAACAGGAAGCCCTGGATGACGAGTGAAGTTCAGAGACTGTTGAAGGCCAGAAACTTTGCTTTTAGAACTGAAGACCGGGTATTGTATAGTATAGAAAGAGCAAACCTGAAGAGGGGTATAAGGAAGGCAAAAGCTGTGTATAGAGGAAAAATTGAAGATCACCTGAGTAGTCACGACACCAGGCAAGTGTGGTAGGGGATCCAGCATCTTACTGACTACAAACCCAGTAATTCATCGCCTGTAGAGAGCAGTGCTTCTATGGTGGAGGAGCTGAATACCTTCTTCGCCCGATTTGAGGTAACACCAGCAGTGGATCCAGCAGTGTTGCCAGAGTCATCATCATCATCATCACTCCCCTTAGGGAATGTTGCCAGGGTGGAAGAGGGAGAAGTGAGGCGAATATTAAAAGGGATAAATGCGAGCAAGTCTATGGGTCCTGATGGAGTGGCTGGTAGGGCACTGAGAGACTGCTCAGAACAGCTGGCAGAAACTTTTATGAAGATTTTTAATCAGTTTTTGGCCCAAGCCACTGTCCCACCTTGTCCTCTACTATTATACCTCTGCCTAAAAAGCCTAATATAGATAGTCTGAATGACTTCCGCCCTGTGGCGCTTACACCTGTCATAATGAAATGCTTTGAAAAGTTGGTGCGGAACCGTATTATGGCTTGTTTACCAGTTGGACTTGACCCTTGTCAATTTGCATATAAGAGAAAGAGATCCACGGAGGATGCTGTGGCTACGGCCCTACATGCTGTTCTGACCCATTTGGAGAAACAAGGAACTTATGCGAGACTGTTATTTGTAGATTTTAGTTCTGCTTTTAATACTATTCTTCCGCATAGACTGGTCCCCAAATTATTAGATCTGGGGCTTCCGCCATGCTTATGCAGGTGGATACTAGATTTTCTATCAGATCGTTCCCAATGGGTCAGGATGGGCTCTCATGTCTCTGCGGATCTCAGTATAAGTACGGGGACGCCGCAGGGGTGTGTGCTGAGCCCGCTTCTGTACACGCTTTACACATATGATTGTGTTCCCAGTTACCCCAGCAATAAGATCATCAAGTTTGCAGACGACACAATGGTGGTGGGTCTGATTACTGCTGGGGAGGGAGAGTCGGCTTACAGGAAGGAGGTTGAGATGCTGACGGAGTGGTGTAGGGAAAACAATTTATTCCTCAATGTAAAAAAGACAAAAGAGATCATTGTGGACTTTAGAAAATGCAAATTGAACATCCAGCCACTTATTATTGAAGGGAATTGTGTGGAACAGGTCTCGGTGTTTCGATTTCTGAGAATGGAGCTGAGGGATGATCTAACATGGGGAGCAAATACCAAAGATCTGATGAAGCAGAGGTTATACTTCTTGAGAATCCTCAGGAAGAACAATCTTTCAAAGGACCTGCTGTTGGCATCCTACCACTGTACCATAGAGAGTGTGTTAATCTATGGTCTGTGTGTATGGTTTGGGAGTTGTACAGCTAGGGAAAGAACAATGCTGTCCAGGGTCATAAAGACTGCAGAGGGGATAATCGGGCGTACTCTTCCCACTCTAGATCAAATCTATGCCACCAGGTGTTATAAGAAAGCTGTAGAGATTGCGCAAGATAGTACGCACCCTGGAAATGATCTCTTTCAGCTTTTGCCTTCTAGAAGAAGGTATAGGGTGATAAAGACCAGGAACAGCCGCTTGAGAAATAGTTTCTACCCAAAAGCGGTTCTGGCTTTGAATACAGTGCAATGCAGTCTATGAGGGAGCTTCTGTATATAGTTTTTAGAGTTTTTAGGGTTTTAGAGTTTTAGAGTTTTTAGAGTTTTAGAGCTTTTAGGGGTTAAATGTGTTTACGTGGGGTGGGAGTATGTTGACAATTTTGTATAGTTGTATTTTGTTTAGGTTTTGTTTAGTGTTTTCCCCCAATCTCGTTGTTCTGTGCAGGACAATGACAATAAAGACTTATCTATCTCTCTATCTCTCTATCTCTCTATCTATCTATAGAGATTCACATGCATATGAAAGGGAGTTTCTTTGACACATGGCATTTTTATATTTTTCTCTTGCCAGATTACAACATTAGGATACCACATTAGTCTGGAAGAAACTGTAGCTGAACAGCTGAACAGCACCATAATGTCCTTTTTGAGTCAACTGGTTGTTTTCTAGTTAGCATAAATGGTTTTTCCCCATTTGATGTGAACCCTGCTAAATAAGACCTAGATAGGAAAAATAAAGGGAGTTGTGATTCCTCAAAAAATAATTTATGCCCTTATGAGTTTTCATGGATCACAACCCATTTACATTTGAGGAACCACAACTCTATTGCTGAAACCGACCTTGTTGGAAACTGTCTACAAAGGGATGATGATTTTGATACTCCAGTGCATTTTATTTTGGTATTCCACCAATCCGTAGTCCAATTTTTTTTCACGGCAAGGTGTCTGCTGCCACTTAATAAGTTTCAAGGTGCAATCAAGTTGGTATTGATTATGCTTAGTGAAAAAAGATTCTAAGGTGGAAAAATTGACAACACAATCTGTTTCTTTGCTCTTTTCTCCATCAGTGGCAAGGAATAGATCCCTAATACAGATAAGAAATGCAGGTGTCTATATAATTATGTTTTCATAATCTCTTTTCATGTAAAAAATACATTTTGGGTGATGGCACTTGATCAATCTCTTATACCAGAGGTTCCCAACCTTTTCAAGTCGGGAGCTGGGTCATGCTCTCTCAGTCAGCTTCGAGTGCCGGATCATACCTGTCAAGTATTCCGTATTGGCCAGGATTTCCCGTAATTCAGCACCACTTTTTCTACTTTCCTGCCCGGAGCAGCCGTCATCCCGTAATTTGACAGCGGGGGAAAGTAGTTACTGTGCATCCCCTTCTGCGCAGAACCCTTCTGAGCAGAACCCTTCTACGCATGCGCAGAACCCTTCTACACATGAGCAGAAGCTGCCTACACATGCGCAGAAGCCTTCTGCGATTGCTTAGAAGGGTTCTGCGCAGAAGCCTTCAGCACATGCGTAGAAGGGTTCTGCGCAGATGCCTTCTGCGCAGGTCCCATATTGTCCGGAGCCGCGCTTGACAGGTATGGGCCGGATGGCCACTTTGCCCTGCCTGCACAATGGGGGGTGGCCATTTTGTTCCAACAGCTTCAAAGGGGGGGGCATTTTGTTTCTTGAATACCCTTGGAGCAAGGGCCATAGCCAGGATTCTAGATGTCGGTGGGCAAATATTTTTTAAGGATGGGAAACAGTCATATATGTCATATATATAAGCAACTAGAGGGTGGGCAAACTGCTACAGCCCCTGTCTTTATACGCTTTCAGGACTAATGGTAGTGTTGGAAGCTGCTGGAAGTTTATTTTTTATTGCTGAATAGAAATGTAAAATGCAGCACAAGATCTCAAGAGTAATGGCTGAGCCAAACCTCATAACTTGGTTACTGAAAGGCATAGTAGGTCATAGTCAGGTTTAGCATAACAAAGGTTCCATGACTACAAGGAAGGCAGGGACACCCAATCAGTAGATACCTTACAGATATTTCATTTGTATGCTATTGTCTATAACTGAGTGTGGCAGGCCAATGTGCAGTGACATTTGAGTCTGGGGCTTCAGCAGAAAAGAAAGAACAATGGCTGCTAAACAGCAAAGCCGGAAGAAAACCAGGGATGTGAAAAGAAAGAAGGCCCAGAAGAAGCACCAACAAGCCATACGGAGGCAGAGGAAGTGGCAGCTTCAGAAACAGAAGAAGCACCAGTCCCGCCTTAAGCACAAAGACAACCAGAGCACCAGTGAGCAGGAGACAAAGCTCTGCTCCCCACGGCTCTTAGTGTCCAAGATCTTGCGCCAGATGCCCAAGGTGCGGATGGAGGCCAAGGCCCGGGACCTGGTGAAGACCATGTTGACAGATGTCTACAGCCATGTAGCGAGCGAGGTGGAGACCCTGAGCCAGAAGAATGAGGCGTATGCCATCAGTGGCTCCGACGTGCAAATGGCCTTGAAGGAGGCCATGACCAAGGAGTTGGCCAAGCATATGGCTGAGCAGCCCGCCAGTGGCGAGTGTGCTTAGAGGACCATCTTTCTCTGCCAGGAACCCAAAGGGAGTGGATCCCCATGGGTGGCCCTGCGAAAAAAGCTAATAATAAAAAAGAGACTTTAAAATATTTTGCTGCCTTAATATATCTAAGGTATCCCGCATTCTGCCACTTTCTAAGACCAGGGGATCCCAAGCTAAGGCACGTGGGCCAGATCCAGCCCACGGTGCCATTTCATGTGGCCCCCACCTCTCCAAGGGCACTCGAGAAACAAAATGGCCACCCCTATGAAGCTGCTGGGACAAAATGGTCACCCTCATCGCTCAGGCAGGGTAAAATGGCTGTCTGGCCAGGGAAGCTGACTGAGAGAGTGTGACCTGGCCCCCGGCTTGAAAAGGGTAAACTCCTGTTCTAAGAAATCGGCAATCGCCCTTCCCCATCCATTTTGAGGGATGGCGGAAATGTGACCATTATTTCATAGACTTTATATTTCTAAGGGTTTCCCATCACTGTAAACCAGGACCATAAATATGCCATTAGATTAGAAACTAGAAATAGCAGAAGCAAAGTGAGCAGCTAAAAAAATGAAGACGTGAGCAAATTGTTTTGGGAGGCGTCTTCCTCCAAAGCAAAAGAGCCATATGACAGGATTTTAGAAGCTTTATTAACTTCTCCCAATACATCTGGACTTTATCAGCTTTACTAAAATACATTTGTTTTTGTTTTTTTTTTAAAAAAATCAAAATCTAGGGAACTGTAGTTGATTAAAAGGTTTCCCTTGCTCGAAAGCCAGTCGTATCCGACTAGGGTTCAGTGCTCATCTCTGTTTCAAAGCCGAAGAGCCAGCGCTGTCTGCTTCTTCAGACATTTCCGTGGTCATGTGGCAGGCATGACGACACCGGAGCGCACTGAATGCTGTTTACCTTCCCACCAAAGTAGTCCCTATTTATCCACTTGCAATTTCTTGCTTTCGAACTGCTAGGTTGGCAGGAACTGGGACAAAGACGGGAGCTCATCCCGTCCTGCAGTACTTGAGAATCAAACTGCTGACCTGCCACCTTCCAGTCAGAGCCTTAGTTATTTAGTGTCTTGCACGGAAGACAAAGAAGGAGTCGCAGGAAGGACTAACACAGGTTTATTCATTGATGGTCAGTATGAACATGTGGTAATGGTGGAGGTACATCACATTATATACAGTAGCACAATACAATTGAATCTTGTTGCACGGTAGCTCATTGGCTGCTACCGGCGTGACGTCGTCCCAGTCACGCCCACCATCTGCAGGTAGCGATAGTATGGGAAAGGTTCCCGCGGCTGTTGGTGATTGGTGAATGTGAACCATGTGAGTTGAACGCTCGCAGCTGCCCTCTATGGACAGCTTACTCGCGTTCCTTTACAGCTGGGCTACATTGTAATTGTGGTCAGGTTACATTCATACATTTTGAGGCAACATCTCTTAAAGCAACATTGTACATACATAGCACTTAGCACTTGGGCTCAGTGGTTAAGAAGCTTACCTTGTTAGCTGGAAGGCCGACATGACCATTTGAGATCACGTCTCTGTCCCAGCTCCTGGCAACCGCAAGTTGATAAATAGGGACCACTTCGGTGGGAAAAGTAACAACATTCTGGTGTCCAGTCATGCCTGCCACATGTCCACAGAAACATCTACAGACAGTGCTGACTCTTTGGCTATAAACAGATGAGCACTGAACCCTAGAGTCAGATACGACTGGCATCTTTGGATCTAACAATAGGTAAAGGTAAAGGTTGCCCTTGCTCAAAAGCCAGTTGTATCTGACTTTAGGGTGCAGTGCTCATCTCCATTTACAGCCAAAGAGCCAGTGCTGTCTGTGTTTGCAGATGTTTTCATGGGCTATGTGGCAGGCATGACTAGATTGGCCACCCTGTCACATGCCCACTGATTAGGCCACACCCACTGATCAGGCCACACCACCAGTTAGGCCATGCCCACTAGTTAGGCCACGCCCACAGTGTGGTAGTAATTTTTTGTGCCCATCACTGTATAAAATGTAGAATAATCAGACCCCAGCTGCTTACTATTAAATAAGAATGAGGCGAAGAATGTTTAAAATCCGTGTATAATAAAATATGTTCCTCCTGTGTCTACCCGTCACATAAAGTTGAATCAATTCAGTTAACTAACGACGGAAGTAAGTACAGAAAGGCGCCCTAGACTAGATCCTTCCTTTTTGAGGACAATATGGCTTTTCCCGCGTCATATAACCCGGTTCATGGTTCGGAATTTCAGGGTGGAATAAAGAATGCACAGATCTTTGCGTGATTGGCTGCATTATTGCTCTCGTTACCCAAACCCGCCAATCAGAGGGCTTTCTGTCCTTCTGTACTGTAGTTAAATGCGGCATCTTTCGCAAGTGTGGCTGTATTGCAGTCACACTTTATATTGCTTATATTGTGTTTATGTATTATTGTATCTTGTAATTGAGAATTTGCCATATTGTGGAAATTTCTATTGTACCTGTAATATGTTTGTGTTTCTGATTTACATTGTATCTTTACCATTTGTTTCTTAAATGTTGTAAACTGCTGTGACTTTCCCATTGAAATGAGAATAGCGGTATAGAAATATGAATAAATAAATAAATAAGTGATCGGACCGTTCCACGACACGTTAGTAACTTTTCTCCGTTACTATTGAGAGATCGGAGGAACCGTCTGATCAAGATTATTTTTTAAAATTAGCTCCCAGAGACCAGGTGTCATATAATCATCCCGCCTTGGATTAATGACTGTAGAATTAATTGTACTCATTAATTAAAAAAACAAACGTTTCTCATTCTGTGAAGCAATACCTGCCACTGTTTAAGCACCTGGTATAAGAAGAGGAGGAATTTTCCGGCCCTCCCTTTTACCAATGTCTCCAAATTGCCGCTGAATGCAGTATTGCTTAATGTTTATTGTTTCACAAAAAATGATTTCCAAACATTTATTTTCATGTTCCTTCAAATAAATCATTTCTGTGTCAAAAACCCGTATACAGCTTTTAAGGGGCCAGTCTTAATGTATGCTCTTAACCTGCGGGTTACACTGATCGTAAAAAAGAGGTTTTGTTTCCAGGTAAACCTGTAGAACAGCATTGCATGTAAAATGCTTTCTTATTGGATTATGCGATTGATCCTTCGATCGTTTCATGTCCAAATTGTTTAATTTAATAAACTATACAAGAAAAAATACAGTGCACCAGTTGACTATACAAAGACTGAAGAAACAATTTTCACTGTCTTCCCTGGTGGTCTAGTGGTTAGGATTCGGCGCTCTCACCGCCGCGGCCCGGGTTCGATTCCCGGTCAGGGAAATGTGGTTTTGGGGGTAAAACCTTGCAATTTCTGTTTTAAAACTAGCTGGTTCTATTGTATTTAAACACAAATACAGCACTGTAGTTCGATTCATTTGTTTTCTTTATTATTCATTTTGAAGGAAAAGTAATTTTAAAAACTGGATGGGGATTGAGAGATCGATCATCTTGCCTTCCTCTCAACCTAAATTGGGCCACATGGGTGTCCTGTCTTTGCTGAAATTTGGTGGTGTTATGGCAGCAACAGACAACCTCTTACTCATTCTTTTTTAAAAAAAGCACTTTCTCTTGAAACAAGTAGCACTGGGACCAGGATAACATGTTTGGAAACCAATTATCACTTCCAGATGCTTTGGGGAGCACCAATTGACAAGTAAGAAATGCCTTCATAAGAGTACAAGTAATTTTCTTGCTGCCACTGTGTCACCCTTGGGAGTTGCCTGGGGAGGGGGAGAAAAATATCCAGGGGGCATTTGCCTCTCACAGTTCAAACGATTCCCACCCTTATTTTACATCTTTGGTAGATAAGTGCAAGCATTTTCCCTCACAGACTCTGAAATAGCTGTATGAGTGATTGGTCATACAATGAGATGCGACTGGTGTCAGAAGATGGTTATGTGATTTTTCTTGTGCTATACATATATGGGAAACTGTATATTATCCATTAGCTTAAACATCTTTCTCTGTAGGGTAAGCCCCAACTTGTGGTTTGGGCTTCATTATATTATAAACTCCTTCATGGCTTTGTTGGAAATAACTTTAAAAAACACCCCAAAACATTTAAATCAGTTTTGCATTGAATAAAGAACTGGGAACTTAATGTTTGAGTTTGGATTTGGATTTCAGTGGTTAAGACACTGAAGTTGCTTACTGGAAGGTCAGAGTTCAATTTCTGGGTACTGCATGACAGAGTGAGCTCCGGTCTCTGTTCCAACTCCTGCGAACCTAGAAGTTTGAAAGCAAGAAATTGCAAGTAGATAAATAGGGACCACTTCGGTGGGAAGATAAACAGTGTTCTGTGCACCCTGGTGTTGGGGCATGCCTGCCATGTGTCCACAGAAACATCTGCAGACGCAGACAGCACTGTCTCTTTGGCTATAAACAGAGATGAGCACTGAACCCTAGAGTCAGATATGACGGGCTTTTGAGTAAGGGCAACCTTTACTTTTACCTAAAATGAATAAAAGAATATGGGTCTGAGACTTAAAATTATAGCAACACATGATTTATTGATACCCAAAGCTTAATACTCAAAAAGGAGAGAATTAAAACTGGAACCCAATTTACCTATACAATTTGTCCCCCATATCTGCAGGTTCCGTTTCTGCAGTTCTAATTATCCACAGGCCCAAAAATATTCAGTGAAAAATCCCTGAAATACATCATACTGTATATACATATTCATTTCCAAGGCACAATACTATCTGAGATGTAATGTTGAGTAGGAAAGAATTGTGTTTCATGGGGATCCATTTCATGAGCAGTGGTGAAAGATTGATGAAGGCATTTGTAGTATCCCTCACTAGTATGACTCAGATATTTTTTTCTGTAATACAGGGTTCACTGTTTCATGTGGTTTCAGGTTTCCAAAGGAGATCTTGAAATACATGTCTTGCAAATACCTGTACTGTATGTGTGTGCAAACTGTACAGGAATATAGAAGAAAATCCATCACTGAGAAAAGATCACTGTAAGAATACATTGGGAATGTATGGACATATGTGGTGGAGTTGTAACGTGGTAAAAGATTTTTTGGGGGAAATTGAGAAAGAGATTTGCGGTATTATGGGGATGCAACTCGGTAATGTTTTACTGACAGATGTAGACAATAAGAATTTGAAATGAGGATAAAAAAGAGTTGTTGTCTATAATATTGACAACGGGAAGACAATGTATTGCAAGAAATTGGAAAAATGAAGCAATTTTAAAAATAGAGGAATGGTATAAAGAGATGTGGGATCTTGCATTGAATGACAAACTAACATGGGAACTGAATGTGAAAAAAGGTATAATCAAAGAAAATAGATTTTGGAAAATATGTCAACCATTTGTGGATTACTCTTTGATACCAGATCAAATGAGTTTTTGGAATTAGTGGAAAACTGCCGGGATAAATCGCATTCTCCAGGGCATTGTATAATACACAGGGGGTGTAATGTGAATATTAGTTATTATTTTTATTATTGTATTTTTGCTTAGATTTGGTAGTAATAAAAAAAACAATGTAATAGATTAAAAAGCTTTTATTAAGATCAGTAAATGAATAAAAGAGTACAGAATATGAACATGATGATATTTTGAAAGATAATGAAAAATAGCTATTGAGATATTGCATTGCCAACTTATTACGTTGATGTATTTTTTATTATACAGTACTTATTTTTTAGTCCTATTTTGTTGTTTTATATGTATTGTACTGATATTTGTATTTGATTCTGTTATTGTTTTTTTACTGTGATTACTGAAAAACTTAATAAAAAAGAGAGAAAAGGTCACAAGCAACAGTGATTGGCAAAGTACAGGTACCTACTAAAAATGCAGCTAGATTTTTTTTACCACACCCTACATTGCATCCTACATTGACACGTACATTGACACGATGAGCGTAGCCCTGTGTGGGCTACAGAGAATGGCAGAGGAAAGGGAGCCTGGTGTGCAGTGGTCCACGGGGTCGCAAAGGGTCGGACTCAACTGTGTGATTGAACAATAACAACAACAACCATCCTCGTGCTATTTCCTTCAGCTAGTGAAGTTTCCTTCCTGTTCTGAAAACGTATAGTTCTAGCATTACAATAAATAGCAAGTCATAGCTACAAACCCAATGCAGTGCTGTTCGATATTTTGAATTATTCTTGGTTAAAGTTCTTATTTTAAAATGTCGGCTGTTTGGATTATAATTCCCAGATTCCTCTGACACAAAATTGGAGGATTTTGGGAGTTGTCTTTTTTTTTTTTTAAAAAAAAAACATTTTTGAACCTCAGATATGGATGTAGCTTTAACCTAATTTTCTCCCCCCCACCCCCACCAAAGCTCCTCTTTGAAGTTCAATTTCGGCACTCTGTTACATCCCTGACCGCTGCTCCCCAGATGTGAGGGCATTTATCTCTTTTGCTGCTCTCAGCCCTGACATTATTGTCGCATCCATCCAGCCATGGTGCTTGGCAGTATATTCCCCAGCAAAATGAATTCTGCCCTCTGACATCCTGACAGCCTCGCTGTAATCTACCGTTTGGTAAGGAGCGAAGCTAGTAATGCCACACATAGAATATTTATCCAGGCTCCATCGTTTTATGACTGCCGAAGGACAGAGGTTTTGGAGCTCCTTTTTGGGTAGCCGGTGGATGGCTGCCAGGTCATCCATCATAATATTCACGGCGTCCTCATCGCTGAGGGTCAGAAAGAAACGGGAGTCGTCCCCTATGACGTAAGAAAGTAAGACAGCACCCATGCCACTGGTGAAGTTTTGGGAAAGGTAGTAGATGAATCGGGATGGACGATCCGTTATGGATTGCCCACCATGAATACCGTCAAGCTCCCAGAATTTCTTTCTGCAACCAAGGAATATCTTATTGGCACTCCTACAGTAAACGGATCTCAGGGCATCTGTTTTATTAGGCGAGAGGGGTGGATCAAAATTGATGCGGCGTGTGGCCCTTGTTGAGGAGGTGATGATGACATAATCAGCAGTCATACTTGATAGAGTTTTGGTGGGTGTTTGATAAATCACGTTGACCGTGTGGCCCCTCTGCTCTATCCTGACAACTCTGGTGTTGAAATAAACCTGTTCTGGAATGGTACTGTAAATGACTCTTGGCAGCTGGTCCATGCCTCCAACAATTTCATCATATCTACAAGGCAAAAAACAAGCTCAGATGAATGGACAGATTCTGAAAACAGCAGCAGAAAATAACAACAGGAAAACAACAGCAGCAGATAAAACAGTTACTGAGTATGACAGTGCAGTGGTAAATTTCTAAGGGCAGATGTTCTTCATTGATTTGATTTGATTTATTTGATTTGTATGCCGCACACTCAGCATATGCCGACAGGGCAGCTCACAATATTCATAAGGCTGAGGACACCTGCTGCCCCACCCCAGGACTTCCACTTGGCCAGGGGCTTGAAAAGCCGTGCCGGCTCGAGCGGCAGAAGACGGTCCCGCCCTGAGGCTGAGAATGCCTGCTGCCCCACCCAGAGACTTTGTTGTTTGTTTGGGAACTTTTTTATGTGGTTGTGACTTTATCATTATAATATAGTATTGTATTGTTGTATATTATTATGTGCTGTTTTTGTAGATTGAATTTTGTATATTGTATATTTACTGTGTATATTGTTTCATTATTATGTGAGCCGCCCTGAGTCGGGTTTCCTGATTGGGCGGCATACAAGTGTGAAAATTTAATTCAATTATTAAATTAAATGATAAACCTCACAGCCACACACCCAAATCTAAGAGAATCCAAAAATTGAGGCACCTTTGCTGATCTATATTAAACCATTCCTATCAGCTTTGATCTTTACTGGAAACAAGTCTTTTGCAAAGCCAATGGCTATAATAATTTGTTCCAGACTAATGCACATTGAAATAACTTGGATTACCATGGACTGTGTTGTTGGATAAATCTCTTCCTACCCAAATCCCCACCAACAATTCACTGCATCACAAAAATATAAATATTGTCTACTACTTGGTCTAACCCATTTGTCCTATACTAAATCAAGTGCGCTGAATCCAAATTTGAGAATTTGCCTATCACATACAGCTTTTAAGGCGTGCTATAGTTGTTCAAATGGTCGGTAATTGGGTAACTAACTTTTGCCACAACACCTTCCTCTTCCCTTCTTCTTCTTCCTCCTTACCTGTCCCCCCACACTTAGATTTTCAGATCTACTGTAGGTCAGGATATAAATATTTAAATACAGTAAATGAAATTAGTATCTTGGAAGCTACTGGACTCATGTTTTCCAGATGAACTTCCGAGGAGTCGTTTGACTCCTTTTGATGCTCTGTCATTATGCTGAGTTCTGAATGTATATCCTTGCAACCCAAGAGCTGAAAGTGGATCCTTCAAAAACATCTGGCTCCAAAAGAAGTAGATTATATTTCAGCATTCTCCCTAGTTTGCACAGTCATCCTTGTTTGCTTACCTACTTGTATGCGAGAAGATATCATGGCTTCTCATGCTCTCAGCAAAAGACAGGTAATACCCTGAATCTTCATTCAATATGTCCCCAATCATCTGGACAGCTCCACGACTCAGGTTTGCCACCTGGATCAAATATTGCTGATAAAGAAGGCGGCGGCGGCGAGGGGTATTCCAAGAATCATGAAAAAAATGGCACAAGTAAATAGCAAGCGAAGAGCTCAAATAAACTTAAATCAATGATTTGGTATATTACTTTAGAACATCCCCGTGACCCAAATATGCAGTGGTTTAGCGGTTATGATGCTGAACTCAATGACTGGTAGGTCAGCAGTTTGAGATCCGAGTGTTGCACAATGGAGAGAGCTTCTGTCTCTGTCCCAGTTCCTGCCAATCTAGCAGTTCGAAAGTAAGAAATTGCAAATAGATAAATAAGTACCGCTTCCACGGGAAGGTAACAGCATTCCATGTGATCCAGTGTCTAGTCATGCCTGTCACACGATCACAGAAATGTCTGCAGACGCAGACAGCACTGGCTCTTATGCTGTAAATGGAGATGATCACAGCCCCCTAGAGTCGGACACAACTGCATGTAACACTGTTTACCTACCCACCAAAGTGGAAAGTATTTATCTACTTGCAATTTCTTGCTTTCAAACTGCTAGGCTGGCAGGAGCTAGGACAGGCAATGGGAGCTCACTCCGTCATGGAGCACTTGGGTCTTGAACTGCTGACCTGCTGACCTTCCAGTCATCAGGTTCATTGTCTTAACCACTAAGTCTCCACTTCCCTACATTTTGCCTTCCTCCCTTTCACTTCCTATCTTGATCTTGCTTTGCTCCTTATTTTCTTCCTTGACATTTGCAATGTTCAGGTCATAGCACAGAACGGTACAGATAGGGTGTGGCAGTGGCAATGTTGCAAGTTTGTTCATTATATTTTATTTATTACTAGAATGGATGAAGACATTCTCTTCCCTTCCTCAGGTGATTTCATAAAACGGGAGATATTGCTAAAAGGTAGTTTTCCTATTACCTTGGTCGAATAGGTGTCATATTTAGCCAGCACGTAGCTACAATTTGTTCTGCTTAATTCTTCCGAAACCTGGGATTCAGAGTTGAGAAACCAGGAAATTACATAACCAGGAAATGGAAAGCATCTAATTAAAACAATGTATTATCCAAAATAACCGAATAAAGATAAAAGGAAAGGAAAAAGTAGAAAGGAGACATTGAAGAGAAGAAGGGAAGTGGTATCGTCTGACTGATTATCGTATAGACCAATATTTTAAAAAATATACAGTAAATGCAGATATGAACAGTATATAAAGAACACAATAGATGCACTCCACAAACTATTAAACAGTTCACAGGAATATTTCATGAGACCGTAAAATTAACCTGTCATTTCACCAGCTTTTCTCCTCTTCTGTGCTGCAGATAATAATTTTTTCCCCACCACCAAACAAGAATCTGATATTTTAAGGTGTTTGGATGAGATTCTTTTAACTATTTTAATAAATACAGTTCTCTTTGAGGACACAGAAGAGTTAGTTGAGTAATGAAAAGTTAGGAGGAGGTATTTCAACCTTTCGAAGGGACTCCTGGTACAATTGTTCTGCGGTTTTGCCTTCTTCATTGGGGTACACTTTATAACCCAAGAGGCTGGGGTTCTCCTTGACTTCCCAGATTCTTCTCCTGACGTTGTTAAGCAAATACCAGGCATTATCGTCCTGCTGAATGAACTTTGTGAGCCTCAGGCCAAACTTTCGGACGTATTCACGGACAATCCTGGGCAAAGAGAAGACACAGGCAGAACAACAACGACGACAAAACAGCCACAGTGTTGCAAAGTCTTAAGCAAAAGGCACACAAATGAAGGTCTTGAAATAAGATAAATACACATGTTGTGCACACGTGAAGTGATTTGATATATCATAGACATTGCTATGGGGCCAGTCCAAGAGTGTCTGTGGGATTTTTTTTTCCATCAAGGGGCAAAGCTACATAGGGGGACACCAGCATTATTTATGTGCAGAAGGCATGCAAGAGGCATGCTGTGTCTTCAGATGCTGTGTCTTCAGATGAATGCTTTAGCAAACCTTGCCTTTCCCCATCTGTTTTTAATAAAGGAAATTTAATTGCAGCATATTACCTATAGTAACACATTCATAGGAACATAGAAAGGCCATGATGACCCTGAACAGATCGGTGGCTTGGCATTAGTTTCATCATAAAAAGCTGGGAAAACTTCCAAACATTAGATAAGAGTAGCCTAGATTTGAACCTGCATCTGGGTTACCACATTAGGATAAAGAAGTGGAGTCTGCAGTTGGGGATAAGAATCATGTGAACAGGACTGGGCCAATAGGCCTCTCCAAGTAGGATGTAACCTCCTTTAAGGAGGAGGATTTTTGGTTTTACATTTCTATGTGTAAGAGGATAAAATATCTACATGAAGCCTCTGGGTGAGATCATCCGTTCCCACAGGGTGAGGTATCAATATGCAGATGACACTCGGCCCATGGTGATCCAAGTGATGCAGTTGAAGTTCTATCCAGGTGTCTGGAGGCTGTTAGGGTCTGGATGGGGTACAACGGGGTATAACTGAATCCTGGCAAGACTGAGTGGCTGTGGGCCAGGGGCCCTGCATAATTTCGGGTGCGACCATCTTTGGTTCTGGATGGGGCTAGTTTACCCCAAACAGACCCGGTGCGTAATCTGGGTGTGGGTGTGTGTGTGGCGTCCTCCTGGACTCACAACTCCTGTTCGAAGAGCAGGTGGCAGTCATGACCAGGAGGGCTTTTGCACAACTTCATGTTATATGCCAGTTACACCCGCTCCTAGATCGGGACTCCTTGCTCATGGTCACACATGCTTGGCCATTTAACTTGCTGCAGACCACATGGCTGAGTTTTAACTGAAGAGTGGGTCACTGTTTGGAACTCACCTATTAGATATCCTTGGTGTATGCTTTTTTAGAGTTATAACGGCTATCTAGCACACCAAGGCAGACAATACAAGAATGTCAAAAAGCAGTCATACTGTATGTGAATGAGACATGGCTTACATTACAAATACATTAGATTCATTATTACTTTACCCCATAACTTACCTGTGTGACTCAGGCAGGCGCATGGGCCCTAGATTTGCATACCAGCCTTCTTTCTCACTGTGATAGGTCTGTATTACTCCTCCTACATGTTCGCTGGCTTCCAGAACCGTCACCTGGGAGCAAAGCAGAAGAACCATTCCTGCTTCACTCTGACAATTACTTTTGCCAGGAATTCCAGCTAAATTTCCAGGTCAAAAATCTTAACCTGGAGGCAGGTGAGAGCACAGCAATATGGTTCATATAGCAGGTAAAGGTCTCCCTTGCTCAAAAGGGGTATCTGACTCTGGGGTTCAGTGCTCATCTCCATTTATAGCCAGAGACAGCACTGTCCTGTGTCTGGCAGATGTTTCCGTGGTCATGTGGCAGGCATGACTAAACACCAGAGTGCACAGAATACTGTTTACCTTCCCACCAAAGTGGTCCCTATTTATCTACTTGCAATTTCTTGCTTTTGAACTGTTAGGTTGGCAAGAGCTGGGACAGAGATGGGAGCTCATTCGGTCGAGCAGCTCTCGGGTTTCAAACTGCTGACCTGCCAACTTTCTAGTCATCAAGTCCAGTATCTTAACCACTAAGTCACTGCAGTCCCTTTCATATAACAAAATGTTCTTATGCTCGAATACGAGTAGCTGCCGCCACTGATGTTCTTTAAAAATTATGTTAGCCTATTTTGACTTCTCTCTAAGCATTGTTTGCCTGTGTGGATTCATTGTTTCCTCAAGATTTTTCCTGTCCTTCCTCAATCCAATGCTTCCCTATGTTTTAAGATATAGTTTTCCCAAATAGAAGTATTTGAATCACAGATGATCCATGAGAAACAATGTTCCTTTATGCACAATGTTGACTATGTGCTTGGAAAACTAGCTATCACGGAGGTTTCTAGCTTAGCCATATCCTTTCAGGTATTTTTAAATGGGGAATTCTCCCTCAAGTATTCAGGGGAGAATTCAGGCATGAGAATTGCCACTTTCATTCTTAAATGACGACACTCAGATTTAGGTGCGCCATTTTGGCTGCTGTTTAGGAGAACAAGTCTGACATTCATTCCCCTCTTTCTAGTCTAAGGCTTTTCATTGCTTTAATTCATTTACTTAGCTTGCTCCAAGCCTGTTAGACACATACTGAACAGATTTTAAAATGCAATAATAGAGTGAGAAATATTCCAGGTGGGCAGTGTAAAATGTAATAAACATACAAACATTTTATACTTCTTCATGTTAGCTCCACCTTGTGACAACTTGCTAACTGGGACAGAGAAAGCATCTTGCCCCCTAAATTTGGTGAAGTAGGTCCCTCTTCTAGTCATAAACCATCACTGACTGTACAGAATACTTTTAAAGCATCTAGTTTCCATTTGCCATTTTTCAAGGCCAGTTTTCTCTGGGTGCCTGCCATATAAAGTTGATGTAACCAGATTTAGTTATTGTACACTTAGCATAAAGCCCATGCTTGATCCTGTTCATCGCAGACACACTGAAATCAATGGGATATAATTTAGTTGATACTGATAGGTCTGAGTCATTTCAAAGCATTTACGGTACTCTAAGTAGGGCTAGCATTGGATTATTGATACTGCCCTCGTGTGTAAATCAAATCTTCAAAAACATGGTGTCCCAGAAGTGTCATGAAGCAAAGTTACAGCTGTTGTTGTGGCCATAGTGATCTGTTACCCAATTGTTATTGGCCTAAAGAAGTGTTAAAGTCATGGCTGTGCCAACCCCACATACCAAAGACCACCATACAATGTAGAATTGTGACCCTTCACACCCTATGAGAAATAAGCAGTGTGGTTTGCTTAATATTTCCAAAGCCAAGTGAGCACTGAAAGACATAAAGAAAAAAAGATGGGAGATTCCCATTTAGACCAAGAGAAAATGTGAAGTGCTCAGAAACTCCCCAATTGCAATGAGGAAAGCAGTACCCAAGATGGGCTAATCTGCTTGACCTCTGATCCCAAATAAAACTAATTTCAACTACACCTGCCTCTGGAAGGACAGTTCTGTCTGTGATAATGTACGTGCAAATTATCTTCTGAGCAGCAGCTATTGCATGCATTTGACACATGTATGAACCATCCCCCAGATGTATATAGTATTCCAAGAGTTGAGAAACTTGCAGCAGAAAGGGATGTTATAGACAGCCTGTAATTAGAACTGAAATGTCTGAGACAGGTGATTTACAGCAATTTGTCAAGTTTTCGAAATCGGGCTTCAGAGGAACACTGTGCTTAAGTCTTGAAGACTAGTGATCAAGCAAAGAAAACTAATTTGCAAATTATTGGCTCAGTTCCCTTAGCCATATTGGGGGAATATTTCATCCATCCCATAAATAAGGCACCTTCTCTTAAATTCTCTTCAGCTTGGTCAATAAGTGCAAAGATACACTGGTGGGAGTTTGGGTATGTGCAAATGGTGTGGACAGTGTCTCCTAGCACCATGATGGCGAACCTTGGCGCTCCAGATGTTCTTGGACTTCAATTCCCAGAAGCCCAAGCACCCTGTGAATCCACACAAATGGGTTTACTGTGATTCATCTGGCCCACGCTGGCCTCATCGCTCCTGGAAGTGGAAGTAAAATGCGCCCGTACAGGCACGTTTTACTTCCGCTTCTGGGAGTGACAAGGGCAGCGCGGGCTGGATGAATCACAGGAAACCCATTCATGTGGATTCACAGGGTGCTTGGGCTTCTGGGAATTGAAATCCAAGAACATCTGGGGTGCCAAGGTTCACCATCACGTTCCTAGAGAGGGACCAAAATGCGGTTCAGAAGGTTATGTCAATCTCAGCCATTGGGCAATAGTGTGTAACCACTATATAATCCCTTTAAAAATAAAATTCAGGTCATTATTTTCTTCAAGGAACAAAATTGTGCTAGTAGGGCTTCAGTGACTTACCTTGTGTCCAGCCTGTGTGAGAATGTGAGCTGCACTGAGCCCTGATATCCCTGCACCCACAATCACCATATGTTTTGGATAGGATGTCTTCTTTAGACCATTCCTGGCTATCTCTAAAAATTCTTCATAATCAGCCTCCCTGAAGCATTTCCCCAAAGGACTAGGGTCAGCAGGACAGCTTTGCAGAGTAGCAAAGAATGCCAGTGAGGCAAGAACTAGAGAAAACACACATAAAAGATTAACGTATAAATAAAATACAGGCTTCCATCCTCCTATTGTTTTGTCTTGTATGGATTTCTTTCATACATGCGCACTCCAAATATCTTTGGATGTGTTCTCATCATCTTTATTCTTGTAAATTTACCCTGCATTATTGCCCAAGTCCTTGGGGCATCTTGTAATAAAGCAATATTGTAATAATCAATATAATAAATGCTTTATAATCAATGCTTTGTAATAAATCGAGCAAGGGCGACAAATGTAGGAGGCAGAGATGGAAAACATCAAGAGACGACATGGTGAAAGATTTTGTTCACTCCCCCCCTACAATTAATCAATGATTGAGATCCCTGCCCTGTCTTTATTCTAAAGCACAAGCGGGAGTGCATTGGGACACAGTGGTATAAGGAAGTGCCAACCAGCAAGAAGTACAGCTAAAATGGAATCAGGGGATAAAAACTAGAAAATAACTTTAGTGAACATATAGAAACTTAATACTGTACAACCCACCAGATCAGTAATGGCCAACCTTGGCACTCCAGGTGTTCTTGGACTTTAATTCCCAGAAGTCCTGATCAGCAGGAGTGCTGATTTGGGCTTCTGGTAATTGAAGTCCAAGAACACTTGGAATGCCAAGGTTGGCCATCACTGCACTAGATGATAAACTCTGAAACCTATGTTAATTGGGCCATTTATTCAGTTTGTCTATACTTTACAACCCAGCTGTTGTATGTTTTAAGACAACAGTTTGGACCATTTTCTCCACTTGTGATTTTTACAATCCTATTCCCACTGTCCCTCTGAATTCACCCTTGTGCCAACTGTTGGCTCATGGGTATATCCTACTTGGCTTAGATAAAGACCGCTCTCCAATCTCCATGTTTGCTTCCCTATGCTCAGATGTACTTCTCACAGTGGTGGGCATCAGCAGGTTCGCATCAGATCGCCAGGACTGGTAGCAGAAATTCTGGCTGGCCCTGCCCATCCAAGTTTTGAAATAAAGTAGTCCTAATTTGGGTGCAACACAGGGCTTTCCCCTTGGCCATGCCCACCATACCACACCCACAGTGTGGTAGTAAAAAAATTTGAGCCCACCTCTGACTTCTTATGAGAGCCATGAGAGCTAACATGACCCAAAATGTTTTCAGGGTTCTACACGATTCCTTGTTTTAAACTTTTTAGCAAAAGATTTAAATAGCCACCTTTGAGCCGCTTGAGGAGAAAGTTGATAAAAAAATAAAATATATACATGCAAAATACAATACAACACAACAAATAGCAACCCCTTTGGGCAGCTAACAGCAATTAAAAGTAACATCAAAAATTAACTAAAAGCTCTTAAAACCCCATTAAAAATTCTAAATAATTTACCCACTCACCCATCCATTAAAAGAGAGAGAGAGAGAGAGATAAATCTTAATTATATAAGCCAGCAGGTGGGGGTCACCCCTCCATCGGTGCCCCACACCTGCCCTGCCAGTCAGGTTTTCAGTTCTTTCCAAAAGGGCAGCAATTCCATCTGCAGGCGTAACTCTGTTGGCAGGAGGTTCCCTAGGGCAGGAGTGGACACAGAGAAGTCCCTCCTTCTTGTGCTAGAGAGACGAGCCCCTCTAGCAGATGGTACAATTAGAGAGCCCCTCAGGTCCGCTCTGATTTGATGGACAGATGTTCTTGGGGTGACGCAGTCTCTTAGATATCCTGGCCCACTACCATGTAGGGCTTTAAAGATCATATTCCTTACTGCTTCTGAAAATTGAACAACTATATTTATTAATATTAAAATAAAGTACAGTACAAGCAATTATTGCAGCAATACTTTCCTTAGGAGAACATTACTTACAGAAGGTGACCATATTGTTTGTCCTAGAAGTCTGGATGGTGAAGTACAGAAGATACAGATAACTGGAGAAGTGATGAACACAACGTATATCAAAAGTAACTCAAGCTAATGGAGCAGGAAAAGCAGAGGATAAGCCTTTAAGTTCTATGAATTCTCTTCCTCTTCCATCTTCTCCTCCCACTTTAATTATATATCAAAGGAACAGAACTCTGCAGTTAGTTGACTGTACTGTATTTCCTTCCTTCCTGGTGAAGAAATTGAAAATGAGTATGATGGCTTTAGAGGAATACATGAAGGTGCCTTTATTCTCAATCAGACTGCTTGTGTACCCTATCTAATCTAGTCCAGTATTGTCAACTCTGACTAACAGGTGCTGTCCAGGGTTTTAGGCAGGATTCTATCTGGAGGGCTGCCGATTGACCTGGGATTGTCCAAAGACCTAACAAGTCCTGTTTAACAGTCAAAGTGGCATTCCTTTGATTATTCTTTCAAACAGTTGACAAATATAGTACCTTTTAATATGGCAGTTCCATCTGGCTATAAACCATAGCATTCCTCTTTGAATCAATGTACAGTGGTACCTCGCTTAAAGAGCATAATGCGTTCCACGGGATTGCTCTTTAAGCAAGTTTGCACTTTAAGAAAACACCATTGTAAGTGACCAATTGTGACTTCTGGCAGTGGGGAATTGCGAACCCCAATTTAGTTGTTAAGCGAGTTTTTGGTTGGATTTAGTTGTTAAGCAAGGCAACCATTCAGAGAAAATTCTGCTCTTTAAGCAAGTTAGTCTCTAAGCGAGGCGCTCCTTATGCAAGGTTTTACTGTACTTCTTCCTTCCTTCTGGGCTTTAGAGGGTTGTAGCTCAAACTGTGGCTGTACCACTGATTTCTTCCAGCATATTAGCAGGGAACAAATCATGTTGAAGACAGCCAGTTCAGTGTAGTGGATAAAGTGAAGCACTAGGCTTTAAGACAGGGTTAGGCAACTTATGGCAGGTGGGCTGGATCCGACCCATAGTGCCAAATAATACAGCCCCCACCCTCGCTCCAGCCACCATAGACTGTGGTGGGGGAATCAGCCACAGACTCATTTACAGCTGTCGCAAACACATTTACGATAGCTGTAAATGAGTCCGCAGCTGTCGCAAACACATTTACGATAGCTGTAAATGAGTCCGCAGCTGTCGCAAACACATTTATGACAGCTGTAAACAGTGGGAGGACCACCAGTCCGATCATGCTTTATGTTCCTCATAATATAGCCAAGGTATTAGAGCTTTTACAAGGAAAAACTAAAAGGGTGCTTCCAAATAAGTTTTTTTTAAAAAATTGTGCAACTACTCTGCCTTGTTCCCAGTGTTATGAGAATCCATATGTCATCTTCCTTCTCTTCTACTTTCTCCTGTCTATCCTTTAATCCTTTTCTGTCTCTAGAATGATGTTTCTAGGTTGAAGAGGCAAGCAACTTCAGTTGTGCCTGTTCTGTCTGTCATTCCCTCCAAAATAGATTTCCAAAGCAGGAATACAACAATGAAGCCTGGTGTGGCTGGTATTATGTGGAGCTGTCATAAAGTTGCATAAAGAAGAGAGCAATTTTGGCACTATATTGTCTAAGCATGGATCATAGGAGATTAGAACATGTCAAGAAAATACAAAGGATAGGGCGTTTTCTTGACAGAAATGATACCAACCCGCCAACTGTGAACACATGAATTAGCCATGATTTTTGTGGTTCAGTCTTTGATCATGAGTGAGATTATGAACTTACACTCTTTATAAAAGGATCCTACATAAAATCCATGTGGGTCAATGAAGAGCTGCATATGTTCTTATGCTATGACAAAATATTATGGCATGGGATCTATTTATTTATTTATTGTTCACATTTGTACCGCTGCCCCCTCGCCGAAGCAACTCTGGGTGGCTCACAGATAAAGACATAAAAACATATACAAAAACATTCCACGACAATAAAATCATTTAAAACCATCAGCATTACAAATCTATGATTTTTATGGTTCACCCTGTGGTCCCGGCAGAGATCTATAATTTGATAGTGGTTTGGTAAGTATCCCACATAAAATTCATATGGATCCATGTTCTTGCACCAGTGCAAAGCCATGTACCAAAGGATCCATGATTTCTGTAATGTAGTTTGTGGAACAGATGCGATCTATGAATTGGCAGTAGCTTAGAGAGGCTCACACCATTAGAATAATATGAATTCATGAGGAATCATGCCTCAAATACATGTTTTTGTACTAATGCAAAGCCATGCATTGAGGAATTCCTGAATTCTGCAGAGTAGTCTGTGGGGATAAATGGATTCTATGATTTGATGATGGTTTAGCAAGGATCTCACATATAAATCATGAAACCATGAGGATCTGTTTTTAGATTTTATGGATCCCTTTCAGCCAGACACAGTGATATATTTCCATTTTAACATAAGTTCCTTATCATTCCCTGCTTTCCTTTGTAATTCAGTGGTCCTGCATATTGTCCAGTGCTGAAGGCAGGCATGGGTAGGTTAACTAAATAAATTGGAAAAGTTACTTTTTGTTTGGCTTGCAACTCCCATCATCTTTTACTTTAGCCAGGATGGCTAAAAGTAATCTGAACAGCTCTGGGGCTGTTATGTATGTTAACTGTGTTTTCTGACAGGAGCGGAATGTATCTTTTCTCATGTATCTATTCTTATGCAAACAAGTGGATCGAAAATGTGCACACTCTGTTCGCCAATGGGCTTGTTGTATTATTGTTACTGTTACTGTTTATAGTGTATATAAGTCAGAGTTTTGCCCCATCCAAAGTGTGTTCAAACCCCACTATTAAAGAGCTGAATTTCACTACTTCACTCGTCTGCTTCTTCATTCCCTGAACATGAAGGGGGCCGGACGAGCTTTGATTTTTCCGGGAAGCAGAAAATAATCTCAGGTGAAATAAATAGCATATGAAAAATATGACACATTCAAGTGTTAAGAAAAAAATAACAGCCTTCAACTTCAACCCCCTTCCCTCGATGAACTTTTCCCTTCTTAGCTTTCTGTAATGTATTTTATGTGCTTCCTAGAATGAACTTCCCAGTGTGCCCCGCCGACCATGTTAACTAGTACTATCGCATGAAGTATGCTCTTTGGATGGCAGTCACAGCCTTACTATCCTGCGCAGCGCAGAAAAAGAATGAATGAATGAATGAATGAATGAATGAATGAATAAATGAATAAATAAGTAAATAGTTCCCCTATTTTCAGGAACTGGTCGCGTGTGACTTTTGTGTTTCCGCCCCCGCTCCCTTCACTGCAGCTGCTGGGTGATTAGACCAATACTTCCAAAAGTACGTGTCAGAAGTGGGATTTGAACCCACGCCTCCATCGGAGACCAGAACACCCAAGCAAGGGAAGGATTTGAACCTTGAGTCTGGCGCCTTAGACCACTCGGCCATTCTGACAACAGCGATCGTGCTTCTCTTAGCTGTGCCTTCATTTTGTACGTGGTAACCTCTGAGCGCCCAAAAGTCTGGTATTAAATGAGGAAGTGTTTCTTTTCCTTGTTGTTCAAAACTCAGTCCAATCTCTCTCTTTGCGGCTCGTTCCGACAACGCACTAGGAGTATTAATTTTAAAAAAGAAACTTTGCTCATTTCCTAAGGGCTTTCGGCGGCGTCCGGGAAGTGGCAAGCAAGCCCCACCGCTTTATCATCCAGACAAAAATGTGCAGTTCTCAAATGCGGAACCTCGAGAAGAAGGGGGAGAATGTTGCCAAACAAATAATTTTTTAAAATGTAAAATCACTATTTTATGTCGTATGTGAGATTTTGAATTGCATAGGATACTGTGCATAGGATGATGTTTAGGTTAGATATAGTCACAAATAATTTCATTTACAGGTGAAACTCGAAAAATTAGAATATCATGCAAATGTTCATTCAGTTCACTTAAAAGGTGAAACAAATATATGAGATAAGGCTCACTACATGCAAAGCGAGAGATGTCATGCCTTCATTCGTTATAATTGTGATGATAATGGCGTACAGCGTACATGAGATTATGTGATGATTAAGGGATACATGATATTTTGGGGGTTAGGGTTTTCATAAACTGTAAGCCATAAGCATCAATATTATAACAAAGTAAGGCTTGAACTATCTCGCTTTGCATGTCATGAGTCTATCTCATATATTTGTTTCACCTTTTAAGTTGCATTACTGAACTGAATGAACATTTGCACAATACAGTAATACTTCATACAAAGTCCACTTCGTACATTGAATTCATACAACATTGCCTAATTCCTTGAAAAAAGTTGCCTCATACAAAAGTCGCTGCGACTTTGTATGAGGCATTGGGGTTTTCCCCAGATTGCATTGTGCCTCGGCAGTATAAAAGGCAGGACACATTGCTCTTGTGGGTTTTGCACGAGGCAAAGAGTGTTTAGGAGTAGTTTTGAGCGCGATTTTGGATTTTTTTGAATTTTTCTGTTAGAATTTTTAGAAGCATTCCTGGGATTTTTGCAGCATTCTTCAGGTTCTTGGACAATCAGGGTTGTTTTACATGTTTTTGTAATGTATTTAGCCTTTAGACAATGATTTCTTAAAGTTCTGTTAGTTTCCTGTTTGTTTCCTTGACTTTGCCCTGAAGTTTGTGCTGTTACAGTACAATGTATCTCTATGGAAATGATGTTGTATGAGGCATCGCGACAAGGATTTGGACGTTGTATGAGGCATCACGGCTAGGATTTTGCATGCCTCATGCAAAGTCCAAATCCGTATAAAGTCCAAACTTGTGGAACCAAGTTTGGACGTTGTATGAGGTATCACTGTATTCTAATTTTCCGAGTTTCACCTGTATGAGCATCAGGACCTTCTCCAGTGAGTCCTCTCTTCTCATTTGGTGGCCTGTGGGATCCGTGCACACAATTGGCATACTGTCCCTGACAGAACCACGGCTTGGGGGAACACTCCTTGGAGCCTGGTTCCGAAGGGATAGACATTGAGGAGCGGATTAATAATCATAGTTTAATTCACCGATCGCTGACCTGGCAGGCAGTTCGGACAATAGAGGACTAAAGATTACCGGGTGATGAACTCGATAAGCATGTAATGGGTAATCTTGTATCCGCAGAGGCTCTGAGTCCAAGAGTCAACCTAGGCAGATGTTTACTCCCGATAGCAGTAGACAATGCATGTCCCCCGGTAGTAAATTAGATAGATAAGGAACTTCCCCCCAGTGAGGTCACCCCTGATGAGTAACTTGTGTAATCTTAAAGTGCAGACCTGCAGTTTTCCTGTAACAGCCACGCGCAACCTATGCATGCAGTCAAGCTAGGCAGGGTATAAAGATTAGAGCCTTCTGATCAATAAACGCTGGTCTTCGCTCCATCTTGCCTCATGTGTCTTTACTTGATCAGTCTCCTCTGGGACCTTCCAACCCGTATCAGGCCCCGATCCAACAGTGGCCAACGTATTTGAGCTTCAGCTTCAGTATCTGTCCTTCCAAGGAGCAGTCAGGGTTGATTCCCTTTAGAGTTGACTGACTGGTAAATTTGCAGAGGAGTATATTATATCAGGAACATAATAAATAATTCCCTTAGAAAAAATTTCAGCCAAATATAAGAAGAGGCGAAGAGAAATTGAGGAGCAAAACAAGGAATGCAAAATTGCAATCTGAGCACTAAAAGCCATGGGGGTTTATGGACTGGCATCCAAGTACAAACGCAAATAAGCAGACCGCAGAATCAGATATGTTTGTTTGTTTGTTTGTTTATTCAACTTATACCCCACCTATCTGGAATATACTCCCACTCTGCGCAGCTCACAATGTTAAAAATGCAGAACAATCACCATAAAACCATAGAAAACCCTCCACCCACTCAGTCCAATCAGCACCAAGGACCACTAGCCCAAGTGGGCACAATAAGAGGGTCTCCTATTTAAAATTCAACAAGCTGCCAAAGGCCTCAAAAAGAAAAGTTTTTAGTTTCTTCTTGAAGGACCCTAAAGAGTCAATCAAATGTGGCTTCCCAGGTAGAGCATTCCAGTTAGCCAGGGCCGCCACTGAGTGATTTTCTAGCAAACCTGGGAGTTGGAGGTGTAAGAGAAGAGCGAGTGAAGCGGGCCTGATTTCTGAGGAGTAGATGCTCCGCCAAGTAGGAAGGAGTTGAAATAAAGTGGTCACAAATTTATTAGATTATGGCTACTGGAAATATTGAGCCAGCAGATTCAGCCAACCCACTTCCCCCTGATGTACCTCTTCCGGACCCCTTGCTTTGAGAAAATCAGTTTCAGCAGGAACCATGAGTGCAGAAATCAGTATGTCAGTGGTGGCGAACTGAAGACGGCATGCATGCCAGAGGTGGCACTCAGAGTCCTCTCTGTGGGCACCCATGTGGTTGCCCCAGCACAGAGTTTGCCCCTCCCCTCTGCCCAGCAGTCCAATGGGAGCACTTTCTCCCTTTCCTGTTGCCATGTTGGCACTTTGTAATAAATAAGCAGGTTTTGGATTGCAGTTTGGCACTCGGTCTCTAAAAGGTTCACCATCACTGCACTATGTGAATATAACTTCTATGGGCAATTTGGATCAGCCCAAAGGGTGCGGTAATTTTAGGGAGGGGATGTGGTTCAAGATTTGAGAACCGGTGAGAGGGAGAAATAGGAGCTGCTCTTATACAGGAATAAAATGTCTTTGCCATCTTGGTTTAGGAAGTAGAATTCAATTACAGTATGTACTGGAGAGATACTAGAAGGGTGTGATCTTATGTATTCCCATTTGGATGCATATTTTTCCAGTTTTTTATGTTGTGGATTTGCTACCAGAGTAACAAATACATTTCGGACTTTGTTTGTATTTAGCTTCAAAGGGACACTTGTATTCTTTCTTATTTCTTTAAGCAGCTTTTGCTCTGGTGCTAGTGAAAAGAACTCAAGGTGTAAAAGTTGTAACAAGGAGAAGCAATAGTGGATAAGACAATTGAAATTTTTGAAGTGGTAGCAGTGTTAGTCTGTGCAAGCATATCAGAGTAAATAAAACAAAACAGCAAAAAAGACAAAAAAGTTGTGGCATCTTAAAGACTTGATCTACGAAAGTTCACATTTAAATACAGGAGTTAGTCTTTAAGGTGCCACAACTTAATGGCAGATAGCAATAGCAATTATACTTATATACCACCTCATAGCGCTTATGTGATGACAAACTCCATACACCAACAGCAGAGCAAAGAGTAGGTATGCAGAACTCAAGCCTAAAATTGCTGTCTTGGTGAAGCACTGTCTTTTATTGCCCGCAGGTAGAACTGAAGGAAAACTTCTCTGAAATTTATCTGGCAAGTCCCTCCCTTAATACTTCCTGATTGGTCAAGGAGCAAGCATCCAATGTCAACTTGGGCCATGCTATAAGTCAGGGGTTCTCAAGGGAACAGCCGTGGGCTGGTTTAACTCAGGTTTATTGCATGGTGGTCAGAGGGAACATGAGGTAATGGCGGATGCAAAGCTCTATATATATACAGTGGTAAACATTCGAATGTGGCTCCACGATAGCCGGTTGGCTATTGTCTGCGTGACATCATTTCTGGTTACGCCTTTCTTGTCCAGGTGTAGGTAGTGGCGGGAAACTCCGCGCTGTGGCTACTGATGAGTATGGACCAAGAGAGCTTGGACGCTCGCTGCTGCCCACTGGTGGTTATTAGCTCGCGTCCTAATACAGGGTTTATAGTGATACAGCTGACGACTATATTGTTACTTGTAGGAAGGGTTACATTGTTAAGATACATTGTTATCACATGACGAAGGTTACACTATTAGAACACAACACTCCTCCCCCCTAGGATGAGACGAAGTCTCTCAGCCAAGATGGCTTATTTCGAACACGCTGGGGTCTCGGTGCGGGCTGCCCTGCCCCGGGTTTGCTACCTTCTCCTTGTCCCCTGGCTTCCTGTCCTGTAATTGGAGAGGGAGACTTGTTAGTGACTTGCCGCGGTTCTGCGGCTCTTATGGGAGGTGTGTGCTTTCTTTGGGACGAACCGGGGGCACTGGGGGCTAACGAAAAACCCCTCTTCTCGCTTGGATGGGTGGGGGAACACTCCCAAAACCCCCCCCGGCTCGGTAACGCAAAATCAAATTCGGGGGCAGCAGTCGCAAACTCCTCACTCTCTTCCCCGGGATCGGATAGAGCTGGCGTATCAAAAGGATCTGAGTCGGGACCGCTGCTTCCCCCCCTTGTTCGGGACTGTTGCCCTTCGTTGTCTCCTCCTTGGGCTAAGCGGGTGGAGGAGAACCCTAACGCTGAGGTATTTTCCATGCCGTCCGTGGATTGCTTCCTGGGAACCCGGCTCCGGAGCTGATCTGCATGCCGCCTCCAGAGTAGACCGGTGTTCGTTTCCACCCGATACGACACTGGTCCCGTCTGTTCTACAACTCTCCCTGGTACCCAGGCTGGCCCTGCGCTGGCGTAGTTCCTGCAATGCACAGGATCGCCGGCGGTGAAACCTTTCGACACCGCTACCCCTACGTTCTTCCCTTTGTCCTCGACCCTCGTGGGGTCTAACCTGGTCAGAATCGTGGTCAGCTTTCTCCGCATCAGCAGCTCTGCCGGCGAGTAACCGGATGCCAAGGGGGTCACCCTATACGCTAATAAAAACTGACAAACTTGGTGATTCAGGTCCCCCGAGCCCATGCGCCGCAGCGCATCCTTTGTTGTACGCACCAGCCGCTCCACTTGGCCATTCGTGGCCGGGTGAAACGGCGCGGATGTGATGTGCCGAATGGCGTTTGCTTCCGTGAATGCCCTAAACTCGGTGGACGTGAAACAACTGGCGTTATCGCTGACCAGAGTGTCGGGTAAACCGAACGTGGAAAAGACTCTCCTTAGATGGCTAATTGTAGTGGCGGAGGACGTGCTCTTTACCGGAATCACCTCCAGCCACTTGGAGTACGCATCCACTACCAGGAGAAAAAGGGTACCTCGGAACGGGCCAGCAAAATCTATGTGCACTCTGGACCACGGCCCCCTTGCCGCGTCCCATTCCCTATGCGGGAGACGAGCCGCCTCCGGTCGGGAGCCCTGGCATGCCTCACAAGTGCCGATCATGTACTCTATGTCTGCGTCCAGCTGGGGCCACCAGAAGTAACTCCGCGCCAGCGCCTTGGAACGGACGATCCCCGGGTGGCTGACGTGCAACAGTTTGAGTACCCTCGGTCGCAGGGATGTAGGGACCACCACCCGTTGACCCCACAAAAGGCACCCCCTCTCTAGGGACAACTCTATTTTTTTTCGAAAAAATGGGTCGAATTCCGTACTTGGGGAGGACGCCGGCCACCCCTTCTGTACCCATGAGCTTACTTTCTCCAGCGTTCTATCCCTGCCAGTCGCCCTGGCAATGTCGGCTGGTACTATTGGGGGTGAATCTAAAACCTCTATTAACAATACCTGGTGGTCTCTCTCTACCCCTGCCTTTTGGTCACCCGACAAGGGCAGAGGAGACCGTGAGAGTGCGTCTGCATGGCTGATCTCCTTTCCGGGCCGGTATTCCAACTCATGTTGGTATGCGTTGAGGAAGATAGCCCACCTCAGCATTCTCGGGGACAGGATCTGTGGCGTGGGCTTATTTGCAGTGAAAATTCCTAACAGAGGCTTGTGATCGGTCACGATCGTAAACGGGCGACCATACAGAAAGTCGTGAAATTTTTTGGTGCCCGCTACTATCGCTAATGCCTCCCTGTCGGTCTGTGCGTAATTCCGCTCAGCTTGGGACAGGGACCTTGAATAAAACGCTATCGGGGCCTCCCTTCCGTCGTCCAACACGTGGCAAAGCACCGCCCCCACCCCCACCGGGGATGCGTCACAAACTAAGACCACTGGCCGTTTGGGGTCGAAGTGAGTTAGGATTGCCTCGGATGTTAGGAGTTGCTTTAACTCTTTAAAGGCCCTCTCTTGCTCGTCACCCCACAGCCATGTTTCCTCCTTTTTAAGCAACCGATGGAGCGGTTCGGCCACAGACGCCTTCCGTGGAAGGAAGGAATGGTAAAAGTTTAGGAGCCCCAGGAATGACTGTAGTTCGGTTTTGGATGTGGGGCGAGGAGCCTGCTTGATTGCGGCTACTTTGGATTTGGACGGCTTAATTCCCTTGGGTGTGACACGGAACCCTAAAAACTCAACCTCTGTTTCGAAAAAAACGCATTTGTCTTTTCTCAGTCGCAGCCCCGCTTTCTCGAACACAGTCAGTACTTTATCCAATCTCCTCGCCAGTTCGCCCTCACTCCCCCCTGTTATCAATACGTCATCAAAATAACACAACACTCCCTCCAACCCCTTCAGGAGGCGTTCCACAATCGACTGAAAAAGGCCGGGTGCCGAGTTCACGCCGAACTGTAAACGCGACACCTGGAACGCCCCTTTATGTGTAACTATTGTTTGTGCCGCTGCCGTGGCGGGAGTTACAGGGAGTTGCTGGTAGGCTTGAGCTAAATCGAGCTTAGCGAAACATTTTCCCCCATTCAGCCTGGCCAGAAGGTGGCTGACCACCGGCACCGGGTATGCATTAGGGCGGATCGCCTTGTTAATTGTACACTTATAATCAGCGCAAATGCGCACCTCCCCGTTAGCCTTTAGTGCTGTAACAATTGGAGTTTCCCACTCCGCGGAATCAACAGGAACAAGAATCCCCTGGCTCACCAGTTTGTCCAGTTCCGCCTCTATTTTGTCCTTTAGTGCGAACGGCACCCTGCGTGGTTTGAGTCTTATCGGGCGGACCTCCGGGTCTAGGTCGAAGGCTACAGGGGGTCCCTTGAACTTTCCCAGTCCTTTTTTAAAAACGGCGGGGTGCGCGTCGCACACCACTTGTATTGGATCCGCCCCCACGGCATGCACCCCCCCTATGAACAAACCCAAAGGCTGAAACCACTGAGTCCCGAGGAGGCTACAATTTCCCCCTTTTAGAACAACTAGAGGAAGTTCCGCAGAATGTCTCTTAAAACGGACCCGAAATTTCCCAACCCCCAACACTGGGATGCTGTTCCCCTGCACGTCTCGTAGCGTGGACCTCAACGCTTTAAGTTTGGGCCGCACGTGGGGGTCGATTTTCAAGAATTCTCTCTGGGGAATTATAGAATAGGAGGACCCCGAGTCAATTTCCATCCTAATAGGGGCCCCTTGGACTAGTACCTCGACGAAGTAATGGGGTTGTCCCGCGGACACGCTGAACACGGGGGCGTCATCCTCGCTGTCATCCGAGATGCGGCCCACGCCGTCCTGCTTCCTCGTGGTCCGGGCGCCATCTTTGGACCTTGCTGGACGGTCCGGTCTGGCCGAACGGTCTTGTGAATGCTTCCGGTCCTCTTTCCGCTTTCTGCACGCCTTGGCGATGTGCCCCCGACGGCCGCAGTTGTAGCACTCGGCTTTTCTGAATGGGCACTTCGCGCGCTCATGGGCTGCTCCGCAACCATCGCAGCGGCGCCCGCCTTTTCGGACCTTCTGGACCTCCTCACCGTCGCTGCCTTCCGTAGACGACTTCGAGGTTCGTCGGGTTGCGTGTACCGACTGTCCGGACTTGCCGTGCACCGAATTTTCTGCTTTGCCGGCCCTAGGACGCCACTCACGCCACTGGTGCATTTCGTCTACCCCAGCATTCGTGGATTCCGCGGATTCCGCGGCCTCCACAACCTCTGCCAGGGTGGGTGGCGGCTCCTTGTTCATCAGGCTGTGCTGCACTTCCTTGTCCTTCAGGCCACACAGAACGCCGTCCCTTAGGGCCATCTCTAGGTTGTCCCATCTGCAGGGGGCGGCGGCTATTCTCATGGCTGTTACGAAAGCCTCAACCGACTCGTCCGGCGCTTGGACTCGCCTCCAAAACGCGCTCCGAGCGGGAAACATTGCCCTCGAGGGTCGGAACCGCTCACGCAGCAGTTTCATGATGTCCTCGGCTTTGAAGTCACTCATCTTCTTCGGTGCAATAATGCCCACCAGCGTTCGCTTGGTTTCTATCCCAAGCATTCGGGTGAGGATGGCCCTCTTCCTTTCCTCGTCGTCTTTGACTTTGAGTTCCACCAGTGCCGCCTGGAAATCCATCTCAAAAAGCTCCCAGTCTTGCGGTTTGATAATGTTGAAACCGCTCTGTGCCCTGGCTCCTTGGGGGTCCATAATCCCACCTTCGTCGCCAATTTAGTGTATGAGAACCAAGACACAGGGAACAGCCGTGGGCTGGTTTAACTCAGGTTTATTGCATGGTGGTCAGAGGGAACATGAGGTAATGGCGGGTGCAAAGCTCTATATATATACAGTGGTAAACATTCGAATGTGGCTCCACGATAGCCGGTTGGCTATTGTCTGCGTGACATCATTTCTGGTTACGCCTTTCTTGTCCAGGTGTAGGTAGTGGCGGGAAACTCCGCGCTGTGGCTACTGATGAGTATGGACCAAGAGAGCTTGGACGCTCGCTGCTGCCCACTGGTGGTTATTAGCTCGCGTCCTAATACAGGGTTTATAGTGATACAGCTGACGACTATATTGTTACTTGTAGGAAGGGTTACATTGTTAAGATACATTGTTATCACATGACGAAGGTTACACTATTAGAACACAACAGAGCCCATGGCAACATTCCACCCGGCCCGCACCATTGCTCCCCCGCTGCCATCATTTCCCCCTCTGCCTGGCTTGGTGTGTCCGTAGCGCCGCTCCATAGCAGGGCGGATGTTGTAAGATGGCGGCAGCGGCAGTGGAAGTGGCAGACGTACATGGCCGCCTGCGTCTTTCCTGGATGTTGCTCTGGCTGAGTGCAGGCCTTTACCCACAGCAGGCTGGTAAGCAGCATCATTGTTGGGGGGGGGGGTGATATTGGCAGGCCGGACTGGTGGCATGGGGGGAGTGCTGGTGTCCAGTACTGCCGTATAGGGCCCGGAGCTGACAGGGGCCCTGTCGCTGCTGGCCATAACTGTGACATTACTGTGTGTGGGGCCTCAATAGGATTGCTCAGTATGGGGTCCAGAAATTTCAGATGGCGGCCCTGCAGTGGTGTCGGCATGGTGGGAGAATGTTGGTGGGCCAGACTGGTGTTGTGTGTGTGGATGGGAGTGTTAGTGGAAGTGGTGGGGAGGACACCAGTCTGGCCCGCCAACAGCCTGAGGGGGCGTGATCCTTAAAAAGGTTGAGGACCACGCTTTAAGCAAAGGCCCTTGGAAATTTGTATTACTGTACGTCTTGCCCACCTTTTCCCACTCCTTACAGAGTGGAACTCAGAGGAAGTCATAGGCTCACATATCACACAAACAGGATTCAAAATAAAAGAAATAAAAACCAGCCTAATCCAGTTCTGTTACCTGCCTTGGGTTCCATAGCACATTTACGGAGTTAAAAAAACCCTATCCTTTGACATAGAGTGACAGTGATGTGAAAGCCTCCATCTGTGATGTCAGTGGTCTCCTAAGAAAAGTGGAAGATTTTTGTAAAGGATGAACCCATGATCTTAATGCAAGACTAAACGTGCAGCACCAAAGAAGCGCCCAATTGTAGCTGATGGAGAAGAGCCTGAGCTTTGGATGTACTGTATATAATGGAAGATCTTGCTGCTAAAGCTGCCTAGCCAGCTGTCAGACATAACAGCTGTGCTGCAATGTAGAGACTTGTTAACACCATGCAAACCTTGGCAAGCAATGCAAAACACCAGCTGGGATGCACTTTCGCCAGATGGACACAATCACTTAATCAAGTGGTTTAATGTAGTACTTCAGGTCTCAGTCACAATTTTATGGAGCCCAGAATGATTTGAAGAGAGTGTAAGGAAGGGAAAAGATTAGAGCAAGAATTCGCAACCTACATCCCGCAGGCCAGACCTGTCCCACAGCAACAAACCATCCGGCCCACGGCGACAACCCCCTAAAGTGGAAGGAATGTGCCCGTGCCTCCGCAAACACACCCGCCGTGGTTTGTGGCAGTATTTACAACTGTGGGAGCCATATGTCTAGCTCACCCAGCTGACAGAGGGGGCGTGGTCTGGTCCATGGCGGGACAATACTGAGAACCCATGGATCAAAGAGCCATCAATCATAGAAGCTCAAATTTAAAAATATGTGTTGTACCTCAAAGGCTTAAAAAGATGACGCTGCTAAGAAATTAATTCCAAAATCCCACTTTATTTAAGTATGTTGATAATTAGTTGCTTTGTCTTCTCCTGAAAGGAAAATCTCTCACATCTAAGTTGGATGTTTTGAAGTCAGCCTTTAAAACCTGAAGATTTTCCCTCAAAGAAAACAAAGGATCTTCTATTTGGTAAGCTTTCTTCTCAGTGAAGGTCTGTGTCTCTTGGTTGTTATTGACTGGTAAGTTCATTTTCTTATGTTGAGTTCATTTTCTTATGATAGGTTTCTTGAATTCTTTGACATTCCATTAGGTAAAAGATGGGATTTTTCTCAAGCTGGCTACTTCTTTTCCTTCTCCCCATTAAAGACCTCTTCTGCCAGCCCAGGAGAGAGAAGGAACAATGCTCTAGTAAGGAGATATATTAGGATCACTGGTAAACAAACATGGTACCATTTGCCTTGGTACAAGCTCGTTGACTTCATACTGTATGTCCTTGGCAATAAGCGTACCCATATGTTGGCCCGCCCTGCTCCCCATGGCTGTCGAGGGCATGCCGTTGTTGAGAACACATCCTTGCTGCCTGTCTTGCCACATATGGCTGCTCAGAGTACTTTGTGGCTGGGGACTCAAAGTCACCGGCCATTTTGACAGCACTGGCCTCTGAGGCCACACGATTGTTGGAGGCATGACATTGGCGCCTGTGGTGGCTTGTGAGGACATATAGTTGCTGAGGAAACACTGTTGCTGCCCGTCTTGGGTGGTGAGGACACATCGTTGGGAGAAGATAGCTTTTCCGTTGGCCTTGGCTGGTACGGGTGCCTTTCCTTGGCATAGGTCTTGCAGCATTTTGGGCATGAACTCCTTGGAAGGGTTCTTCTCTTGCCTCTTTGGCCCATTCCTCCGCTTCTGCTTTTTCTGTGGTTGTTGTTGTTGCTGCTTCTTCTGTTTTTGTTTCATTCTCTTCCGAGGTGGCATCTTCTTCCGTTTATGAGCAGCAGCCATTTCGCCAGGTTTCTCTTCGAATGTCCACCTTTAGTGATGAATGCCTCTGGACTGTTTCTACCTTTGCTGTCATATACCAGCTCATATTCAAATGAGGGACTGGCCCTTTGCCCTTTGATTGGCTGGCACAACATTCTGCTTTGGGATGTAACAGTAGTGGCTGGGCAGTCAATGGCACTTCACAATGAGCCCCACAAGCACTTTCACCTTCCCATATGTATACATGATGAAGACTATCCATTGGCCATGGAAGGAAGAATCAAAGAGAAGAAATAATATATATGGCCTAAAACAGGAGTTCTCAACCTACAGCCCATGGGCCGGATCCGGTCCGTGGCACCAAATAATCCATCCCCCACTCTCACTCCTGCCACTGCTGCTGGAATTGGCCACTGACTCATTTACGGCTCTTGTAAATGCATTTAGACCGCGGAGGGAGGTCAACAACACACAGCCAGTCTGGACTCCTCAACTGTTTGAGGGAGTGTGACCCTCAATCTTGAAAAGTTTGAGAACCCCTGGCCTAAAAGATATTACTCATTAAGCATAGCTTCAGAAACAGATGAGCTTTCTTAACCTCATTTCTGTAACCACTGGTGTCATCTTCATTTTGGTCACACTGCTGCAGACACTGGTAGGTGAAATTGTGACTGAATGTTCTTGATCCCTGGCGGGAATGGTTTTCATCTTGATCAGATGCTACGAAGAGCTATTTATTTATTTTTTATTTGAAAAGGATAGAAGAATTTCTAGAAACCATCATTGCTGTGGCTCCTTTCCAAAAAAGGAAAAGAACAACCATCTTCTCACCCAGAGTTTAGAACGTTTAATACATAAGCAAAGCAATCACACTTACAGGTGAAACTTGTTATAATATTGCTGCTTATGGCTTACAGTTTATGAAATCTCCCCAATCTCATGTACCCCATATAATCACATAATCTCATGTACGTTGTACATCATGATCATCACAATTATAACGAATTAAGGCATGACATCTCTCGCTTTGCATGTAGTGAGTCTATCTCATATATTTGTTTCACCTTTTAAGTGAAATGGACATTTGCACGATATTCTAATTTTCCGAGTTTCACCTGTATATACCACTGCATAGCGCTTAGTGCACTCTCTGGGCGGTTCACAAGTTAATTAGCATTTTGCCCCCAACATACTGGGTACTCATTTTACCGAACTCTGAAGGATGGAAGGCCGAGTCAACCTTTCCCTCTGGTCAGGATCGAACTCACAACCTTTTGGTTGCAGTACAACAGTTTAACCAGTGCACCACCATTTTTGACAACATCTCCCAGAATGCATGGTCAATAGAATTCTGGGAGCTGTAGTCCAAAAAGGCAATACTTCCAAACTGTGGTCCCCCTTTCTTAGTTGCCTCAAGTGAATTGCCACAACCAAGGAAAGAGTTACACTATAGGCCTGGAGTTCTGAACCTTTTAAAGCCAAGGGCCAGGTCACACTCCCTCAGACAGCTTCAGGGGCCGGATGGCCATTTTGCCCTTCCTCCACCACATGGCACTTCCTGGTGTGGTGGAGGCAGTGGGGGGGGGGGGGGGCACATGAAATGGTGCCGTCGGTCGCATCTGACCCACAGGCCACAGGTTGAGAACCCCTGCTGTAGGCTGCCTCCTTTTTTGTGCTTCCCTTGGAAGAATGAAGAGGTGGCATGACTGGGAAACCCTGATGTTTGCAACCTTAAATCACCCATCAGAGTGATTGGTAACAGGAAAGATGGATCAATGGTCAGCTTCATATTTTGCAGTGTGGCCCTTATGGAGGTGTTTGCCTCCAAGAGGCAGAGGAGAGTTTTGGCCTTGCCCAATAGCGCTTATAGCAGCTTCAGTCCCTGACCCCTCAGCTGAAGGGTTACAGTTACCCACAAAATTCCTAAAAGAGCCACTAATCATTGATGCAGAAAAACCATTTTTCATGATACATCAAACAGAAAGAGACTGTAGAATCCCATTTTATTAGCTAGGTAACTACACGTTTTGCGTCCCTGTGAAGGAAAATCCCTTGTGTTCTGTCTGGATATTCAGAAACCCAACATTCTTTGGGTTAGCCTCCATGGCACTAATGGGTGGTGAGGGCATGCCATTACCGAGGGCAAATGGCTGCTGCTCCTCTTGCCACAGGTGGCTGGCAAAGCCACTCAGTGGCTGAGGATACATTGCCAGTGGCCATCTCGCCATAGGTGGCTTGGAAGGCCACACAATCGCAGGAGGAACATCATGAGCGACCAGGGTGGCTTGCGAGGACATGTAGTTGCAGAGGTAACGCTTCTGTTGCCCCTCTTGGCTTTTGAGGACACATTGTTGTGCAAAGATGGCCTTTGTCTTTGCCTTAAAGAGCAGGAGAGTCCTTTCTTGGCAGAGGCGAAGGGATGGAAACACCTTAGTCACAAGGCATCAGATGGGAAGTTTGGATCCCTCACTTGACTCAGGGCCAGGTTTCTATGTTGCCACTTTCTTGGTTGATGCTTCTTCTGTTTCTGCTTCATCCTTTTCTGAGGTTGCATTTTATTCTGATTCTGGCCAGGAGCCATAGTTACAATGCTCTGGGTTTATGCTCTCCTTTGCTTTTTAGTGATGAATGCCCCTGTTACTCTCTCACTCCTGCTTTCATATAGTGGCTTATATTCAAATAAGGTACCAGCTATTTGTCATTTGATTGGTTACCTAGATTAGATCAGTACTCTGCCTTGGGATGTAATACTACAAAGAGATCTGATCATACTTCATAATGCGCCACTATGAGTCATTCCTCCCTATACAAAACTAGAGAAAGCAATGACGTTGGTGTTATTAGGGAGCATCAGATATTCATATCTAATACACTATTTTCTTTACCTTTTGTAATATTTAACTATTATATTCCTATTTTTATTTGCAAACCCTGGTAGAGCCCCCAGGCCTGGGGCGAAAAGGGTTTTGCAAGGTATTAAGATCATAGAAGAAATGTAAAGTTTGCAACAAATTTCCAAAGATAATGGTAAGGCATGGAATTTCTGCCTTCTTTATTGACTTGCTATAAGAGATGTAGCTGTGCAGGGCTCCAAAAACTCTTGAGGCCTAGCTGCATCACTAGAAATGATTTTATGTAATAACCCAGGGGTTCCTAACCTAAGGCCCGTGGGCTGGATCTGGCCCCTAGCACCATTTTATGTGCCCCCCACCCCTTCAAGGGCATTTGAGAAACAAAATGGCTTCCCCTTTGAAGCTGTTGGGACAAAATGGCCACCCCCATCATACAGGCAGGGCAAAATGGCTGCCCAGCCATCGAAGCTGACTGAGAGTGCGTGACCCAGCCCCCGGCTTGAAAAGGTTGGGAACCCCTAAAATAAACAGAAGACTGATATAGAAATAATTAGAAGGGAATATGGAATAAGAGTCAAAACACAGTTTAAATATTTAGGGATCAATATTACAAATAATCTGCAAAACGTGACAAGTCTTTAGTGGCTCATGAATCTGGTTCCCCAACTGACTCTCTGAAGTCTTTTGTGATAGGCACAGGGATGAAATTCAGTAATTTAAAAGCATGTACCCTAGAGGCATGGAAACATTTTGGACCAATAATTAGAATTTCTGGTATGAATGTTAATGTAAGACCCAAATACCTTTCCTAAGCAAGCCTCTCTCACTGGGAGCACTTGTTAAGTTTTCTGTTCATTCACAACCAGCATGATCAGCTGAAGGCAAGGAGCCCTTGGGTTCAAAAATCAAATTGACCATAGGTGTTCTACAAGATACGAATACACTGCAATTTGCTCTGCTGGGGGGTCATCTCCCAAATTTTTCCTGCAGTCAGGGCATTTGTGAAGACTTTCTTCAGTGTGGATTCTTCTTTTTTTTCCCCTGAGGAATATTATGGAACACTTACGTGCCATAGGAACAGACACGCAGCTTTTCTTCTGTGCGAATTCTCTGAGGTTTGTTAAGATCTGCCTTGGTGGCAAAATTCTTCCCGCAGTCTGGGCACGTGAAAACTTAGTGTTTGATGAGTTTAGAGTAGGGGTTCCCAACCTTTTCAAGCTGGGGGCCAGGTCATGCTCTTTGTCAGCTTCGAGGGCCAGAAGGCCATTTTGCGCTGCCTGCATGATGGGGGTCGCCATTTTGTCCCAATAGCTTCAAAGGGGTAGCCATTTTGTTTCTCGAATGTCCTTGGAGGGGTGGGGGGTCACATGAAATGGTGTTGGGGCCCAGATCCGGCTCATGGGCCTTAGGTTGGGAACCCTTTGTTTAAAGCTACAAGTGAAAGTTTTCCCACAGGCAAGGCATTTATAGGGTTTCACCCTCCGGTGTGGATTCTCTGGTGCTTCTTCAGACGAGATTTCACCCAGAACCTCTCACCACAGGACTTGCACTCATAGGGAATCTCTCCCATGTGATTACGGCAGTGTCTGCGCTTGTGAGATTTTTTGCTGAACCTTTTGCCACAGTCTGGGCAGCTGTGTGGCTTCTCTCCTGCATGAACCCGCAAATGGACATTGAGATTGGACTTCTGGTCAAAGCATTTCCCACATTCAGAGCAAGGATATTGCTTCTCCCCAATGTGGACGCTCAGGTGTTTGACCAATTTTGATGGCCGATCAAATCTTCTCCCGCACTTGGAACAGACGTAATTTGATTTTGACACTACCATTCCTATTTGAGGCCTGCTTCTTGTCATTTTAATGAAATTTCCTTTTCTGGGTGGTACGTGTCCCTGCATCAGTTCTGGCACCATCCCCTCGTGTCCTAGTGACTTGTTCTCAATTGTTTTGGATGGCGTAGGCTCTCCTGTATGGAGGCTCTGGTGCCTTTCCAGGTAAGATTCCACCCGGAACCACTTACCACAGTCCCCACATTCATACAGCTTCCATCCCTTGTGGATCCGGTAGTGCAAGCGCAATTCAGATTTCATGCTGAATCTTTTGCCACAGACTGGGCAGCCATGAGGCTTCTCACCTATATGGACCCGCAAATGGGCATTGAGATTGGACTGCCAGGCAAAGCATTTTCCACATTCAGAGCAAGGATAGGGCTTCTCCCCAGTGTGGATCCTTTGGTGTTTGACCAAGTATGAATGTTGATTAAAACTTTTCCCACACTCAGAACAGGCATGTCTTCTTTTAGCCACAGGGATCCCTATCCGGGGTCTGTTTCTTATCATCCTCCTGGCAGCTGTGTCTATTTGTGTCAATCTTGGCAATGTGTCCTGTGAGCCAACTGATTTGTTCTCCATAGCTTCAGACATCTTGGGATCATGCTGTGTCTTGGCCAGACGTTCCTCCTGCTGCGGCTTTTCCTTTATATCCGTACTTTCAGACTCACCACCTACAAAAAGAAAGAGTTAACAGTCATTTATTGCAGGCAGAAGAGGAAGAATATGTACATGGTTAGAAAAGCATGGAAGGAAAACAACGCCCTAAATGAGGCAGACAAAGTTCTGGTCATTGGTTCATGCATACAAATATCTCTTAGCCAGCAGCTAACACATGCACACAGCAGGGCATTTTTGGTGGTGGTATAATAATAATAATAATAATAATAATAATAATAATAATAATAATAATAATAATAATAATAATAATAATAATAATAATAAGTTTTATTTCTATCCCGCTTTCCTGGCTCAAGTACCACTCAAAGCAGCTTACAACATAAAATACAGTAACGCAGATATAATTACACCAATAATCAACAATAATACAGTATCAAACTCAAAAAGCATAGTATCAGTATATCAAATAATACATAATTACATAGCATCAGAAATATATTCAATATTAACAAAATCCCCAGGTAATGGAGCACAGCTCATATTCCCGTTGGCACCCCAGCCCAACGTCTTCAGCTGCAATAACATCCGCCTGTCTCCCTGTCCATCTGACTCTTTCTCTCCCTGCCCCCGCTCTCACTACGGGTGGGGAAATGACAAATCCAGCGGCTCCATCAGCAGCATGATAGTGAAGCCGCGACTGTCGCCCCACAACTGGGGCCCAGTCTTTCTCCAGTCTCTCTCCCCACCCTTGCTCTCACCAAGGGTGGGGGTTAGAAAACGCTGGTGTCGGGCGTGGTGGTGGCGGATTTTCACAGCCCTGCCGCAGATGGACCTCAGCTGGGCTCCCCCCCCCCTGACCAGCGAGGCCATGGAATGGAACCAAAGGCTCTGAAGGGGGCGGGGAGGCTCAGCTCGCGGCGTCGGCAGCGTCTTTCAACCCGACGGGGCTCCTTTTACCTTCCCCACCGGTGGAGGGGCGGGGAGGCGCAGCTCGCGGCATCGGTGGCGTCTTTCAACCCGACGGGGCTCCTTTTACCTTCCCCGCCAGTGGAGGGGCGGGGAGGCGCAGCTCGTGGCGTCGGTGGCGTCTTTGAGCCCGACGGGGCTCCTTTTACCTTCCCTGCCGGTGGAGGGGCGGGGAGGCGCAGCTCGCGGTGTCGGCAGCGTCTTTCAACCCGACGGGGCTCCTTTTACCTTCCCCGCCAGTGGAGGGGCGGGGAGGCGCAGCTCGTGGCGTCGGTGGCGTCTTTGAGCCCGACGGGGCTCCTTTTACCTTCCCTGCCGGTGGAGGGGCGGGGAGGCGCAGCTCGTGGCATCGGTGGCGTCTTTGAGACCGACGGGGCTCCTTTTACCTTCCCCGCCGGTGGAGGGGTGGGGAGGCGCAGCTCACGGCGTTGGCAGCGTCTTTCAACCCGACGGGGCTCCTTTTACCTTCCCCGCCAGTGGAGGGGCGGGGAGGCGCAGCTCGTGGCGTCTGTGGCGTCTTTGAGCCCGACGGGGCTCCTTTTACCTTCCCCGTCAGTGGAGGGGCGGGGAGGCGCAGCTTGCGGCGTCGGCAGCGTCTTTCAGCCCAACGGGGCTCCTTTTACCTTCCCCGCCGGTGGAGGGGCCGGGAGGCGCAGCTCACGGCGTCGGCAGCGTCTTTCAGCCCGACGGGGCTCCTTTTACCTTCCCCGCCGGTGGAGGGGCGGGGAGGCGCAGCTCGCGGTGTCGGCAGCGTCTTTCAACCCGACGGGGCTCCTTTTACCTTCCCCGCCAGTGGAGGGGCGGGGAGGCGCAGCTCGTGGCGTCGGTGGCGTCTTTGAGCCCGACGGGGCTCCTTTTACCTTCCCTGCCGGTGGAGGGGCGGGGAGGCGCAGCTCGTGGCATCGGTGGCGTCTTTGAGCCCGACGGGGCTCCTTTTACCTTCCCCGCCGGTGGAGGGGTGGGGAGGCGCAGCTCACGGCGTTGGCAGCGTCTTTCAACCCGACGGGGCTCCTTTTACCTTCCCCGCCAGTGGAGGGGCGGGGAGGCGCAGCTCGTGGCGTCTGTGGCGTCTTTGAGCCCGACGGGGCTCCTTTTACCTTCCCCGTCAGTGGAGGGGCGGGGAGGCGCAGCTTGCGGCGTCGGCAGCGTCTTTCAGCCCAACGGGGCTCCTTTTACCTTCCCCGCCGGTGGAGGGGCCGGGAGGCGCAGCTCACGGCGTCGGCAGCGTCTTTCAGCCCGACGGGGCTCCTTTTACCTTCCCCGCCGGTGGAGGGGCAGCTCGCGGCGTCGGCAGCGTCTTTCAACCCGACGGGGCTCCTTTTACTTTCCCCACCGGTATCCTAGTTATGGAGCCTTCTTTTATTAAAGACTGGCTGTTCCCTCCCTACACTTCTCCCTACATGGAAGAAGAACTTGTCATGGCTAACTGTGACTAATTAATGAAATGCCACTTTATTTTGGCTGGGTGTGTGACCAGACAATCAACTGAGATGCAACCTCACATCTTGTAAACTAGCCACAGTAAAATATGTAACCCTTACAGCAGGGGTTCCTAACCTATGGCCCATGGGCCAGATTTGGCCCACGGCACCTCAAAAGTCATTCAAGAAACAAAATGGCCACCCCCTTTGAAGTTGTTGGGACAAAATGGCCACCCCATTATGCAGGCTGGGCAAAATGGCTGTCTGGCCCTCGAAGCTGACTGAGAGAGCGTGACCCGGCCCCCGGCTTGAAAAGGTTGGGAACCTCGGCCTTACAGGAACACTAATAGGCTTCTGGCCATTTATTTGTATAAGCTGTTGAGGAACATGCCAGTGTTTTTGATTCATCCTTCACAGCTTCTTGTCCATATTGCTTTGATTACGGTACATATTAGCAGACATTTTAGGTAGTTGTAATTTGTAACTTTGGAAATATCTTCCATATATTTGCTAGAATCCTGTTGGTGTTCACCTAAGGTCTGCATAACTTGCCACAGCTGATTAAAACTAATTGAAGAAGTGCTGGGTTGTATATCAATTATGTACCTAGTAAAGGTAAAGGTTGCCCTTGCTCGAAAGCCAGTTGTATCTGACTCTAGGGTTCAGTGCTCATCTCTGTTTTAAATTATGTGCTTAGTTGCATGGCACATTGTCAATGAGACACAATTAGCAACAGCAAGTAGTGCAAACCTTCTGTGAACATCAATAGGACTAGGCAACTATTAGTATCCCACAGCTCTTATTAGAACTATAACCAAGTAGGATTTGAGCGCTGTTTCAGCAAAACCAGGCAAAGGAACAGGATATGTGGAACATGGCTGAAGACTGGAGCAGCCTGAAGCGTCTTCAACCTTAGATCGTGTTGCATGGCTATCTCCATCATCCTCAACTGCTGGCTTTACTGGTTGGAGATGATGGAATCGTAATCCAAAAAACATCTAATTACGATGGCTGGGTAAGGTAGCCTACAGCAATAGTTTCATACTGGGTTTGAGAGACAGCTAGTTAGCAAACATTTCTCAAAATTGGTACAAAATTGGTAAGGACGCCTCTTTTCCTGCCCTCCCCCCAAATCTCTCTTGAGCGTCCTCTATTCTAGGTCAGTGGTGGCGAACCTATGGCATACAGGTGAAACTCGGAAAATTAGAATATTGTGCAAATGTTCATTCAGTTCAGTAATGCAACTTAAAAGGTAAAACAAATATATGAGATAGACTCATGACATGCAAAGCAAGATAGTTCAAGCCTTACTTTGTTATAATATTGATGCTTATGGCTTACAGCTTATGAAAATTCCAAACCCCCCCCCAATCTCATGTACCCCATATGTCATGATCATCACAATTATAACGAATCATCTTATATATTTGTTTCACCTTTTAAGTGAAATGAATGAACATTTGCACAATATTCTAATTCTCCGAGTTTCACCTGTATGTGCCAGACAGGGCACACAGATCTCTCTCTGTTGTCACGTACGCCACCAGCCCAGCACAGAGTTTGCCCTGCCCCTCTGCCCAGCAGCCAATGTAGTGCTTCCTCCCTCCCTCCAGCACAGAATGTGCCCTGCCCAATGGGAGCGCTTCCTTCCTCCCCCCAGCACAGAGTTCCTCCTGCTCCTCTGCCCAGCAACCCAATGGGAGTGGCTTCCTCTCTTTCGTAGCACAGAGTTCGCCCCACCCCTCTGTTTGGGCACTTGGTCTCTAAAGTGTTCACCATCACTGTCCTAAGTGCACTTGGCATAACAGCAATGTCCTACCACCCTTGCTAATGAGAGGTGGTCTTTTAGGATCTTCATAATCTGCCCAGAACTGCTCAAGCAGAATTCTGCGAGTGGGAACTCCCAAAAGGAAGTGAGAGCAGCCTATCTCCTGCCCTTCCCAGGCTGCCTCTGTTTTGAACAACAAGCGGACATTGTTCTATCACAATAGTTGAAACCCTGTGCCTTAATGTAGTAAATCAAATCAAATTAGACCCATACGGTATATATTAATGGAGTTGGTTCAGCAAATCCCTGCTAATTTGATGGGCCTAACCCTAGTGTGACTTACTACCTTAAGTAGCAGAATTACAGCTGAAGCCTCACTTGATTGATCCTCTCACAAAATCTTATTCCTACCCTTGCTACAGCACTTTAAATCACTTATTGAGGGAAGCCTTTCTCCCTAAGAAAGCATCACCAGAAAGCCAAGCCGAGCTTGCAAAAGATCTTTGCAAGTATAGTATAAAAAGTACCTTTCCCAAGCCCTGAATACTACTGGCCATTAAGCAGATCAGGCTTCACTGAAGAGAGCCCTCCCCCCTCTCACACACATGGAGCAAGAAAGCCAAATGAATTTGTGCTGGCAAGAATGGTATCCTTACCAAGGGAAGCCATGTTCTTAAAATTCTCTTGTATGACACTGTAATATAACATTCGTTGATCCTCATCTAGAAGAGCCCATTCCTCCTGGGTGAAGTATACAGCCACTTCTTGGAAAGCCACAGGCCACTAGAAAATTACACACAGAGAAAACAAGAGAAAAAACACCAAATTAATATATGCAATTCAATTACTACAGTACTTTGATTATACTAAGGATACCATTTTGCAACAATACAATGACAGGGTGTGTTGTCTGTTCAGCCCTGATCAGGCTACTTGATATGGTTGTGACGAATACTTGCTAAATTCCTCATTTCAGTTGATTTAGTGAGAAACTTTCAAAAAAAGATCATTCACCTGCACCAGAAGTGAGAAGGAGCCTTATTTTGCCAGTCAGGGTCTCTGTAATTTGTGCAAACTATCTTCCTGAATACCTCATGTCATTTCTCTTTGTGACACAAAGAAAAAAACACTCACATCAAGCACAGAAGCAGCAGTTATTCCAAAAGACACAAGCAACCCATCAAATGCTTCCAGTTATGAACAATCCTTGAATAAAACAACAGTGATGGTAGTTTTGCCTGAATACCTATAAGTGGCTTATGTATCTTTCCTTCTTCATAATGGCCCTCAAAGAAAAGATTTGGGCTGTTTTGGAGAGGTGGGGTCAGTTTCTAGCAGAGCTGACACTCTTTGTCTTTTTCTTTCCACTGTGTAGTAGAGAGGGCTGCATGCTAGGAGTGAGGAAACTTAACTTCAATCTCAGAAGTTTTCAGGGGCCATGTTCCAACCACATGCAGAATCAAAGGCAAAAAGATGGCATCAAAATATAATAATACTTTTGTGGCAGAAATTATTCTGGGTTGAAAGAATTTTTGCAGAAGAAACTCTGCTCAGGGAATGCTCAAATGAGGCTCATTTCATGTCCCCAAGAGCTGGGGCAGAGACTCAATCTGTCATGCAGTACCCTGATCTTAAACAGCCAATTTGCCAGCCTTTCAGCTAACAAGTGAGCTGCTCAACCACTGAGCCACCGCAGCCCCCAAAATATGAGTATAATTAAGGGACCACTGCTGCCGCCAATCCCTGAAGAGGAGCATTTCAACCTTTTAAATATCTGTATGTACTGGAGTGGCTCAAGTTGCTAAGATGCTGACTGGGAAGCGGAAGGTCAGCAGTTCGATTCCCGAGTACTGCAGGACGGAAATGAGCTCCCGTCTTCATCCCAGCTCCTGCCAACCTAGCAGTTCGAAAGCAAGAAATTGCAAGTAGATAAATAGGGACCACTTTGGTGGGAAGGTAACAGCGTTCCGTGCGCTCCGGTGTCTAGTCATGCCTGCCACATGACCACGGAAACGTCTGCAGAAGCAGACAGCGCTGGCTCTTTGGCTTAGAAACAGAGATGAGCACTGCACCCTAGAGTCGGATACGACTGGTTTTCGAGCAAGGGAAACCTTTACCTTTACTTTACTATGCTATCAAGTTAATTCTGACTTTTGGCAACTCTTTCCAGAATATAGTAAAGGTTGATTGAAAGCCAGTCATATCTGACTCTAGGGTTCAGTGCCTGTCCCTTTACAGAATATAGAGAACTGGTTTACTATTCCCTTCTTCTGGGTATAACCCGGGTCTATGCAGCTTTCCCAAGGCTGTACAGCCTGGCTCTTCTCACAGGAGGCACAGTGGTGAACTGAACTCTGAGCTCTGGCTCTGCGGCCATTTTGCCTAAACCACTGAGCTATTCAACCAGTTTTCAACCTTTAACCATGAGGGAAATAACCCAGATACGGTAAAGGTTGGGGAACCGTCAACCTATGATGTCATATGAAAGGAGGTGTGACTGGTGAATCCCAGAAAGAACTGCACAGGGATTTTAAGAAGGTGGCTGCAACCCTTCAGTCTGAGGTTTACCAGCCTTGCTACTATATACCTACCCACTGTGTTGTTGACAGCGCTTGGGAGCCAATAAGATATATTTTGTTACCGTTTATCTTCTTTAATATCTAAAGGTAAAGCTCGCCCTTGCTCTGAAGCCAGTTGTATCCGACTCCAAGGTTCAGTGCTCATCTCTGTTCATAGCAGGGATTCTCAACCTGTGGCCTGCACCATTTCATGTTCCGCTGCCCCCACCACCACCAATCCACCACACCAGGGAGTGCAGGAAGGGTAAAACGGCCATCCGGCCCCCAAAGCTGTCTCAGGGACCTGACCCAGCCTCCGGCTTAAAAAGGTTGAGAACTCCTGGTTTACAGGAAAAGAGCAAGTGCTTTCTGTTGTCTGCAGACATTTCTGTGAACATCTGGCAGGCATAACTAGACACCGGAGTGCACTGAATGCAGTCGGGTCTTGAACTGCTGGCTTGCATCTTAACCACTAAACCACTACAGTCCAAAGACACCACCACAAATCATGCTGATCATCAGTATCCCAGTTGCTCAGTAATTGATAGATCATACCTGCTGCCTTAGGTAGGTCTCTGCCAGTTGGGCTGCTTCCTTGCTGGTGCCAGGTTCCTTGGCTCTTACCCAGGCCTGCATTCCCAAAGGCAAGACGTGCAGAAATTGCTCCAAGACAACCAAGTCTACAATCTGCCCCTTGGTCCGATCTTGCGGTCGGAGCCACCTCTGGGCTGCCTCACTGAGGCGAAAGAGTGTCTGCCGGGGAGCTTCCCCCAAAGGAATGGTATGTGAACGAAAGCACTGCTGATGCCTTTCTTGGGTGTCCTTGGCCAGGGTCATAAGGTCTATCTTGATGTCCGTGTGGATGCTAATTTGTTCCTTCTCTAGGGGGTGGCAGGCTTCTGGGGATTTTCTGGGGGCTGGGGAAGTCCATTCCATTGTAGACATGATGTGAAATAGATCCATAGGGCCAAAACTTGCCATTTCTTCCATGGTCTCCTTTGTAAGGTAAGACTTTGAGGGAGCCATTTTAAAAGGAAAACTGTTTAATCTGTGCCAGGAGAAAATAAATAAATATGTTTATAGACATACGTAAATACATTTCATTTAATTGGTCACAAGCTGTAATAATGAATAATGATGACAGGCTGACATGATCACAAAACCAGTACAAACTAGTTTAATCCATGATATAGTGGAGAAAACTCTTTGATATATACATTCCGTTGCAAGGCCAAGCAAAGCTGTCTTCTCAGTTATGGATCTAACAAAATGAGAGGGGGAAAACCCTATAATTTCACTTTGATATTCTGGCTATTTCACTCTCAACTCTTTCGGTCCATTTCTCCGCATTCATTTATCTCATTTTTCCCAGCAAAGAGACACAGGCAGTTTAAATTACAGGTGAAACTCAGAAAATTAGAATATCGTGCAAATGTTCATTCAGTTCAGTAATGCACCTTAAAAGGTGAAACAAATATATGAGATAGACTCATTACATGCAAAGCGAGATAGTTCAAGCCTTACTTTGTTATAATATTGATGCATATGGCTTACAGTTTATGAAAATCCCAACCCCCCAATCTCATGTACCCCATAATCGTCACATAATCTAATGAATGCTGTATGTCATGATCATCATAATTATAACGAATTAAGGCATGACATATCTTGCTTTGCATGTAGTGAGTCTATCTCATATATTTGTTTCACCTTTAAAGTGAAACGAATGAACATTTGCACGATATTCTAATTTTCCGAGTTTCACCTGTACATTGGTGGGGAGGAAACAAACACAAAGATTTACATGAGACAGGAAAGCATTGATGACTGTGCATGTGCTACATATTTTGAAATGCCAAGGCTGTACACTATATGGTTTTTTGAGTGTGTGTGTGTTAAGCATCCATATTATGAACACAACAAACCCATCCATTTCAAATGCATCTCTTTCCCTTGTACTGGGAAAAAGAGCCTGCTATGCCATAATAACTATATATCTCCATTTTCTTTTCAATAAGCATTTTTTTTCACTTGAGGAGTACTAACCAAAAAGAAAGAAAAAGGAAATGACCTGATAGATAGATAGATAGATAGATAGATAGATAGATAGATAGATAGATAGATAGATAGATAGATAGATAGATAGATAGATAGATAGAATAACTGAATTGGAAGGGACTCCCCTGCTCAATGCAGGAATCCCAATCAAAGCAGATAAGATAGATGGTCATTTTCCAATTCTCTCTTGAATATTTCCAATGTTGGAGCACTCACCACCTCTCAAGGCAGTTAGTTGGTTCCACTGTTGTGCTGCTCTAACAGTCAAGACCTTCCTCATTTGACTTGGTTTCCAGTACAGTACTCTGATCATCCTTGTTGCCCTTCTCCATAGATAGGAAAACACACATAGAACCACCATTATTTCAGCAGTAAATCTGATTGCTTGACCCAAAGTAGTATTGGTTAAAAAGGTTTCTCTCTTTGCACGTTAAAAAAGACATGAGGAATGCACTAGCCATTGGGAGTGAGTGGGTTCTCCATAAGTCTTCTTTATTAGCAACTATTCTATTCCCCTTTCACCTCTCTTTCTCCCAATCCAAGGCAAAGGCGTTGAGAAGAACTATGACTGGGGGACGTCTTCCGCCCTCCTATTATTGTTCGCTTCTCCTTCCCTTTCTGATCGCTCTCCATTATGGTAAAGGTCGCTCTTGCTCGAAAGCCAGTCGTATCCGACTCTAGGGCCCAGTGTTCATCATCTCTGTTTGCGTCTGCAGGCATTTCCGAGGGCATGTGGCAGGCAAGCATGGAACGCTGTTTGCCTTCCCACCGAAGTGGTCCCTATTTATCTACAGTACTTGCAATGTCTTGCTTTCGAACTGCTAGGTTGGCAGGAGCTGGAGCAGAGACGGGAGCTCACTCCGTCGCGCAGCACTCGGGAATCAAACACCCACCTTCCAGTCTTCGAGGCTCACTTACAGAAGAAAACCGGATTTCCAGAGGGGCCGCCTTCTCTCTCTCTCTCTCTCTCACCCCAGATTCAGAGATCCTTGCTTGACCCGGAAAATAAAGCTGAGAGCCTGAGAAGGAAGATTTAATAAGCCCACCACCACCACCACCACCACCACGTGCTGTTCAGAGCAAAGGACACAAGGGAGGCAGCGACTTCTTGTGGTCCTACCGAGAACTACACAAATAAATAAATAAATTACCCGGGGACATCTAGTGGCCAAGATCATAGAACCTTTTGACAGCCGCCCTTCTCTGTCAAGTCTGCTCTGGGGCCGCATGTGCAGAGTGCACCAGCAATTCACAAGAGCTATAGAGAAAATAACCCCACAAACTGACAGTCACTTTTCAAAACTGCAGCCTGGACAGTTAGCTAGACCAAAGCTTTCAGAAGTTACTTTTTCAGATAGCAGCTTCTAGTTCTGGGAGACTAGCCAAAGCTCTGTAGCAAGCAATTCTTATGATGGCGAACCTTGGCACTCCAGGTGTTCTTGGACTTCAATTACCAGAAGCTCAAGACAGCTGATCAGGGCTTCTGGGAATTAAAGTTCAAGAACAGCTGGAGTGCCAAGGTTCACCATCACAGCATAGGAGATAAATGGGGAAAGGGGAAAACCTACCATTGTTTACTATAGTTTCTAAATTGGTGGAAGTAGAGGGGAAAGGAGAAAATAAAAAGCAATGTACAGTATTGTAACAGAGTGGCTTAGTGGTTAAGACACTGAACTTCATGACGGGAAGGTCAGCAGGTCGAGACCCGAGTGCTGCATGCCCAAATGAGCTTCCATTTCTGTCCCAGCTCCTGCCAACCTAGCAGTTTGAAAGCAAGTAGGTAAATGGGTACTACTTCAGTGGGAAGGTAAACAGTGTTCCGTGCACTCCGGTGTCTAGTCATGCCTGCCACATGTCCACAGAAACGTCTGCAGACGCAGACAGAGTTGGCTTTTTGGCTGTAAATAGTGATGAGCACTGAACCCTAGAGTTAGATATGACTGGCTTTCGAACAAGGAGCTGGGAGAACTACCTATCTAAAGTCTGCACATTTATTTCAGTGGGAGTTTTTGCAGGTCAATTCCACTTCTTCAGAGCAAGGAGGTGCAAATTCATGTCCCCTAGCTATTTTTTCTAGGTGGTGAGATTCATGAACAAGGAAGGATACAGATAACAAGCAGACCAGTTGACAGTAGTTTGTTAACACAGAAATGGTTGAGTACCGAAGTTTTCAGTAGGTGCAAGCTTTTGTTTTGTTTGTGTGTGATGCACCCCTATTTGGTTTTGTTTGAGCTTGGTTTTTTCTTTATTCATGTCAAAGGCACCAGCAACATATAATAACATACAAAGCTAAAGTTAAAATATCTAAAACAAAAAGGACTAGATGACATCTACCCAGTATCTGGCCACCTCAACAGCATTTCCTCTTGCCAACATAAGGTCCTCCTCAGTGCACGTTGAAGTGCATTGTGTACATTGTACCATATGGGCGTGTACATTGTACCATATTGAATGCTCTTCTCCGCATTCACACAGGCTACTATCTACAGGGAAACCCCACTTTCCTCAGATTATCCCTTGATCTTCCTACCTCGGCATGCAGTCTATTTAAAGCAGCGGTTCCCAACCTTTTCAAGCCGGGGGCTGGGTCATAAGATCAGCCTTGCTGGTCTCCAGCATTCTGTCTCACACAGTGGCTCACCATTTCCTTCAGGGTATTTCCAAGCAGATGCCTTCACCTTCTTAGGATTTCCTGGAAATGGCATTGAGAGATATCCTGCCTATCTCTCCAACCCAGAGGTTGTCCTTAGGTATCCATAATTATAGCCATTGATACTCTTGTCCTCCATGAACTTGTCTAATCCTTTCTTAAAGCTGTCAAGACTGACACCTGTCACCACTTCTTCTGGCAGGGAGTTCCATAGACCAGTGATCCTCTGGGTGAAAAAGTACTTTCTCTTATTTGTTTGAGAACTAGTACCCAAAAGTTTCATGTAGTGCCCCTTAGTTCTAGTGTTGTGCGATAGGGAAAACAGTTTTTCCTTATCTACTTTGTCCACACCATGCATGATTTTATAAACTTCAATCAGGTCACCTCTTAGACGTCGTCGTTCAAGAGTGAAGAGGCCTAACCGTTGCAACTTCAGATGGTAAGGAAGGTGTTCCAGTCCTCTAATCATTTTGGTTGCCCTCCTCTGTACTTTTTTCAGCTCCATAATATCCTTCTGGAGGTATTGTGACCAGAACTGTACGCAGGAATCCAGATTGGGCCTCACCATAGATTTATAAAGAGGCAAAATGACACTTGCTGACTTATTTTCTATACCCTTCCTAATGATCCCTAGCATTGAGTTTGCTTTTTTTCACTGCTGAGGCACACTGGGATGACACCTTTATTGAGCTGTCCACCAGGACACCAAGGTCCCTTTCCTGGTTTGTCACAGAGAGTTCAGACCCCATCAGTTTATAAATGTAATTGGGGTTTTTTGCCCCAACGTGCATCACTCTGCACTAACTAGTGTTGAAGCTTATTTGCCACTGTTTTGCCCACTCCCCCAGTGTCAAGAGATCCCTCTGGAGCTCCTCACAATCTCTCACAGTTTTCACTACCCTGTATAATTTAGTGTTGTCAGCAAATTTTACTACCTTGCAATTTACTCCTACTTCTAGATCATTTATGAAGAGGTTGAAAAGCAGGGGTCCCAGTACTGAACCTTGGGGGACCCCACTCTTTACTTCCCTCCACTTGGAGAAGTGTCCATTTAGTGTTTCCTGTCCCTTAGCCAGTTGCTGATCCAGGACAAGACCTGTCCCTTTATTCCATGACTGGTAAGTTTATTCAAGAGCCTTTGGTGCGGGACCTTGTCAAAAGCCTTCTGAAAGTCCAGATAAACAATGTCAACTGGATCCCCCTTATCCACATGCTTGTTGACACTCTCAAAAAATTCCAACTGATTAGTGAGGCATGATTTGCCCTTGCAAAAGCCATGTTGGCTCTCCTTTAGCAGCGCCTTCTCTTCTATGTGCCTATTAATTCTATCTTTTAGGATGGTTTCCATCACTTTACTTGGGACACATGTCAAACAATGGTCTGTAATTTCCTGGATCACCCCTGGATCCTTTTTTGAAAATTGGTGTTACAATCGCTACGTTCCAGTCATTAGGCAGAAAGCCTGATTTGAGGGAAAGATTATATATTTTGGCTAGGAGATCAGCAATTTCATCTTTAAGTTCCCTGAGAACTCGTGGATGGATGCCATCTGGTCCTGGTGATTTGTTAGTGTTTAGTTTAACAAGACATGCAAGGACCTCTTCCCTGGTTATTTCTATCCGGCTTAATTCTCCCTACGAAGATAGGCTCTGTTTTGGGCATGTGGTGTCTGTCTTCTTCAGTGAATACTGAAGCAAAGAATTCATTGAGTCTCTCTGCAATCTCTGTTTCCTCTTTAATAACCCCTTGCCTCCAATTGTCCTCTAATGGTCCAATGGCCTTCCTAATTGTGTTCTTACCTCTAATGTACTTAAAGAAGTCTTTGTTGTTTCTCTGAGTTTTTTTAGCTATACGCTCCTCAAAGTCTTGCTTTGCTTTCCTGATTGTTGCCTTGCATTTGTTCTGCCAGAATTTATGTTTCTGCCTGCTGTCCTCATTCGGACAAGCCTTCCATCTTCTAAATGAGCTTTTCTTGCTTTTGTTCACTTCTCGAACAGCTCCTGTAAGCCACATCGGAGTCCTCTTGCACCTGGCAGTGCCCTTTTTCCTTTTGGGTATGCATTCCAATTGGGCCTCTGTTATTGTTTTTGTAAACAGCCTCCATGCCTCTTGGAGTGTTTGCACTCTCTCAATTTTCCCTTTCAGCTTATTTTTTACTTGTTTCCCCAACTTTGGGAAATTTCCTTTTTGAAAATTGAAGGTCTCTGTGTTAGATTTTATCAGTGATTTGTGGTCTATGATCAAGTTAAACAAAGCTCTTAGCATATTTTATTATATAAACTTGGATTTTGAAGGCAATGATTGTTTCTTTTACCCATTTTCCCCACTCCCAGTTCATATCAGTTGTTTGGACTGCAGCTTCCAAAAATTTCTGGCTAGATAGCCATGGTGATGCTGCCTGGGAGTTGTAGTACAAAAAAGTAATTGCCAGAATCCTGGCTGCTGATGTAACTCAATTGGCGTAAACCCTAGTGGAGAATTGCCTAAAGTTAAGAGGTTGCTGTAGGCCAGGGGTTCCCCACCTAAGGCCTGTGGGCCAGATCCACCCCCGGTGCCATTTCATGTGGCCCCCTGTGGGTTGCCTGCGTGAATAATTGGCCAAACCTTTCTCAAGGGGTTCCCGGCCTTCAACAGATCCGGGGACCAACCGGATTTTGCTGGAAAGGCAATTGGGGTACGGGCTAGTTAGCTAGTTTAGGGGGCAAATCATAAAGCCTTGGCTGATGGCTACGATATAAACAGGGCAAAAACCAAAGAAGATGACTTTAATGGAAATACACAATCCTCCGCTTCTGGCTACAGATTAAGTTAGGCAAACAAGTCGCGCCAGACAGCAGAACAATCAGGTACCCGGAGTCAATACACATAGACTCCGAGATTAGGGAAGGAACAATGGGTTTCGCCAGCACAAGGTAATCAGGTGCGAGTTGTCCATTAACACCAGGGTAACTTCCAAGAGCTGGCATTGTAGCTGGACCACCGGAAGACACCACGTATGCAAGCCTTCTGTATTATGGGGTCACGCACATCCTAGGTGTGCATCACTCCAAGGCAGGGTAATAAATACGTGCCACCCGACCCAGATCGGGGCTGGACTTCACCGCACGATTGTCTCGCGTGTCTTCCTGCGGCCAGCCACTCGAACACCTGGGAGCCATTGCAACAGCCCCCACCATTCCAACGGCAATGAAAAAACAAAATGGCCACCCCTTTGAAGCTGTTGGGACAAAATGGCCACCCCCATTGTGCAGGCAGGGCAAAATGGCCATCCAGCCCTCAAAGCTGACTGAGAGAGCATGACCTGGCCTCGGACCAGGTTGAAAAGGTTGGGAACCCCTGCTGTAGGCATTTGCTGTTGCACAAGAAATCATTCAACATGGTGCTCGACAGTAAAGGCCTATGGTCATTAATTTGGAGCAATTTGTGGCTGAGATTTATGGTGATTGAGTTTTAGGTAAAGGTAAAGGTTTCCCTTGCTCGAAAGCCAGTCGTATCCGACTCTAGGGTTCAGTGCTCATCTCTGTTTCAAAGCCGAAGAGCCAGCATTGTCTGCGTCTGTTGTGTATTGAATGTAGTGTGTTGAATGTAATTGTAACCACACGAATGGGTACAGGTAACACTGTAACCTTCTGTATGAGGACGCGAGCTAGTGGCCACCGGGGGCAATAGCGAGCGCCCAGCTCACATGGTTCACATTACTCAAATGCCTTCAGCTGCGCGGGAAAGATTCCCGCGCTCACCTCACCTGGACAAGAAAGGCGTGACCAAGGATGACGTCACTTGGACAGCAGCCAATGCCTGTCGAAGAGCCAGATTCAAGTAGATAGCCACCGTATAAAAAGAGCTGTTTGTCCGCCATTACCACATGTTCGTGCTGTACTCCATGCAATAAAGATGTGTTAGGCTAGATTACAGCCGTTTCCATTGTCTTGATTCCCAAACACTAAATTGGCGACGAAGGTGGGATATGGATTCCCACGGGGACAAGACAATAGCACAGAAGCCAGTTTTCGACGTGACCCATCCCGAGCGATGGGACTGGTTTGAAATGCATTTTAAGAGTACGGTGGCGTATGCGGGCATCACCGACGCTGGGAAGAAGAAGGGTCTTCTCATCACGATGCTCGGTTTCCACGCCGTGCAAGCGCTGATGGATCTGGTGGCACCACGAGAGGTGGACCAGGTTTCGGTGACGGAAATACTGGCGGTTCTGCGGAGCCATTTCAAGCCCAAGGTGTCCTTCTTCTCCGCCAGGGCAACCTTCCTGAGGAGGGACCAAAAGCCGGGTGAGTCAGTATCCGAGTATGCAGCGGCCCTCCGCGTCTTGGCAACCCCATGCGAATGGCGGGAAATTCTAGACGTGGCCCTAAGGGACAGGATGCTCTGCGGGATGAGAGACGGGGAGACCCAGAGGAAGCTCATGAACCGAGGCCACGACCTCACTTTTAAAGAGGTACTACAAGAGGCTCTAGCAGCTGAATCCACGTGGGCCGGGTACAAGCTGCTCAAGGCAAAGCCCCCACCAGTTGGGGCAGCTGCATCCGCCGTCCAGGTGGCCTGGAGGGCGACCCCTGCCCCACGCTTGCCCACATCCTCAGAGGCTTCTGCCACCCCAGGCTCCAGCGAAGATGAGGGGGTCCGGAAGGTCAGGAAAGGGCTGAGCGAGAAGAAAGGGAAGGGGCGGCGGCGCTGCGATGGGTGCGGAGCGTCCCACGAGAGGAGCAAGTGTCCATTCCGGAAAGCTGAGTGCCACAACTGTGGGCAGAAGGGCCACATCGCCAGGGTCTGCAAGCAACGCCGGGAAGAGAGTAAGCGCTCCACGAGCAGCCGGGATGGCGTCGGCAGAGTCGGTGATGGCGGCAACGACCCAGAGGGGAACCACGTGTGCCTGCGAGTGCACGCGGAAGACGACGTGGCCGTCCACAGCGTGCCTCTAGGGCAACCACGTTTTTATGCTGAGGTACTGTTGCAAGGGGTCCCTGTTAAGATGGAGATAGACTCGGGGTCTGTATACTCCCTCATTTCCCATAAGGAATTTTTGCGGATTCCCCCCAAGGAGCGACCCAAACTCAAGGAGATGGGGGCGAACTTAAGAGATGTGCAGGGAAATGTAATTCCAGTATTGGGGATTGGGGACTTCGAGACACGGTACAAGGGACTCCGAAGGAAACTCCCCCTGGTAGTTCTAAGAGAGGGGGGGTGTAATCTCCTGGGAACACAATGGTTCAAACCCCTGGACATCTTCATAGGCGGCGTCCATGCCATCGGGGGGAATGAGATTCAGGCAGTGTGCGACGCACACGCAGAGGTATTCAAGAAGGGACTTGGGAAGTACAAGGGGCCCCCAGTTTCCTTCGACCTGGACCTGGAGGTCCGCCCAATGAGACTCAAGCCACGTGGGGTTCCATTCGCCTTAAAGGATAAAATTGAGGCGGAACTGGACAAATTAGTGGGGCAAGGGATCTTAGTGCCGGTGGACTCTGCAGAGTGGGAGACTCCTATTGTTACAGTATTGAAAGCAAATGGGGAGGTGCGAATTTGTGCTGACTACAAGTGTACAATTAACAAGGCGATCCGCCCTAATGCCTATCCGGTGCCGGTAGTTAGCCATCTGCTGGCTACTTTACATGGGGGAAAAGTCTTTGCTAAACTAGATCTGGCGCAGGCATACCAGCAGCTTCCAGTAACCCCAGCCACAGCTGCTGCGCAGACCATTGTAACTCACAAGGGGGCATTCAAGGTGACGCGCCTACAGTTTGGCGTGAACTCGGCGCCGGGGATATTTCAGTCTCTTGTGGAACGTTTGTTAAAGAAATTACCAGGGGTCTTGCCATTTTTCGATGACATGTTGATATCTGGGGAGAGCGAATCAGAACTGGCCCAGAGACTAGATAGGGTCCTTACAGCCTTCGAATCCGCGGCGTTGAGGCTGCGGAGGGACAAATGTGTGTTTCTGGCCAGGGAGGTGGAGTTTCTGGGGTTCCGCATAACCTCTGAGGGGGTGAAACCTGCTGAGTCCAAAGTCTCAGCCATTCAAAACGCCCCTCGCCCCACCACGAAACCGGAGCTGCAGTCCTTCCTGAGGCTGCTGAATTTTTACCATTCCTTCCTGCCCAGGAAAGCGACGATTGCAGAGCCCCTGCATGGGTTGCTGAAGAAGGATGCGGTTTGGCGGTGGGGAGAGAAGCAGGAGCGGGCTTTCAGGGAACTCAAGCAGCTTCTCTCTTCGGAGGCTATTCTAACCCACTTCGACCCAAAGAAGCCGGTAGTCTTGGTCTGCGACGCCTCACCAGTGGGGGTGGGGGCGGTCCTGTGCCACGTGCTAGAGGGGGGGGCGAGAAGCCCCAGTTGCATTCTACTCGAGATCATTGTCCAAGGCAGAACGAAATTACGCCCAAACAGATAGGGAGGCACTTGCCATTGTCGCAGGGACAAAGAAGTTCCATGATTTTTTGTATGGTCGCCCATTCACCGTTATAACCGATCACAAGCCGCTGTTGGGTATCTTCACCTCAGACAAGCCCACTCCACAGATCCTCTCCCCCAGGATGCTTAGGTGGGCGATTTTTCTGAATGCATACAGGGGGTCGTTAGAGTACCGCCCCGGGAAAGAGATAAGCCACGCGGACGCTCTCTCAAGGTCTCCTCTGCCCCACCTGGGGGACCCAAAGTGTGAGGTAGAACAGGATAGCCAAGTCCTCCTCATAGAAGCCCTAGATGCACCCCCCATTTTGCCCAAGGAAATTGCTGCCGAAACGGCCAAGGATAAAACGTTAGCCCTTGTGAGATCCTGGGTACAGAAGGGGTGGCCCACAGCTCCCCCCGCAGACGAGTTTGCGGCATTCTTCAGGAAGAGGGTTGAGTTGTCCGCAGAAAGGGGGTGTCTGTTGTGGGGGGAGAGGGTGGTGGTCCCACAAGCATTAAGAGCAAGGGTGCTACGGCTTTTACATGTCAGCCACCCAGGGATTGTGCGCTCTAAGGCGCTGGCCAGAAGCTACTTCTGGTGGCCTCAGCTAGACGCAGACATTGAACACATGGTGAACACCTGCGAAAGTTGCCAGAGCTCTCGGCCTGAGGAGTCCCGCCTTCCACACAGAGAATGGGACACAGCTAGGGGACCGTGGTCCCGCCTCCACATAGACTTCGCAGGGCCATTCAGGGGTTAATTTTTTCTGCTTGTGGTGGACGCATACTCCAAGTGGTTAGAGGTAATTCCAATGCGCAACACCTCATCAGCTGGGACCATAAAACAACTGCGCAAACTGATATGCACCTTCGGGATACCTGACGTCATTATTAGTGACAATGCGAGTTGTTTCACGTCAGCCGAGTTCCAGGCGTTCTTAGAGTCCAACGCCATTCGGCACATTACCTCAGCCCCCTTTCACCCTGCAACAAATGGCCAGGCGGAACGTCTGGTGCGCACAATGAAAGAAGGGCTGCGGCGCATGGGTCCTGGGGATCTGGACCGGCAGCTCTGCCAGTTTCTGTTGGCATATCGAGTGACGCCATTGGCGTCGGGATTCTCTCCCGCGGAACTCCTCATGAAAAGGAAGTACACTCATTATTAACTAGATTGGATCCCACCCGGGTCGAGGATAGAGGAAGAAACATTGAGCACAGCCCCACCAAAAACTTCCAGATAGGAGAGCCTGTTCATTGCAGAAACTACGCCACCACAGGGCCAGCATGGGTGCCGGGGGTAGTCATTAATCAAACAGGACCAGTCTCATGCTGTGTCGAGACCAACACGGGTCTCCTCTGGAGGAGGCACGCCGACCAACTTAGGCACCGAGTGATTGGGGGGCCGGACAGAGGGGCTCAACAGCAAAGTTCAGCGTTAGGGTTCTCCTCCACCCGTTTATCCCAAGGGGGAGAAAACGAAGGGCAACAGTCCCAAACGAGGGGGGGGGGAGCTTAGGTTCAAACTCATATCCTTTTCATACGCCAGCTTTATCCAGTCCCTTGAAAGAGAGGAACGAGTTTGCCCCTGTAGTTCCACCCAGTCCCTCGAAGGAGGGGAATGAGTTTGCCACTGTTGCCCCTGAATTAGATTTTGAGTTACCAAACCGGGGTTTTTTTTCGGAGTGTTCCCCCACCCGTCCAAGCGAACAGCGGGGTTTTTCTTTTTAGCCCCTAGTGCCCCCGGTTTGTCCACATCCGCATCAGAAACCCTTCCTCCCCCTTCTCCTGCCCATCCCAAAGCGGCAAGTCCGCGGCGAGTCACTAACGAGTTATCCTCTCCAATTGCAGGACAAGAACCAGGAGGACACAGATGAGGGGGGATGGCCGAGTCAAGCGTAACGGCCGCACGGCCAAAACGCACATGCAGGAAACCAGTTTGGTTAAGGGACTTTGTCCCATCTTAGGGGGGAGGGATGTTGTGTATTGAATGTAGTGTGTTGAATGTAATTGTAACCACACGAATGGGTACAGGTAACACTGTAACCTTCTGTATGAGGACGCGAGCTAGTGGCCACCGGGGGCAATAGCGAGCGCCCAGCTCACATGGTTCACATTACTCAAATGCCTTCAGCTGCGTGGGAAAGATTCCCGCGCTCACCTCACCTGGACAAGAAAGGTGTGACCAAGGATGACGTCACTTGGACAGCAGCCAATGCCTGTTGAAGAGCCAGATTCAAGTAGATAGCCACCGTATAGAAAGAGCTGTTTGTCCGCCATTACCACATGTTCGTGCTGTACTCCATGCAATAAAGATGTGTTAGGCTAGCTTACAGCCGTTTCCATTGTCTTGATTCCCAAACACTAAAGCTTCTGCAGACATTTCCGTGGTCATGTGGCAGGCATGACTAGACACCGGAGTGCATGGAACGCTGTTTACCTTCCCACTGAAGTGGTCCCTATTTATCTACTTGTAATTTCTTGCTTTCAAACTGCTATGTTGGCAGGAGCTGGGACAAAGACGGGAGCTCATTCCGTCCTGCAGCACTCGGGAATCGAACTGCTGACCTTCCGTCTCCCAGTCAGCATCTTAGCCACTTGAGCCTTTACCTTTACAGTAATGTAATAAGGCAGGGAATGGATATATTGCTACACTCTACATGTAGCATGTAACTCGAACCCCAGTTTGTATATTTACCCGATGTCCAGCATCTTTCAGTAATTTGGCAGCAGTGAGTCTGCTTATTTCTGCGCCGACAATCACAACTACCTTTGAGTTTGAAGTTTTGTTCAGTCCATTCCTGGCAATGTTTAACAGTTCTTCATAGTCAAGCTCATCAAAACACTTCATCCATTCATCTTCTGCAGCAGCCTGGTGATTAGAAATCAAGACTGCCACAAGAAGCAATAATGTAAAAAATGCTGGAAGGAAAACAGAAGTTAAGATTAAACAAGGATGCTGTAAAATAGAAAGTAAGTTGAAAATAAATGTTAACTGATAGATTAGAACAACAAATTATGACACTTTTGGTTCTAATGTTGTTTGAATTCTGTGGCAAAATCCTACCCTAATATCATCCAGATGGCACAAGGAGAGATTTGAGTGATTTCTTGGCATTTTTAAAGACGTTTCTGAAGGGCTGTCAGCTGCCATTGTCCATATCTTGCTTATCAAAGGAATAAATATTGAGTCATATGAGATGTCCAGGAGACCTAAGGGTCAAATCAATGACATTAGTCATATACTTGGAATAAAAGATTTCTACTTCATTTAATTGGCAACAGGGCACCCCAAAACTGGATCATGAACCTGGGATGAGAAATAAAGAACTGACTACTGATTGCATGGAGGAGTGCCTCAATATCTGTGCAGGAACAGAAGCAAGAGCAACAGAAGCAAGAGCAAACCACATGTAAAAAAAACAACAATGGCAAAACAAAAAGAACTTCATAATCATATATCAAAAGAAGAACCAACAGATCTAATTCCTTGGCCCAGGAAAGAATATTGTCTACACTTCAGCTTCACCAATCTCCAACAACATCATCAGGAAACCTGCAGATGATCATACCACTTGATTACTAAAACAAAAGTTAGTACAAGGAACAACATAATCAGAAGAAACTCACAAACTATAAATGGGGAATTCAACTGTCCATGCTGTGTACATCAGCTTTGGCCCTGAGCATCTCCACAGTAGAGTATGCTGCTCTAGTATGGAGCTGAGCCACGCACGCAAAACAAGTTGACATCGCTGTTATTGAAGTCATGCTTATAGTGACAGGATGTTTCAAACCTACACCAGTTGGGGGCGTGGCTAAGATGGCCGACGAGTAACATCTTGATCCGGATGCTCGCGCTTAGCAAAGTGGTAATCAGTGTGATGGAGTGAAATGGAAAAATTTTAAAGTGATAATTTCTGTGGATAAGACTCCTGCTTGCCTTTCTGGAAAATTTCGGGAAGTTTTGAGGTCGGATGGTCGAAGTTCGGGAGGTTTTCCTGGGCGGGTGAGGCCTGCGACGGTAGTCGCGGCTTTTCTGCCGAGGAGCCGAGAATGGGACCAGCGAGACTGCGGAGAAGCATTGGAATTGGCAAGAAACTGTATGGCATGAAAACAATCGCATGTAAGTGCATGAAAGGACATATGGAATATTAAAGCTTAAAGTTAGCTGTGGATTTTGCTTAGAAGAGCCTGGACTCTGAAATGGAAATGGGTGGAAGTAGGTGAAACCAAGTGGTTGTTTCGTTAATGGCGGCGGTCCTGGAAAACGAAAGTGATCGTGCTTGGGTCTATGGTTTCTTCGCACCCCAGGAGAACCGCAGCGTGTTTTGGCGATAACAAAGTGGTTTAAAAAGTTCCTGTCTGGGCTATAATATTGGAAGGTAGCAGTGTGTTTCCCAGCTTAAAGCGTGTGGGAAAAGTTTGCCGTTCCACAGAAGAAGAAGGGGGGTTTAAACCCCGAAGTTAAGGCAGCCGCTGGAAAATGGTGTTTTGATCTGTCTGCTCCAAGAGAAGGATTAATTGGGCTTCTTTTTGTTCCTTCACCGTGTGGATTACAAATATATATATATATATATTTTGGAGCATACTGCTTCTCACGTCTTTTCCTTTCCTGCTTGGATTTTGGGCTTTTTTCCCTTTCATTCCCCCCTCCCCCTTTTTTTGGCGGCTTGGACTTAAACGAGAAGTTCTGGGTGACTGTTTCCTTGGAGCCTTTACTTTTGTAGTTTGGAAGACGACCAATTGGATTGCTTGCCTTGGGGAACGGATCTGATGTGGATTATTATTTTCTTTTTCTTTTTCCTTTTCTGCTGCCTGTTGGGAGTACATTTCGGTTCCTTCTGTCTTTTTTTGTGGATTACAGTATTTAACTCTTTGTTGGATTTCTTCCTACATACAAGTTTCCCTTTTGGACTTGTGGAACCAGGGGTTGCAGTGTTACAGGTTTTATCTGATTGACTAATTTCTACAACGTTCTGCAACATTGGACTTTTATATACTGCATTATTATGGATAAAGGTACAAGAGGGAAAGCAAAGGAAGAAGAGCCAGTTGTGAAGCCTAAGAAGAAGGAAAAAGTACCAATGGAGGAAGCCCCTCAGTCTTCATCTCCGCCCACAGTGCCTTATGATCAAACCTAAATTATAGTGGAAATTGGCAAGTTGTTTCAGAAATTGGAGAAGAATGAGGAATCAAGGGTGAAAGATAGAAATGAAATGATGAAAAAGCAAGATAAGGTGGTATCATCTGTTGCAGATTTTTCAAAAAAGGTGGATTTAAGTCTGAAAAAAATAGAGGGAAATGTGAAATTGGTTCAAACTGAGGTAATTGCCATAAAAAAGGAAATAAAAGGGACTCAGGAGGTGGTGCGGGAGAATAAGCTGAAATTGGATGAACAAGAGAGAAGGATTGATGCTGTGGAAGATATGATGAGAAAGCAGAATATTGTGATCCGTCAGGTGGTGGAACGGACACCGGACTTGTTAAGAGAAAGAGTGATTCAGTGGTTAAATGGTTTGAATATGGGAAAAGAATTTGTCCAGGAAGATTCTGTAAGTGTATTTCGGGTGGGCCCAATAAGAGGGAGAGTGGTCCAAAGAAATGTGTTGGTAAAATTTGCAAATTGGGCCGATAAGCTAAGAGTAATGGCCCATTTGAAACGAGCTGGTCCTGATGCTTTGAAATTTGATGGTTCTGACATAGAAGTTTATAATGATATCTCATTGAAAGAAAGAACGTGGAGATATAAGATGGGGCCTGTAACCAAATTGTTGATGAGTAAAAATATAAGGTATAATTGGGGATTTCCACAGCAACTGCGCTTCTTTTATGACAAAAGAATGCAAGTAATTGATGAAGGGGCCAATCCATTGGAGTACTTGAGCTTGCTGGAACTGGTAAAAATAGATTCAGAAGAATGGATAAATCTCAAGAAGGAATTGATGGAATCGGGAGCTTTGGGGAGGGAGTATGAGAGGGAGGAAGCTGGTGGGGCAACAGGTGGAACACCGCAGCGAAGGGAAGAGGAGGAGGAGCTGTCGTTGATCATGGTGGAGGAGGAGACAAGTAAGGAGCAATGAGAATTAGATTATAACAATTTAAAGCATTTAATTGATATAGAAAGGTGAGTAGCGCGTAGCACCGGTAGGAAGGCACATCTTGCATGTCTCCCCTCTCCCCTCTTTGGTTGTCAAAGGCGGCTTTTTTTTGTAAGAAGGTGGGGAGAGAGATAGTGTGTGTTGTATGTAGTTTTGTGTGGTATAGGGGTAAGGGGTTGTTGGTGGCACGCCCGATGGAGAGTTTAGAGCTTAGAAAGGAGGTAGTTCATGGGAAGTATTAAAATATTATCATGGAATGTGAAGGGTACAGGTTCTGTTCTTAAGAGACGGAGACTGGAATTGGTGCTGAAGAAAGATAGACCCGATATATTGTTCTTACAGGAAACGCATCAGAAGTCAAAAGACACGAATAAACTTTTTTTGGGATGGATGCAACACTATGAGATGGCGTTTGGAACTTCAAAAGCAAGAGGGGTGGCAATCATGATTTCTAAAAAATTAGGATTTGAGATTACAAAAAGTGTTGTTGACCAAGAGGGCAGATATTTGATTGTAAGAGGAAAAATAGAGGATGAGGAAATCATGTTGGTAAATATTTATGCTCCAAACGATCATCAAGTGGAGTTCCTAGAAAAAGTTCGGAAAATAGTGGAATTAGAGAATGTTGCAAAAACTATTGTGGCGGGAGATTTTAATTTGATAAGGTCAGGGCTAAATTGTACAAACATAGCAAGAAGTGGAACTGGTTTGAAAGGGAAGGTTCTGGATAAATGGATGGATGCTATGAGTTTGAAGGATTCTTGGAGAGAGTTTAAGGGCTCTGAAAGGGCATACTCTTTTTTTCACATGTCCATGGGACCTACTCAAGAATAGATTATGTTTTTCTTACGGAAAATTTGATCAAAGATATAGAAGGAATGGAAATCGGGATCATTAAGGAATCGGATCATGCCAAAGTATATTTGGAATTGAAAGTACAAAAAGATATTCGAAGAGGAAGAAGTTGGAGGTACGATCCTAACTTGTTTAAAGACCAGAAATGTAAAGAGCAGATTATGGAAAGATGGAAAGAAAGTTGGCAGTGGAACGACAATAATGAGGTTAACTTCAATGTTGTATGGGATATCATGAAGTCGGTTTTTAGGGGGGAAAGCATAAAGTTGGCGAGTCTTAAATATAAAAGATATAAAGTAGAACAGATAGAAAAAGAAAGAGAAATAAAGCAGTTACAGGAGGATCATGCGAAAAGTAAAGATAAAAAAAATTCTTATGAAATTACAAAGACTTAAAGCAGAATTAATGGGCAAAGATATTGACAAAGTTAAGCGAGACTTGATTTATTTAAATAGAGAATACTTTGAATTTAGCAACAGAAGTTCAAAACTATTAGCAAGAGCAGCCAAGGCTAAAAGGGAAAAAAGAGAAATTGGGGTATTGGTTAATAAACAAGGTTTAAGGTGTAATAAGAATAGAGATAAATGTAAAATCATCAGGGAATTTTATCAAGCACTAGCAAGGGTTGCCCGGCGTTGCCGGGCTCCCCCCCGTTTTTAATTAAAAATGAGCCAATTTTATTTTTGCAATAGTTTTACATTGTGTTGGAAGGTTAAATTGTGTTGTTGTTTTTTTAAAATTGCTTAGTCTGTAATTTTAATTTTTTAAATGTTTATTTATGTTAAATTTGTTTGGCTTGGCTGTTATTAACTGTGATCTGGTTTTTTGGGTTTTTTTGAGGATTAATAAAAGAAGAAAGTTTGATATAATAACTCAGCACAGGATTTTTTAAAGTTTCTATTGTATTTGATTGACATATATTTGTGATTTGTGTGAAAGTGTGTTTAGTGTAATTTTTTTTACTTGTTTTTGTTGGTGTGACCTTTTGTGTATAATTGTGAATTTGTGTTTTGTTTGGGGCTGTTGTGTGTTTTTGAATTGTTTGTACTATTGTGGCCAGCAGGTGGTGCTGGTAGGGGTTTATGTATTTTGATTTTTGTTTCTCTCCTGGCCTCTGGGTGGAGCTTCTTCTTGTAAGTAGGGTCTTTCTGTATTCATTTCTTTTCCAGTCCTGGTGGAGGTAGCACCTGTTTTGGTATGTTTGCTTGTTTTCTTTCTTTTGTGTGTGTGTGAGGGCGGGGGGGGGGGCGGAGTTGGAATTTGTATTTTTTGTCTGTTTGTTTTGTTTTTGATTGTGTCTTTGTTTACTTCTTATTGTTTTTGGTGTTTTTGTTTTTGTGTATTTTTGGCTGTGTTTGAGTGTTGTTAGTAATTTTTAAAAAATTATTTATTTGGTGGTGGGGAAGGTACGTGGTCATTGGGGGTTTGGATGGGTGGGCTAGGTGGTGGGGAGGGGGGCATGGTCGTTGGGGGTTAGGAAGGGTGGGCTAGGTGGTGGGGAGGGGGGCATGGTCGTTGGGGGTTAGGAAGGGTGGGTTAGGTGGTGGGGAGGGGGGCATGGTCGTTGGGGGTTAGGAAGGGTGGGCTAGGTGGTAGGGAGGGGGGCTTTATTGTTTTATGGTGCTTTGTTTGTGTGGAGTTGTGAAAGTAGTTCGGGGTTTCCCCTTTAATATCAGTGGGTGGGGCTTGCGACCCCCCTCTCCGCTGGCTTTTCTAGGGTTGGGAGGTTTGTGGGGAGAAAAGGGGAATGTTTCCAAAACCCTTCTGGACTCAGGACACCAAGCACAGTGGATCGATTCCCTCCCCCCCTCCTTAAAACAACTCCGTTTTTAAAGAGTAGAAAAGACGGAGTTTTTTTAAGGAGGGGGGTGGGAATCGACCCTCTCTCCCTGGTGTCCTGTGTCCAGAAGGGTTTGGGAAACATTCCCCTTTTCTTCCCACAAACCTCCCAACCCTAGAAAAGCCAGCGGAGAGGGGGGTCGCAGCCCCCACCCACTGATATTAAAGGGGAAACTCCAGGCGCCGTGGGTGAGGGAAAGAAAGCCGGCTGGTGTGTGTTTGGCTGTGACGCGGTGAGTTGTTTTTCTTTTTAATTTTTTGGGCGCCGTTTTCCTCAGCGTTCTGCGTGCTCATGGCGCGCAGGACGCTGGGGATTGTAGTAATGGGTTGGTGCTTTCTGTGTGTGCTGCGTTTTTTTAAAATGGTTTTGTTTTGATTGGCTGCGGCGCAATTCCGAACGCTGCGCCGTGTGAGAGCCTCTCAGCCTGATTGGCTCTGGCGCAGCGCGGCGCAAGGAATGTTGGGAAGTGAAGTTCTTTCCCTTTCTTGCCGTTTGTGGGGCTGAGGCCCCCGTGCCGGATTTTTAAATCCTTTGTTGACCTGCGTAGGCAATTCGGCCGTGCGCACGAAGGGTGGGTGCGGGTCAGTAGGGCAACGCATAGCAACCTATAGCCAGTTCCAACGGTGAACACTTGGATTTATAGGTTAAGATTATATGCAAAAAAGGAAGTAGATTTGGAGAGGCTCAAAAAGATATTGGAGAGACAGTTAGGGAACAGAATAAAACAAGAACATAGAGAGAAAATGGAGGAAAGGATCAATGATAAAGAGGTTAAGGAGGTAATTAGTGGGTTGAATATGGGGAAAGCTCCGGGGGATGATGGATTATCGACAGAGTTTTACAAAGAATTCAAAGAAGTGGTGGTTCCAAAATTGGTGAAGCTATATAATTATATTTTAGATGGAGGATCAATCTCGACTTCATGGTATAACACTACAATCGTTCTACTGCCAAAGCCTGGTAAGAATCTGGAAAGAGTGGAATCATACAGACCAATTTCCCTTATAAATCAGGATGCCAAGATCTTCACAGCAATATTGGCCAATCGTCTAAACAGTTTTATGGGGGAATACATAAATGTTGATCAAGTTGGGTTTCTAAAAGGTTGGCATATGGCGGACTTGACTAGAAGGGTATTAGATTTAATTGATAATGTTAATCAAACGAAGGAAAAGGTGGGCTTATTATCATTAGATATTTTCAAGGCATTTGATTCATTACAGTGGTCTTCAATTAAGGAAATAGTTAAAAAATACGGGTTTGGGGATAGATTTAATAGGGTAATAGACTTATTATATCAAAAAGGGAATGCTAGGATCAGAGTAAATGAGGAGCTTACTGATGTGGTAAATCTAGAGGCTGGTACTAGGCAGGGTTGTCCATTATCTCCTATCCTATTTATTATGGCAATGGAGATATTAGCTAAAAATATAAGGGATGATTTAAATATAGAAGGGATTATGGGTAATAAAGTGAGTATGTATGCGGATGATACATTGCTTATGGTGAAACATCCGGAGTTGGTAATGGACAGGATTAAAGATCACCTACAGGTATTTGAAGCTATAACTGGATTAATAATAAATTGGGATAAATCAGAATTGATGCTGTGTAATTTGGGGGTAGGTGAGATGGGCAGGATAGTGGAGACATTTAATATACAAATTAAAGATAAGCTGAAATATTTGGGGATAATTATTTCAAATAAATTAGAAGAACTTAAACGATTGAACTATGACAGCTTGAGAGTCGAATTTAAGAATAAAATACAAGAGTTTCAGAAGTTGAAGCTGTCATGGTTCGGAAGGATTGCAATTTGTAAAATGATATTGCTACCAAAGATTAATTTTTTATTTGATGCACTAGCGATCCATTTGAAGGAGAAGGAAATTAATGAGTTTCAAAAGATGTTTAATTGTTTCTGTAATGGAGGTAAAAAATCTAGACTTTCAAAGAAGCTCTGGTATTTGTCTCAGAAAGAAGGGGGTCTGGGCATGCCAAATTTGTTAGCATATTATCGAGCATTTCAAATTAAGAATGTTGTGAAGATTTTGGCAAGAGAAAAGACAATTTGGGAGCAACTGGAGATGAAAGAGCATAGAAATATTGGTAATATGATTTTCTTGGGAATAAAGGACAAGTTGAAAAGGCCAAATAATACTATGATGAGAGGGCTCATGGAGGTGTGGAAAAAGGTAAAGAAAGATATGGTCCCAAATCTCTCTCCAATTTTGGAATTGACGGATATGGTGTGTTTCCCAATAAAATTAGATAAGGAAAAAAAGGAAATATTGGATAAAAATGGGATGCTTTTACTGAAGGACTGGTTAAAAGCTTGTGATGATGATACCAAGAGAAAAAAAATACTTAAATACTTAAAGTTAAATTTGGATTGGTTTCAGAAATTAAAGGTGGATAACTGGAATAAAAAATATAAAAGAGAAGTAGGGATAGATAGAACTAAGACGGAATTTGAGGAATTGGTAATAAAGATCAGAAAAGGGGAAAGAAGCATTAAGGGTCTTGTAAGCAAGCTTTATACTATATTGAATAAGGGTAAAGATCCACAGGAAGATTTGAAACGGAAGTGGGAACAAAATTTGAATATAAAAATTGGGGAGGTTGAATGGAGAAATAAATGGAAAAAGAGGATTATGAGAACAATGTCTGTAAGAATTAAAGAACATAATTTTAAAATGTTGTGGCAATGGTACTTGACACCACTAAGACTTTATCAGATGGATAATAAAAGAGATAAGTTATGTTGGAGATGCAAAGAAACTGATGGAACATATGAACACATGTGGTGGAGTTGTAAAAAAATAAGGGATTTTTGGGGAAGAATAGAAGGGGAGTTTGGTGAAATATTGGGTAAAAATGTTAAGTTGGTGTCAGGTACCATTCTTTTAACAAATGTGGAAGGTTTGGGTTTGAATAAAGAGGAAAAAGAATTACTGGAAATTGTATTAACTACAGGTAGACAATGCATAGCTAGAAATTGGAAAAATGATGTAGAAATACAGATCGGAGAGTGGTATAAAGAAATGTGGAGTCTAGCATTGAACGACAAATTGACATGGGAGATTAAAGTGAAACGAGATAATTTAAAAGAGAATAGGTTTTGGAATATATGGAAACCGTTTGTGGATCATTCTCTTATGGTAAATGATAGCCCAGGACCTGCACCATCTCAAAGAGGTTTTTGGAGTTGAAGTAGAAACTATACTCTCCGGGCATTGTATATATTCACAGGGTGATTTGTAACTATTAAAAAATTATAATAGTGGTAGCACAGAAAGCTTTTATTGTTTTGATTGTGTAATAATTTACATTGTGGTATTTAACATTGGTGGTTATATAGTAAACAATTAGTCTAAGTACTATTATGTGCTAGCTTCTATGAATGTGAGTTAACATTGTATTGATGTTGTTTTTGAGTTATTATTGTATTGTATCGTTACTGTTTTTCTTTTCTTGTATGTCTGTCAAAAATTTAATAAAAATTATAAAAAATAAAAAAAAACCTACACCAGTTGGGAAAATACACCCTCTTGTTGGTATCACTCCATAAAGGAGTGCAGTAGCAGCAGACACCAAGAGAACTAAGCAGGAGAATGACCATCAACATTCTCTGAATGACATTCTCTCTCAAGTCTGAGGGCTTAGATCCAGGAAGAGCTTTATGGGAAGAATAAACATTCTTGAAGGTGTGCAAGAGCGAAACCAAATTAGAAGATGGAGGATGGAGGAAGGAGCTCACTGGACAAGGAATAACATTAAAGGAGGATATAACTGAGGAACTTAATATCCCCTAAGTATCTTGGAGGACCCTATGTAATTTGGAGGACCCTGTGTAACTTGGAGGACCCTGAATAGGCAGAGGGTTGGAATCACTAAATGCAAGATCAATGTGCTCAAGTGGGGGCTGCTAGCAGACAACAATACATTGTGTGAATGCGGAGAAATACCGATTCCGGCTCATTTGCTGGTCTGCCAATTACTACTGGTGACAAATAATGATGAAAATTTAATTTTGGCCAACAACAAAGCCAAGAAAGTGGCTTCATGAAAGAAGAAGATGCTCCCACACTGTAATTTTGTCATATGTTTTCTTGTAAACCTGGATAAAAAGAAAATGTTCAACATTGCCCAATGTCAGCTTACTCGATTTCTAAGATACTAAGTTGCGGGATCCGCGAGCACAATTGGCATAATACGGCCCCTGGCAAAGGTTACACCGGATGAGGAATACCCCTGGTCACTGGCCCTTGCCAGTATGGAAATTGGGGAGCGGATTAATAATCATAGGATTGATTCACCTACATCTGACCTGACTGGCAGTTCTGCTGAGGGAAGCTAAATCGCTAACTCCTGTTAGACATTAGGCAATTACTCACTCGCAGATGAGCCCAAGCCTTAGTGCAAATAGTGGCCATGTTTACTCTTGAGCAAGCCAGGAACAATGGATTTCCCCTATCAGTATTTGCCTTAGTTAATTAACTTCCCCAAGAGAAGTTCCCAATTAACCCAGGTAAATGGGTGATGTGACTTTCTGTCAGATGACGATTCTATCACAGGCTGCCTTGAATTCCTATATATGACGATGCTTTTCCCTCAATAAACCACTGGTCTTCGCTCCATCTTGCCTCGTGTCGTTACTCGACCAGTCTCCTCCGGGACCCTAAGGGCCGCTTCACGGCCGCAATCCAACTTCTGGTGACCCCGACGTGATTCTACTCGTGAGTAAGCGATCTACACGGTCCGGTTCTACGCTAGAACCGTGTCCGATTCATCCCGGAGGACAGCGCGGCAGCTCCGGTCGGAAAGCCATCCGGCCGGGGTGACAGCTACGCGGTGAGGCATTCCAGAGAGGCATCCTACGGCTTGCATCGCGGAAACGCGTTCCGCTCAGGGGCAGGCTGTGAAACCCTGATTCCAGCGCAGAGGCCACCGAGGGCCCGTGGCAGCAGTCCATGCTCCGAGCTCCATCCCAGAGATTCGTCACGCTGAGACCTATTGCCTAAAAAGACGCGTTGAATTCGTCCCGAGAAGAAGCCCTTCAAAGGACCCGGCAGGTAATATGGGGACTTGTCCTCAGCGGCAATGTCCATCCGCTAACCAGAGAATTCACTTCATGGAATTCAAGGCCCCGGCCGGGGTATATAACTTACGCCTTCACAGCGGGAAGTTAGCGGAACTCTTAGCGTACCTGGAGGCCAATTGTCTGCTTTATCCAAAAGCGGGCGTGCTTGACCTCACACTTTGGGATCGGATAGGAGCCTGCATTCGGCAAGCACCAAAAGCTCCAAGCAGCATAATTGGCACATGGAGCAAATGTAGGAAGCTCTTAGCAGAGGATGACCCAGTCCGGATAGAGACCCAGAAACCCCCAGCGCAGTCAGAACCATCAGCCCCAAGGAGTCTCTATCCGTCATTTCAGCTTAAGCAGGGCAGTGTAGGGAGCATTCCCTCAGTGACAGCTGCAGACGACACTGAAGGAATTCATGGCATGAGAAGCCCTGGCGCTTCTCTGACAGTTACAAGTTCCCTGCCAATTAAGAACTCCATTCAGCGCATGGGTGAGGAAGATCCATTCACGGGGAAATTGCCAGTGGCACAATTAGCTAGCACCCAACTGCTGTGCTCAGCCTATCTGAAGGCAGACACACGTTCAGGCAGGGCTGCTCAGCGCCCACTGCTCATGGAAATCTGCACTGCCCCTGGCCACGCAGGGCTCCAGAGCAGACCGATTACCACACTCAGGCGCAGGGCAGTGCCAGAACCCCAAGGTGCCTGCTTCCAGTGTGGAAAAATGAGACACCTTAGAAGAGAATGCCAATCTAGACCAGGCAGATCTTCAAAAGGTTGTCTGGATCTTAATACCAAATGGCCACGCTGGCACTGGAAAGGAGGCAGCACCAAGATCCGCGAGTCTGGCCCTCCGGCATGCATCTGGCCCAGGCTAGAAAGGAGGCAGCCATCGCCCTGGCTATGCCAGAGGAACCATCCCAGCAATAGTACCCCGAGCTCTTCCAAGGCACAGGCAGAACCTACTTGTCTTGCCTTGGAGTAGCCCAGAGAAACTCACCCCTAAGTAGAAGCACCCAGATGGCTGTGATAGCCAGCTGTGTATAAGTCATCTCCTCATGTGTAAGATAGAACACTGCAGATAAGGGGAGGAATGTGTGAATGCGTAAATAAATGTGTGTATGCGTGGTGCACCACTGAATGTATGACTGCAAGAACTGTGCATGATTGCAAAAGCCTTGTCTCTATGACCACAGTATGATTGAAAAAGTGTTCCTTGTGTGTAACTGCGTGGTAATGTCACTGTGAAATATGTGTTAAACAGTTTGCACTCTGCTCATGGGCAGGAACTATTTAAGGTTTGAGAAAGCATGGTGAACAAAACCCCTTTGCCTTGCCTGCTTAGCAGCTTAAGGGCAGCGAAGGCAGGAGGGTGGGTGGGTGGGAATCCTGACCTGCAATAGGGCAGGGTGACCCCCCTTCTTCCCTTGAGACTTTTTTCTTTGTCGAGGGATTAAGTCACTCTTGGAAACCGGTTTTGCAATCCGTGCCACTCAGGAAAACAGATTTTTCTTTTCAGAAGCGCGATCTGAAAACAAAAATCACTTCTATGAGTTTTCCTCAAAAATCATAAACTATGGGGCCCCTCCCTACGTCTGTGTTCCTCAAACCCCCATCTCTGTGTTTTAAGGTGTCTGAATGTCTCTTAGCGTCTTGAAGTCACGTATCTCACTAGGAGTGAGAGAATTGCATTGTCTTCATGTGTGTACTGTGTTATCATCTTGTAACCTCGGTTCTCAACCTTTTAAACTAAACACTAACAAATCACCAGGACCAGATGGCATCCATCCACAAGTTCTCAGGGAACTTAAAGATGAAATTGCTGATCTCCTAGCCAAAATATATAATCTTTCCCTCAAATCAGGTTTTGTGCCTGATGACTGGAAGGTAGCGAATGTAACACCAATTTTCAAAAAAGGATCCAGGGGTGATCCAGGGAATTACCGACCTGTCAGTTTGACATGTGTCCCAGGTAAAGTGATGGAAACCATCCTAAAAGATAGAATTAATAGGCACATAGAAGAGAAGGCGCTGCTAAAGGAGAGCCAACATGGCTTTTGCAAGGGCAAATCATGCCTCACTAATCTGTTGGAATTTTTTGAGAGTGTCAACAAGCATGTGGATAAGGGGGATCCAGTTGACATTGTTTATCTGGACTTTCAGAAGGCTTTTGACAAGGTCCCACACCAAAGGCTCTTGAATAAACTTACCAGTCATGGAATAAAGGGACAGGTCTTGTCCTGGATCAGCAACTGGCTAAGGGACAGGAAACAGAGGGTAGCACTAAATGGACACTTCTCCAAGTGGAGGGAAGTAAAGAGTGGGGTCCCCCAAGGTTCAGTACTGGGACCCCTGCTTTTCAGCATCTTCATAAATGATCTAGAGGTAGGAGTAAAAAGCAAGGTAGCCAAATTTGCTGACGACACTAAATTATACAGGGTAGTGAAAACTGTGAGAGATTGTGAGGAGCTCCAGAGGGATCTCTCGACACTGGGGGAGTGGGCAAAACAGTGGCAAATGAGTTTCAACATTAGTAAGTGCAGAGTGATGCATGTTGGGGCAAAGAACCCCAATTACATTTATAAACTGATGGGGTCTGAACTCTCTGTGACAAACCAGGAAAGGGACCTTGGTGTCCTGGTGGACAACTCAATGAAGGTGTCAACCCAGTGTGCCTCAGCAGTGAAAAAAGCAAACTCGATGCTAGGGATCATTAGGAAGGGTATAGAAAATAAGTCAGCAAGTGTCATTTTGCCTCTTTATAAATCTATGGTGAGGCCCCACCTGGAATACTGTGTACAGTTCTGGTCGCCATACCTCCAGAAGGATATTATGGAGCTGGAAAAAGTGCAGAGGAGGGCAACCAGAATGATTAGGGGACTGGAACACCTTCCTTACCATCTGAGGCTGCAACGGTTGGGCCTCTTCACTCTTGAACGACGACGTCTAAGAGGTGACCTGATTGAAGTTTATAAAATCATGCACGGTGTGGACAAAGTAGATAAGGAAAAACTGTTTTCCCTATCGCATAACACTAGAACTAGGGGACACTCCATGAAACTTTTGGGTACTAGTTCTCAAACAAATAAGAGAAAGTACTTTTTCACCCAGAGGATTACTGGTCTATGGAACTCCCTGCCAGAAGAAGTGGTGACAGGTGTCAGTCTTGACAGCTTTAAGAAAGGATTAGACAAGTTCATGGAGGACAAGAGTATCAATGGCTATAATTATGGATACTTAAGGACAACCTCCGGGTTGGAGAGATAGGCAGGCTATCTCTCAATATCATTTCCAGGGAATCCTAAACAGGCATCTGCTTGGGAATACCCTGAAGGAAATGGTGAGCCACTGTGTGAGACAGAATGCTGGACTGGATGGGCTGTGGCCTGTTCCAGCAAGGCTGTTCTTATGTTCTTATGTTCTTATGTAAAGTCAGGGGCCAAGTTCTGGGGCCTCAGGCAGCTCTGGGGGTCCGGACAGTCATCCTGCCCTTCGTTTGCCACACAGCCCTTCTTGGCTTGGTGGAGGTAGTGGCAGAGCAACGTGGGCCGCATCTGGCACACTTGCCCGCATCTGGCCGCGGGTTGAGAATCGTTCTAACTCTCCTTCATTCTCTTAAGAAAGACACTGTTCTGGTATTTTGACTTTAATCTGTGTAAGGTAACTCACTCATTGTACCCCTTTCACAGGAAAAAGCACGCAAACATCCTTGCGCTCTGTATATTCAGAAAATGCTTAATCGTTACCTTTTTACAGGAACAAAACTCCTCTCCAGGCCTTAATAGTAACCAATTTATTCCCTTCTACAGCCTTAAATTCCTTCCTTTCACAGGCTCCTGAGTTAATTACTGGTAGGGATTTCTTAACAGGAGGACCCGGTTGTCTTAATTACCTGACCTAATCTGATTGATAAGAGTTGTTGCATTCTCATTGTGCTAACTTCTGACTTGTCTTTCCTCCTTTCCTCCTTTCGCCAGTGGAACTCCCTGCTGGAAATGTTTAACTTGTGTGTCTTTTCATTTTTGTGTATTATTTCCTTACAGCTGGCACGTCATAGTTGGCTTGTTTTTATTAAGTCTTAGTCGGTCATTTTAAGTATGGCACCTGGCCCACAGCACCCTCTCTAATGAGCAGACACATTTCATAAACTCCAGAGCACAAAGGGAGGATTAGTCCCTGAGCTCCTGAGAATGTGCGGAGTGCCACTCATTAGCCAGGACGGCCTAGGACCATTTTAAGAATGCAGTCAGGTCACACTTTCAATCAGATACAGGCATTTTCAGGCCACCCCTTCCTTTTTTTGCTGCTAGTCTAAGCACAGGCAAAAGGCTAAGCCAGCATCTGGCACCCTTCTCCAGGAGCACAAGAATAGCTCCAGTAAACGTGTGCACGCACGCCATGGGCAGATGTGCGCAGGGGGGCCTTCATGAGAAATTTACCCAAGGGAAGCCTGGCACGTCATGTGCCAAGGTTTGCCATAAGACCCCAGACTCGTCTCGCTTCATACGCAGACAGTCACCTTGTGTGGATTAATGTCACTGGTTCCCCTTCGGGGGGCTAGGACAGTTTTCACTTATGGGGGTCGCACATATTAGGTTCTTACTTGGCAAGAGGACCAAGCTTGGCGCACGCTCCTGACTCTTCCGCAAGCGGGCAGAGTTGGCAGCCGTGAACCTCGCTTTGCGCACCTTTGCCAAAGAACGCTTCAACATAATTACTGACAGCCAGTACAGGAATTTGCTTCACAGTCTACCGGGAGCATACATCACTCCTGCGATAGACAAAAATTTGCTGACTTTGTTCCTCACTGCTCAATTTCACTTGCGGAACCGCACAGAAGCGCTCTATATTGCCCACATCCGAAGTCACCAGGACCTACCTGGTCCGATTTCCGCGGGCAATAGCAGAGCGGATGCGGCCGCAAAGGAAATTCAGCAGCGATCAGTTTTAGGTGTATTCATGACTCCAATTCAGAGTCATGCATTCTTTCATCAGAATGCCAAAGCACTTGCAAGGCAGTTCAACCTGCCACTTTCCCAAGCCCAAGGCATAGTCCGTTCCTGTCTGCATCTTGCAGGGGCACCGGGGGGGGGGGCCCTCATGGGGGGTCAACCCACGAGGGACAGAGGCCATCCAGGTGTGGCAAATGGACGTCACACATGCCCCACATTTTGGCAAATGGCAGTACATGCACGTTTGCATTAATACCTTCCCACAGTTTGTTTGGGTAACAGCACAGAAGGGAGAAACGGCTCCCCATGTGGAGCAGCATCTCCTTTCCCACGGCCACGGGCGAACCTCGGCACATGAAGTCCGATGACGCCCCAGCTTATAGCTGGGGGCCACCTGGGATATTAAGCACACCTTTGGCGTTCCGTACAATCCGCAGGGACAAGCGATTGTGGAACGGGTCTATCGGACGCTTAAGTCCTACATTGACAAACAAACAGAAAGGGGGGGAACAACATCCCATAGTTGCACAGCAATTGCTATCCTATAAGTGCAAAAACTAACTAACTCTTTCAGAATTTTTATCTCCCAAACAAGTCTCTTCCCCATGCAGGTCCCAGAGGCCAGAATCAGGCCCGGATGCCAAGTTCGGCTATTGCAAAGGATGGCACCAGTCACTGTCCTGGATGTCATCAGCTGTCCGTCTTCCTTTATGACTTACATCTCCAAAGACATTTCTATGAACATTTTGCATACTCAGTGCTACTTCTAAGGACCATGCTTTTCCCCAAAACAAGACTTTTCCAAGCTCAAGTTACACATGAAACCCCACCAAGAAGGGAAGCCTCATCTTCGAAAAGCTGCTGAATGTCTTTTATTGCTATTATTATCTGTAGTTGCTCTTTATTTATACATGCCTTGTACAATGCTCCAGTTGGGATTTGCAAGGGACACTTGAATTTCTGTATACATAGGATCGTGTATTGTTAATAATGGCCAGCTTCCACCAAAGGAAGCCAGACCGGCCCATGTTTGCACCGGCCCATTGCTTGGAAAGATTGAGCACCTGGTAGCTGGCTATCTCCAGCCATTGTAAGTTTCACACCTCCCCATAGGTGCTAGAAGGACATTTGCACAACACCAGAAGTTGCAGAAATAGCTTAGAATCACCTTAGGTCACAGTAAGAGATCAATGACACATCTCATTATCTTGCCTTGCTACAGAAAGCAGTCTGGATTCAGACCCACAGCTCTGAAAAACCAGGCAGCAGACAGTATATTCAGCGTGCCAGGCTTAGCCATAGGCAACGCTCGGAGAACTGGTCAAATGGCTTGCACTTTGGCAAGAGCCATTAACCACACCTCCTCGGCAATAGCGCTGCTCAACCAGGAGCAGACAGAGCTTCGCCATGCCATACTGGATAATCAAGCAGCCATCGATTATCCCCTGTTGTTACATCATTTGGGTTGCGAGTCTGTCCACGGCATGTGTTGCTTCAATCTTACAGACAACACGCATAGGTACAGAGCCAGCTCATGGACCTCCACACCCTAGTCAAGAACATCAAGGAGGATGCTTCGTGGGGGTGGTGGGATTCGTTGTGGTCGTGGTTCCCATGGGGTTGGCTTCAGACGACACTCAAGGTGATTGTGGGAGTGGCAATACTGGGCACAACAGTGTGTTGTTTCGTGCAATGTATTCCCTCACTGCTATCAAGATGTCCCCCGTGGAGGGAACCTCGAAACGTCATCCCCCCACACCAGCTGATGCCCCTCTTGCGCAGGGCCGTCTGTCAGGTCCAAAAATAACAGAAAAAGGGGGAGTGCGGGATCCGCGAGCACAATTGGCATAATACGGCCCCTGGCAAAGGTTACACTGGATGAGGAAGACCCCTGGTCACTGGCCCTTGCCAGTATGGAAATTGGGGAGCGGATTAATAATCATAGGATTGATTCACCTACATCTGACCTGACCGGCAGTTCTGCTGAGGGAAGCTAAATCGCTAACTCCTGTTAGACATTAGGCAATTACTCACTTGCAGATGAGCCCAAGCCTTAGTGCAAATAGTGGCCATGTTTACTCTTGAGCAAGCCAGGAACAATGGATTTCCCCTGTCAGTATTTGCCTTAGTTAATTAACTTCCCCAAGAGAAGTTCCCAATTAACCCGGGTAAATGGGTGATGTGACTTTCTGTCAGATGACGATTCTATCACACGCTGCCTTGAATTCCTATATATGATGATGCTTTTCCCTCAATAAACCACTGGTCTTCGCTCCATCTTGCCTCGTGTCGTTACTCGACCAGTCTCCTCCGGGACCCTAAGGGCCGCTTCACGGCCCCAATCCAACACTAAGTCAGGGATTGAAATAGGGTGGTACTGGTACTCATTATCATAAGTATAAGCATTTACTAAGCAAAGAACATATTATGTGGGTCCCTTTAGGAAAAAAGAGAACTTGGATTTTTTAAAATAAAATACAGGAAAGATCACAGCCATTAGTCAATATCACAAAGGAAGACTTCAGATTCCTAGCCTTATTCATGTGAATAAGTTAAACCATTTACAGAACTGGCCCATGTTTTTTTGGTCAAGTTAGATATGCCAGTGAGTTTTCTTCTTTTATACCCAAAATTTGGCTGATGGTGAGCTAATAGTGATTCAAAACTGAAAGAAACTCACTTCCTCAACTGAAACATTTCTGATTGCCAGCTTTTCTAAGGACAGCACTCCAACCCACCTACCTGAAAAAGGTCACTTGAAAAATGCCATGGGGCATCATTGCATGTGTAGGATTGTAGTGCCTAGTGTCACACTAAAAGGATGTATGACATAAAACGACAATGGGGAAGTAGTGTTTCTGGTAATGAAATGCTTCCATAAAACTAGAAGGTCAAGATTGTAGCATAAAGGCCGGCTGCGAGGTTGTGAACATCTTACTTTTGGTCAATGGCTTTTGGGGAAATAGAACATTTGGTAAGAACTGAAAAGGCCCAATAAATGTCTGGGAGAGATGAATGAAACTCGCTTCCCCCTAAATAACAGGAAAGGAAATAGTCCAGATTGCTGCTTAACTTGTTCTCCCACCCTGATCTTGCAACGTTGATATTTGCTTATTGATTATCATAGATTAGATTTAGGCCAGGTCAAAAACATTTTCATAAAGTGATACATAAACTATGGAAGCTTCAGACTAGAGTTATCTCCCACTTTGCTCACCTTCTAATCTAAGGACATCAAGACAGGTTAATGTTCTTTTTAGTGCTTGTTACATGGAACAAACTTCCTTATGGGTTAGTTTCCTAATATTGAGATGAAGAAACAGCCATGACATCTTCATCAAGTTTGCATGGGAAAGGGAGGGGAGATTAAGCTGTCTCCAGTCTCCATTCCCAGCAATCTCTGTCAGGACTACCATTACTGTTGATATCAGTGCCAGAACAATGATAGTTCACACTCCATATCCAGCTCAAATCAGGCCTTTTCCGTTTGGAATTTCTCTGAATCCAGTGTGTGCTTTATTTTCATTAGAGAGCCCATCCACAATGGCTTTTGTTCAGCTTTTCTTGCAAACAAAAGTTCACAGAGTCAAAGCAATGGTATTTCCTGTAGTAATGTATGGTTGTGAGAGCTGGACCATAAGGAAAGCTGAGCACAGGTAGTGTTGCCATAATTATCTCCCACCAAACTGGGACAGCCACGTGACGTCATTGCCTTCTTCAAACTGTGCATGCGTCGGATGGGGCTGTTAGGGAGACTGTGGCTCTAAGACCCTGCAAATCCCCGTCCAGGGAGGACAGCCTTCGTCAATTTAAAAAGAACTGTATTCAAGAGGTTTTTTCCCATGTGATTCTTTTCTCAAAAGACTATTCTTGATGGTTCTATTTTTATTTCTATTTTTTAAAATAAAATTTATTGGGCCACTCTTGAAACCACCCTTCCTCCTACTGAGGTCACCTCCCCTCCCCTTCACCCTCCCCCCCCCCGAAATAGATTCACCCTCAAACCCCACACGAGGATCCCTTGGAGGAAAGTTCTAAAGAGGGGCTCAGAATGGCAATGCATTCCATGGCGCTTCTGTTTCCCTCCAGAAGGAGAAAAGCAGGAGACAGGAAGGGAGAAAAGACAAGAGGCTAGATCAGGCTTTCTCACTGTTGTGTTCTATGACTGTACCTTTTACAATGTATCCATTCACGTGTATCCAATGTAACCATGCTTGTGTAACATTATAACCAGCAGCTGCTTAACTGTAGCCCTTGCAATAGGACGCAAGCTAATGACCACCTGGTGGCAATAGCGAGTGTTCAAGCTCTCCTGGCCCAGACTCACCAGCAAACAACAGCGCGGGAAGTTTCCCGCCATCACCTACACCTGGACAAGAAGGGCGTGACCGTCTGTGACGTCACACGGACAGTAACCAATAGACTGTCGAGGAGCCACATTCAAATGTATAGCCACTGTATATATTGAGCTACCCATCCGCCATTACCTCATGTTCCCCCTGGATCATCATGCAATAAACCTGTGTTAAGCCAACCTTTCGGCTGTTCGTTGTCTTTGGTCCCATACACTAAATTGGCGACGAAGGTGGGATATGGCTGCCCACGGGACCAAGACATGCGCCGGTTTCGAAATCAGGAGACCGGCAGACTGGGACATCTTCGAGATGGACTTCCAGGGAGCCCTGGTGGAATTCGAAGTCACGGATGAGGCAAAGAAAAGGGCCATCTTCACCCGGATGCTGGGGCCAGACACCAAGAGGGTCGCGCCGAGGAGGGCGAGTGAATTCAAGGTGAAAGAGCTCATGCACATGCTGCGTGAGTACTTCCGGCCCTCGATGGCGATGTTCCCCGCTCGGAGCGCGTTTTGGAGGCGAGTCCAAGCGCCCGGGGAGACGGTCGCCGACTTTGCAGCGGCCCTGCGACTGGCGGCCGGCCCATGCAAATGGGAGAACGTAGAAATCACACTAAGAGACTGCGTGCTGTGCGGCCTGAGCGATGCCGAAACTCAGCGCACATTGATGAACCGCGAGCCACCCCCCACGTTGCAGGAGGTCCTAAAGGAGGCACAAGCCGCGGAAGCTACGAAGGCCGGGGTCCAGGAGCTCCAGGACTGGCGGCCAAAGACGGGCAAGGCAGAGGCTTCGGTGCACGCTTCGGTGCACGCGGCCCGGCGAGTTTCGAAGTCGCCCGCGGAGAGCAGCGACGACGAGGACGTCCAGAAGGTCCGGAAAGAAGGGCGGCATTGCGACGGCTGTGGAGCGAACCACGACCGCGCCAAATGTCCCTTCAGAAAGGCCGAGTGTCACAACTGCGGCCGCCACGGGCACATCGCCAAGGTCTGCAGGAAACGGCGCGAGGCCCGGAAGAGCTCGAGAGACTGCGCGGCGGGACCCAAGGACGGCGCCCAAGCCACGAGGAAGCGAGATGGCGTGGGCCGCATCGCCGACGACAGCGAGGACAACACACCGGTGTTCAGCGTGTCCGCAGGACACCCCCGTTACTTTGTTGAGGTACTAGTACAAGGGCCCCCCATTAGGATGGAGATTGACTCGGGGTCCTCATATTCCATCATTCCCCAGAAGGAATTTCTGAAAATTGCCCCCCACGTGCAGCCCAAACTCAAAGCTTTGAGGTCCACGCTACGGGACGTGCAAGGGAACTGCATTCCGGTGTTGGGGGTTGGAAGGTTTCAGGTCCAATTCAAGAAACACACCGCAACTCTCCCCCTAGTTGTTCTTAAAGGGGGGAATTGCAGCCTCCTCGGGACTCAATGGTTCCAGCCCCTGGGTTTGTTCATCGGGGGGGGGTGCATGCCGTTGTCGTGGGGACTGACCCGATCCAGGAGGTGTGCGACGCACACCCCGAAGTCTTCAAAAAGGGACTTGGGAAATTTAAGGGACCCCCAGTAGCCTTCGACCTAGACCCTGAGGTCCGCCCAATAAGACTCAAACCGCGCCGGATGCCATTCGCGCTCAAGGACAAAATAGAGGTGGAACTGGACAAATTGGTGGGCCAGGGGATTCTTGTTCCTGTTGATTCTGCGGAGTGGGAAACTCCAATTGTAACAGCACTAAAGGCCAACGGAGAGGTGCGCATATGCGCTGATTACAAGTGCACCATCAACAAGGCAATTCGCCCTAATGCGTATCCGGTGCCGGTAGTCAGCCATTTGCTGGCCAGGTTACATGGGGGAAAGTGTTTTGCTAAGCTCGACTTAGCACAAGCCTACCAGCAGCTCTCGGTGACCCCAGCCGCCGCTGCTGCCCAAACTATAGTCACCCATAAGGGGGCATTCCAGGTGACGCGCCTTCAATTCAGCATAAACTCGGCGCCTGGAATTTTCCAGTCACTCGTGGAACGCCTCCTGAAGGGGCTCGAGGGGGTGTTACCTTATTTTGATGACGTATTGATAACGGGGGGGGGGGGGGAGTCGGGCCGAATTGGCAAAGAGGTTGGGCAAGGTCCTGGCGATTTTCGAAAAGGCGGGGTTGAGACTGCGAAAAGACAAATGCGTCTTCTTCGCGACCGAGGTCGAATTCCTAGGGTTCCGTGTCACTCCTGAGGGAATAAGGCCGTCCAAGTCTAAGATAGCCGCCATCAAACAAGCCCCTCGCCCCACCTCCAAGCCCGAGTTGCAGTCGTTCCTAGGGCTGCTGAACTTTTACCACTCTTTCCTTCCCCGGAAGGCAGCCGTGGCCGAGCCGTTGCACAGGCTGCTTAAAAAGGACGAGGCATGGAAGTGGGGCGACCAGCAAGAGAGGGCATTTAATGAGCTAAAGCAGCTTCTGGCGTCTGACGCCATCCTCACCCATTTCAACCCCAAGCGGCAAGTGGTCCTGATCTGTGATGCATCCCCGGTGGGGGTGGGGGCGGTGCTGTGCCACATGCTGGAAAACGGAAGGGAGGCCCCGATAGCGTTCTATTCCAGGTCCCTATCCCAAGCGGAGAGAAACTACGCCCAGACAGACAGGGAAGCATTAGCGATAATTGCGGGAACAAAAAAGTTCCACGACTTCCTGTATGGCCGCCCCTTCACAATCGTGACCGATCACAAGCCCCTGCTAGGCATTTTTACCGCAGATAAACCCACGCCACAGATCCTGTCCCCTAGGATGCTTAGGTGGGCCATTTTTCTCAACGCGTATCAGCACGCGTTAGTGTACAGGCCCGGGAGGGAGATCAGCCATGCGGACGCTCTATCGAGGTCCCCCCTTCCCCAAGAGAACAGCCACGTGGGCGGGCAGGAGCCAGACCATCAGGTACTGATGATAGAAGTCCTCGACTCGCCCCCAATACTGCCCGCCGACATCGCCAAGGCAACCGGAAAGGACAACATTTTAGCAAGGGTTAGCTCCTGGGTGCAGAAAGGGTGGCCAGCGTCCTCCCCGGCAGCGGAGTTCGACCCATTTTTCCGAAAGAAGTTAGAGTTGTCCCTTGAGAGGGGGTGCCTTCTGTGGTGCCAGCGAGTAGTGATCCCGGCGTCCTTACGGCCGAGGGTACTCAAACTCCTGCACGTCAGTCACCCTGGGATTGTGCGCTCCAAAGCCCTGGCACGGAGCTATTTCTGGTGGCCCCAGCTAGACGCCGACATCGAGCACATGGTCGGCACTTGTGAACCCTGCCAAAGTTCCAGGCCAGAAGAAGCCCGCCTGCCTCACAGGGAGTGGGACGTGGCGAAGGGGCCGTGGTCCCGAGTTCATGTAGACTTTGCTGACCCGTTTCGTGGGACGCTGTTTCTCCTTGTGGTGGATGCCTTCTCCAAGTGGTTGGAGGTCATTCCGGTTACAAGCACGTCCACGGCCACAACCATAAAGCATTTGCGGAGGGTCTTTTCCACGTTCGGTTTACCCGACACCCTCGTAAGCGACAACGCAAGTTGCTTCACGTCCTCTGAGTTCAGGGCATTCACTGAAATCAACGCCATTCGGCACATCACCTCCGCTCCTTTTCACCCTGCCACAAACGGCCAAGTAGAGCGCCTTGTGCGTACCACCAAGGACGCACTGGGGCGCATGGGGCCCGGGGATCTAAACCATCAAGTGTGCCAGTTTCTGCTAGGCTACCGAGTGACTCCCCTAGCGTCAGGATACTCCCCCGCAGAGCTGCTGATGCGCAGGACCACCATACTAACTAGGCTAGACCCCATGAGAGTAGAGGAAAAGGGGAGGAACATTGGGATAGAGGGCACAAAGAGTTTCGACGTGGGTGCCCCCGTGTATTGCAGGAATTATGCCAGCGCGGGTCCGGCCTGGGTACCGGGCGTCATCCTAGAGCAGACCGGCCCCGTCTCGTACCGCGTCGAGACTGGCACAGGTCTACTCTGGAGGCGGCACGCAGACCAGCTCCGGCGCAGGATCCCCGGCGAACAGGGCACGGACCGCGGGACGCAAGACTCAGCGTTAGGGTTCTCCCCCACCCGCTCAGCCCAAGGGGGAGGAAAGGGGGGCCATGGGTCCCCACCAAGGGGGGAGGAAAGGGAATCTGTCCTCATAGATATCTTGCGGGATCGGTCAGCAGAAAGAAGGGAAACCGATCCCATAGATATCCCGCGGAATCTCCCCACAAATACGGATACCCCAACAGAGTTAGATTTTGATTTTCAGAACCGGGGAAGTTTTGCGGAGTGGTCCCCCACCCGTCCAAGCGAGAAGAGGGGTTTTTCGTTAGCCCCGAGTGTCTCCGGTCTGCCCACAATGGAGTTTTTTTCTTCCCCCAAAACCGCCAAACCACGGCAAGCCTCTAACAAGTCTCCCTCTCCCGTTTCAGGACAAGGGACCAGGGAACGAGGAAGCAGTAGCGCCCCTGGGGCGGGTCAGCCCACAACACGGCCCAAACGCGTTTGCAATAAGCCATCTTGGCTGAGGGACTTCGTCCCATCCTAGGGGGGAGGGATGTTGTGTTCTATGACTGTACCTTTTACAATGTATCCATTCACGTGTATCCAATGTAACCATGCTTGTGTAACATTATAACCAGCAGCTGCTTAACTGTAGCCCTTGCAATAGGACGCGAGCTAATGACCACCTGGTGGCAATAGCGAGCGTTCAAGCTCTCCTGGCCCAGACTCACCAGCAAACAACAGCGCGGGAAGTTTCCCGCCATCACCTACACCTGGACAAGAAGGGCGTGACCGTCTGTGACGTCACGCGGACAGTAACCAATAGACTGTCGAGGAGCCACATTCAAATGTATAGCCACTGTATATATTGAGCTACCCATCCGCCATTACCTCATGTTCCCCCTGGATCATCATGCAATAAACCTGTGTTAAGCCAACCTTTCGGCTGTTCGTTGTCTTTGGTCCCATACACTAAACTCACCGTTTTCGGGTCATGGGCTGGACCACTCCCTCTCAGATGGCTGAGTGGGCCAGTCACGTGATTATGCACGCGTATTCTCACGTGTTTCCGGCAAGTTCTAATGCATTTTCAGCGAGTTCTCATGCAAAAATGCACATCTTTGCTGCATTTTCTGCGTGTTTTCAGTGCTTCTGCCACATGTAGTGGCAGTGGTGGTGGGAATGAGGGTGGAGGGCCACATGAAATGGCTCCATGGGCCACATCCAACCCACGGGCCATAGATTACAAATGCATGGGCTAAATCTTGTCCCCCTCACCAGTCAGCACCTGGATGCTGTTGAGTTTACAGTAGGCAATCCCATCATGCTTTGCATTTGTTTTTGCATACTAACACGGAGATGGGAAGGGCCTGTTTTGAATCCAAATAACCAGACTACGTGTTTCTTCCCTTCAAAAGTAATTCTCTACTCTCTATATATACTGAGCTCTGTGTAGGGGTGATATTGTAGTTTAGTGGCTCAGTTGTTCAGCCTAGTTCAATTCCTTTCTGACTTAAAAGGTGTTATTCTCAGAAATCTAGTAGATCAGTACCCTCTTACAACCATAATTTGCTTGGGAGATTTTTTTCTCCCTGCTTTTTTCAACTAAGATGAAGTGTGTCAGGGCAGGTCTTATGCCCTCGGTTCAGCCTCATCCAAGATGGAGATTTCCATGCGTGGGAGGACCTATAGCACATACCTTAGAGCAGGTGAGGGAGGGAGGAAGTGCTCCCATTGGGCTGCTGGGCAGAGGGATGGGTTGGAAGAAATGAAGCCAGATGCGTGATGGATATATTATACTGTATGATCATTCGCTGGAGCCTGAATTCCTTTCGGGGAATGGCAATAGGGTGTGTGAAGAGATAAAACCCAGAAGGTGGGACCAAGATGTTCTCTTGATTGGATGTTTCTTTCTGAGTGTGAGCTGTTAACTTAGAAAAATGTAGGTGCTTAAACCAGAAGGAGGCCCCATGGACTTTCTCATTAGAGAAGCTTTCTTTGCTACAATGTGCTTTCTGAACTTTTGGTAAACTTTCTTTTGTAACTTACTCTGATTACAATTTACTTTTGAACTACCCAAAGTTGACTGGAGTGTTTACTTGGCTATGCACCACCTTATTTTCACAAAGCTAATATCCTGGGTTGATTAGCTAGGAGGGTGGCAGCTCAGAAGCAGGAACCAACCACTGGTGGGCAAGGAGTCCTACTCAAGAGTAAACTTGTTTCCTGACAAAGTGAACTATTATATACAATATTGCAATATATCTGACTTCATTAGAACACAAGTTTTTTTCCTTCTGCTAAAGCTGTGTCAGAGTATTTGTTCAATAGGAACTAAGAGAAAAGAATTGAAGAGGGTTTTCATATTAAAGTATTTAACCTTAATTCTTGGGTACATGCTAGTTGCACCATCCTACAAAGGTTATCCAACATATATTGCTTAGTTTGCTACTACACTTAGTTGTATTGTGTTCTGTTTACAAAGCAGTAGCAACAACTAGATTTGTAGCTAAAATTTTATGTAAATTGATTCTTTCTCTTTGGAGCATTAAGACATTTTCTTTTATCCCAGCAAAGAATAAATGGGCACTCTATTTACATGATTTATTAAATCGCCACGACAGAAGACATTTCCAGAATATTTATTTCCACTGATGTTCCCCCACAGAAAAATTATCAAGGGTTCCAGTTTTTCCTACCATATATACTCGAATATAAGCCAACCCGAATATAAGCCAAGGTACCTGAAAACCCAGGAAAATAGATTGGCTGAATATAAGCCAAGAGTGGGAAATGCAGCAGCTGCTAGTGAGTTTCAATAATCAAAATACATGAAAATATGGTAAAATTAATTAAATTGTTGGTACCTCTCAATTCAGTGCAGTCTTGGAACCCTCGTGGTCATTGACCCGAGTATAAGCCATGTTCCCTTTTTGGGGCTAAAACTCGGCTTATACTCGAGTATATGTGGTATTTCCTGACTATTTCTTGTGTTATACTTCACATATACCAGGAAAATGTCTGAGGCCGTGGATTTGTACTGTATGTGCTCCCTCTATCATGTAACTGCAAAAGTGATTACATGATGGATGTTCATCTTAAGCATAAATGATGGCAGGATAGACATTTAATGACTGTCCATTCCTCCTTTGTAGTGAGACATGAGATGTAATGTGATCTAGTTGTTCCAGTGCCTACAATATAGGTCGATCAAGGTGAATGCTACTTGCTGCCCTGATAGCAGATTTCATGGAGGTGTCAATCCATGCATGAGGGAGGCCTGTGTGTTCTCCCGCAAAGTAGACCCATCCTTCATTCTGGAACAAAGCCTCAAAGAAGTGGCTGAGCTGGTACGGGGTGGGAGCAGCATAAGCCCCCATAGAAAAATTGTCAAGGGACCATTTCTGGATCACGTGCTTATTACAAACCGATTTGAGATAATATTTGGATATATTGTGGACTTCTGACAGGTCATCCATCACCACATCAAGGCACCTTTCCTCACTGAGGGGAAGAAAGAACTCAGAGGGATCATGTGTAGTATAAGACACCAGAAGTACTCCAAGACCACTAGGAAAGCCATGGTTTGGGTAGTAGATTACTTGGGAAGGGCGTTCAGTGACTGACCTTCCCCCTCGAATGCCCTCCCTCTCCCAAAATCGGTCTGTGCAAGCCAATGCAATCTTTGTAGAAGTGGTATAATGGAAGGACCGCAAGGCATGAGCCTTGGAGTTGGAAAGAGGTGGCTGGAATTTGATCAGTCGTGTGGCTCTTGTGGTGGCCGTGACGAGAACGTAGTCGGCAGTCAGCCATGACAAGGTGCGGCTACCCATCTTGCGGAAAAACACCCTCACTTTCTTGTTCAAGCGAGTAATCATCTCCACCCTGGTGTTTAAACGGATTATCCCTGACAATTCCTGGGCGAAAGCATTGGGGAGCTGGTCAAATCCACCGGTGATTTCCTCAAAACTTACAAGGTCAAAGAAGGGGGAGGGAGAAAAAGAGGATGAAAATACAGTAAGTGATAAATAAGTAAACCATGGAGGCAAACAAAGCCCATTGCTTTATTTGGGCAACATTTTGCTACTTATGGTCGCCATTGCTGAAAGCCACTGTGTGGCCAATGGCAGGGCCGGGTCTGACCCTGATTTTTTCAATCTGGATGCCAATCCTCTCATGGGAATAATCAGTTATATCACTGCCCTTGAAAAAGATGGAATTGCCTTCATTCTTAGACCAAAGAATACATAATCTTCCCCAATTACCTGCTATCATTGGCAAAGGTGGCATATCTCACGACAGAGTTAAGAAATGATGTATGGAATCCAGCATCTTCGTTCCTTATGTCACCAATCATATCTACCGCTCCTCTGCTCAGATTTCCTTCTTTAATTAAGTATTCCTAGTGGAAGGAAGATGAGATTTTTTTTGACATGTCATTTAAGAATACAATTGTTTCCTTTTCAGTTTCACCAAAATGGTCTTTCGATTTATCCTTCATTTAAACTGCAGAAATGGCAAACATCTTTTTTTCAGTTAATCTAATTGTTGTCAGAGAGTATTTCTATAAGGGTAGACTGTAAGTCCCTAATCATCCATATACTGTACAGTATTTTACAGTATGTATCACAGATAGGGGAGGAAGGAAGCATTCCCATTGGGCTCTTGGGCAGAGGGGTGGGGCAAACTCTGTGCTGGGAGGAGGGAGGAAGTGCTCCCATTGGGCTGCTGGGCAGAGGGGCAGGGCAAATCCTGGGGAGACAGCAGCATGCCCACAGAGAGGACGAGTAGGGACTTACAGGCCACCCTGTAGTACAATAGTCTACTTTTGCTCTCCTACTACCTCCATTGCACACATACTGTATACTGTACTTTGAATCAGAGATAGATGGCTGCAAGAAAAGCTATCAGCTATGGGGAATGAGAGATCTGGGAAACAATTTACTGCTCTCAGGGTCCTCCATCAAGTGTGAGTAAGTGAAAAACTGGAAACAACATTGATTGAAAGTCTATTTGCAGTTCTGAAGAATGGACAAATGGGGTGGGGTGGGTTTGAACACTGCAAGCAACTACTATAACATATCTACATGATGCTTGCTGACATCCCTGGAATGGCAGTTCATTTTTGAGTGATAAAGGAAAGCTTTTTGTATAGGTGGTGGGGTGGGAAGAGGGAAGGTGGAGCAATATCATGGGATCAAGGGCAGCAACGCCAGCTTTGGAAGACTTGCTTTCTCTTTCCTTGCTAAACTGCTTGCATCTGAAGAAGTGAGTTGTAACCCAGGAGAGCTCAGACTAAAGAAATGCTTTGGTCTCTTGGTGTTCCAAAATTCTTTGGATTCAAGAGGGGGAATCTAGTTACTGAAATGGCAAAGGGTGGCTGTGGAGTCTCCTCTTTTCTTGAAGCATCCTTAAATCTGTTACAGAAAGGTAGAAACCTGCTGGAACAGAAAGGGGGAAAAGAGAAATAGGGAATCAATCTTGTTTGCAGCTTGCTAAGGTAACTCTGCTATGGGTGTCTAGGTTTACAGGAGGCATGGTTACAGGAGAATTTCCTTAAAGGTAAAGGTAAAGGTTTCCCTTGCTTGAAAGCCAGTCGTATCCGACTCTAGGGTTCAGTGCTCATCTCTGTTTCAAAGCCGAAGAGCCAGCGCTGTCTGCAGACGCTTCCATGGTCATGTGGCAGGCATGACTAGACACCGGAGCACACAGAACACTGTTACCTTCCCATCGAAGTGGTCCCTATTTACCTACTTGTAATTTCTTGCTTTTGAACTGCTAGGTTGGCAGGAGCTGGGACAAAGACAGGAGCTCTTGCAGCACCTTGGAATCAAACTGCTGACCTTCCGCTTCCCAGTCAGCGTCTTAGCCACTTGGACCACTGTTGTGTATGGAAACACTATATCTTTAAGAATGAATGTAACCACTCCAATGTAAGAATGTAACCTTGTAATGAATACAATGTTTCTCAGCTGTAATGGAACGTGAGCTAGCTACCCATAGAGGGCAGCTGCGAGCGTTCAGCTCACATGGTACAATTTCCCCAATTACTGTCAGCCGCAGGAACATTCCCGCCACGGCTACACCTGGAGAAGAAGGGCGTGACTTAGAATGACATCATGCAGGCAGTGGCAAATGGGCTACCGTGTATCCATATTCAAATATGTTGTTGCTGTATAAAAGGAGCTGTACCTCCGCCATTACCACATGTTCAGATTGCATACCACTCAATAAAGATGTGTTTAGCTTTGTAACTGCTGACTGCTGCATATCAATCTGCCAAAATCAAATTGGCGACGAAGGTGGGATATGGCATCCCAGAAGGTACATGTACCTCTATTCGACATCAAGCACCCTGAAAAATGGGGGTTATTCGAGATGCATTTTCGGCTTGCAATGGACATTGCCGACATCACCGACGAGGGGAAAAAGCGGTTGCATCTCCTCACAAGCGTGGGGTTCCCCACACTAGAGCTCCTGGTAAACCTGCTGGCACCGAGGAAGGTGGAGGCGGTTCCACTCAAGCAGATCCTGACGACGCTGTAGGAACATTTCCAGCCGATGGTGTCCATTTTCCCGGCCCGGGCAGCGTTCCTGAGAAGAGACCAGCAACCGGGAGAGTCCGTGGCTGAATACGCGGTGGCCCTGCGACTGGTGGCAGGCCCGTGTGACTAGGAAACTTTGGAGATAACCCTCAGAGACCAGCTACTCTGCGGTCTGCGACCCAGAGAAAGCTAATGACCCGGGGCTACAACCTGATGCTCCAAGACATGATGAAGGAAGCTCAGGTGGCTGAGGCAGTGAGTAGCGGGGTCAAGATGTTTAAGGCACGACCCCTGGCTCTCGAAGGGCCAGCGGTCGCGGTGAAGGCAGCATGGTGTACTCCGCAGCCCCCGAAGAGCCTGCTATCCTCATCGGAAGCCTCCGCAACCGCAGGTTCAGGTTCTAGCGAAGATGACGACGTCTAAAACATGCAGAAAAAGTCAGTGGAGAGTCACACTCTCTCGAAAGGGAGCCACTGATGCGATGGCTGTGGAGCATCTCATGAGTGGAGAAGGTGCCCTTTTCGGAAAGCGGAGTGCCACAACTGCGGGCGGCGAGGCCACATCACCAAGGTGTGCAGGCGACGGCGAATGGAGGACAAGGGCTCAGCAGAACAACCTCGAAGGAAGGCAGCTGGGATAGGCAAGGTCTCCGATGACGATGACGCACCGGCGGTGAACCGCGTGTCCCTGGAGCACCGGCTTTTTTTTTTGTTGAGGTACTGTTACAAGGGGTCCCGGTTAGGATGGAAATAGACTTGGGGTCGTCCTACTCCATCCTTTCACAGAAGGAGTTCCTGCGCATTCCCCCTAATGCGCGGCCCAAGCTGAGGGCTTTGAAGTCAAACCTACGGGACGTACAGGGTTATGGGGGAGTGGGCAAAACAGTGGCAAATGAGCTTTAACATTAGTAAGTGCAGAGTGATGCATGTTGGGGCAAAAAACCCTAATTACATTTATAAACTGATGGGGTCTGAACTCTCTGCGACAAACCAGGAAAGGGACCTTGGTGTCCTGGTGGACAGCTCAATGAAGATGTCAACCCAGTGTGCCTCAGCAGTGAAAAAAGCAAACTCAATGTTAGGGATCATTAGGAAGGGTATAGAAAATAAGTCAGCAAGTGTCATTTTGCCTCTTTATAAATCTATGGTGAGGCCCCATCTGGAATACTGTGTACAGTTCTGGTCGCCATACCTCCAGAAGGATATTATGGAGTTGGAGAAAGTACAGAGGAGGGCAACCAGAATGATTAGGGGACTGGAACACCTTCCTTACCATCTGAGGCTGCAACGGTTGGGCCTTTTCACTCTTGAACGACGGCGTCTAAGAGGTGACCTGATTGAAGTTTATAAAATCATGCATGGTGTGGACAAAGTAGATAAGGAAAAACTGTTTTCCCTATCGCACAACACTAGAACTAGGGGACACTCCATGAAACTTTTGGGTACTAGTTCTCAAACAAATAAGAGAAAGTACTTTTTCACCCAGAGGATTACTGGTCTATGGAACTCCCTGCCAGAAGAAGTGGTGACAGGTGTCAGTCTTGACAGCTTTAAGAAAGGATTAGACAAGTTCATGGAGGACAAGGGTATCAATGGCTATAATTATGGATACTTAAGGACAACCTCGGGGTTGGAGAGATAGGCAGGATATCTCTCAATGCCATTTCCAGGGAATCCTAAGCAGGTGAAGGCATCTCCTTGGGAATACCCTGAAGGAAATGGTGAGCCACTGTGTGAGACAGAATGCTGGACTGGATGGGCTGTGGCCTGTTCCAGCAAGGCTGTTCTTATGTTCTTATGTTCTTATGGGAACCCGGTGTTGGGGGTGGGAGACTTCAAGGTGAAGTTTAAAAGGTTCACAGAGAAACTGCCCCTAGTAGTTCTTAAACAAGGGTTGTGTTGCCTCCTGGGGACGCAGTGGTTTGCCCTCCTAGGAATCGAACTGTCCGGCATAAACGCCATCGAGACTGACCTAACACGAGATGTGTGCGATGCACACCTGGTGGTTTTCAAAAAGGGGCTCGGGAAGTACAGGGGGCCCCCAGTTTCATTTGACTTGGACCGAGAAATCCATCCCATACGGCTCAAGCCAAGAAGAGTTCCCTTCGCCCTCAAGGACAAGATTGAGGTGGAACTGGACAAATTGGTGGGTCAGGGGATTTTGGTTCCAGTGGATTCTGCGGAGTGGGAAACTCCAATTGTTACAGCATTGAAATCTAATGGGAAGGTTAGGATTTGTGCTGATTATAAGTGTACGATTAACAAGACCATTCGGCCCAATGCATATCCGGTGCTGGTAGTTAGCCACTTACTAGCCACTTTACACGGGGGTAAATTTTTCGCTAAGCTAGATCTGGTGCAGGCGTACCAGCAGCTCACTGTAACTACAGCTGCCGCCGCTGTGCAAACCATCGTTACGCACAAAGGTGCATTCAAGGTAACGCGCCTACAGTTCGGCATGAATTCGGCCCCCGGGATTTTCCAGTCTCTCATGGAGCGCCTTTTAAAGAGCCTCCCAGGTGTTCTCCCCTACTTTGATGATGTTTTGATAACTGGGGGGAGCGAATCAGAACTAGCGAAAAGGCTAGACAAGGTCCTAACAATATTCGAGAAAGTGGGACTGAGGTTGAGAAGGGACAAATGTGTGTTTTTTGTGAGGGAGGTTGAGTTTCTTGGGTTCAGGATAACCCCTGATGGTATTAAGCCCTCCAAGTCAAAGGTTGCGGCTATTCAAAATGCCCCTCGCCCCACCACGAAACCGGAGCTGCAGTCATTTCTAGGGCTCCTAAATTTTTACCATTCCTTCTTGCCAAGGAAAGCATCCGTTGCGGAGCCACTGCATGAATTACTGAAGAAAGACGCGGTTTGGTGGTGGGGAGAGAAACAGGAGAAAGCTTTTAAAGAGCTCAAGAGGCTCCTGTCCTCAGATGCCATTCGGACCCATTTTGACCTGAGGAAACCTGCAGTCCTAGTCTGCAGGTGGGGGCCACCCCAGTGGGGGTGGGGGCCGTGCTGTGCCATGTGTTGGAAAATGGGCAGGAAGCCCCGGTTGCCTTTTACTCCAGAGCACAATTACGTGCAAACAGATAGGGAAGCCCTAGCCATAATCGTGGGAACGAAGAAGTTCCACGATTTCCTGTACGGTCGACAGTTCATCATTGTGACCAACCACAAGCCCCTTTTGGGGATTTTCACCACGGGCAAGCCCACACCACAGATTCTGTCTCCCAGAATGCTATGATGGGCCATCTTCCTCAACGCCTACCAGTTCGCACTAGTCCACTGCCCAGGGAAGGAGCTCTCCCACGCGGATGCGCTTTTCCGGTCCCCCCTCCCACAGTTGGGGGACCCCGAATGCAAGGTTGAACAGGAACACCAGGTCCTGCTGATCGAGTCTCTCAACTCACCCTCATAGTCCCCACAGACCTCGCCACGGCCACAGCAGCAGACAAAGCTCTGTCCCTAGTCAGTTCCTGGGTTAAGAAAGGGTGGCCCACGACTCCCCCTGCAGAGGAGTTCAAAGCATTTTTCAAATGGCGGATTGAACCCTCCATAGAGAGGGGCTGCCTCCTCTGGGGCCAATGGGTGGTCATTCCTGAAAAGCTTCGACCGAAAGTGCTCAAGCTACTGCATACCAGCCACCCGGGGATCCTACGCTCTAAGGCTCTGGCCAGAAGCTATTTCTGGTGGCCCCAAATAGATGCTGATATAGAGCACATGGTGGGCACTTGTGAGAGTTGCCAGAGCTCTCGACCCGAGGAGTCCCAACTTCCCCACAGAGCATGGGACATGGCTCGAGGCCCATGGTCCCGAGTGCACATCGACTTCGCTGGCCCATTCCGAGGCTCCCTTTTCCTGTTGATGGTAGATTCGTACTCCAAGTGGTTGGAGGTCATTCCAATGTCCAACACCTCATCAGCCGCAACAATAAAGCAGTTGTGCAGGGTGTTTAGTTGTTTCGGTTTACCCGATGTGCTGGTCTCCGATAACGCCAGTACCTTCACATCTGCCGAATTCAAGGCGTTCATCGAGAGGAACACCATTTGGCACATCACCTCTGCTCCTTTCCACCACACCACAAACGGTCAGGTAGAACGCCAAGTGCGGACGACAAAAAACGCACTGCGGCGAATGGGCTCCGGGGATTTGAACCTCCAACTGTGCCAGTTTCTAATCTGCTATAGGGCAACTCCCCTGGCATCAGGGCTCTCACCTGCTGAGCTCTTCATGCATAGGAAACCTGTAACACTCTTTGATCGGTTGGATCCGACCAGGGTGGAGGATGAGGGGAGGAATATAGAAATTGGGAGCACCAAAAGTTTTGCAGTAGGGGAACCGGTGCATTGTAGAAATTACATGACATCAGGACCAACATGGGTTCCAGGGGTGACAGTTGAGCAAACGGGGCTGGTGTCATACAGAGTAGAAACCAGCACGGGTCTACTGTGGAGAAGACACGCCGACCAACTCAGGTGTCGGGTCGCCAACAGCCAAGGCGAGGAGGGCCAACAAGGAGAGTCAACGTTAGGGTCCTCCCCCACCCCGTTATCCCAAGGGGGAGACACAGAGTACTCCTCGAGTACAAACCCATATCCTTTGGGCTCTCAGAGTACAAATGCATATCCTCGGCTCCCACTAAGAGGGGAAGGGGATGATACAAATCCATATCCTTGGGAAGCATCAAGGGGGAGAAGAGGATAACGAAGTGTTTAAGGAGTTTGATTTTGATTTTCGAAACCAGGGTTTTTTTAGGGAGTGGTCCCCCACCCGTCCGAGTGAAAAGCGGGTTTTTTGTTTAGTCCCAGGTGCCCCAGTTTCTCAGGGCTAGAATTTACCCCTACCCCTCAACGAGAACAATCGAGGACAGTGAATCCCCACCAGATCGCTAACGAATCTCATTCTCCCCTTGCAGGGCGAGAATCCGCGGAACACGGAATCCCTAGTTCCCCCAAGCTCGGCCAAGCTGCCGTATGCCCCAAGCGCACATGCGGAAAACCACAATGGTTAAGGGACTTCGTCCCATCCTAGGGGAGAGGGGTGTTGTGTATGGAAACACTATATCTTTAAGAATGAATGTAACCACTCCAATGTAAGAATGTAACCTTCCCTTTCGAGCAAGGGAAACCTTTACCTTACCTTACCTTAATGAATACAATGTTTCTCAGCTGTAATGGAACGTGAGCTAGCTACCCATAGAGGGCAGCTGTGAGCGTTCAGCTCACATGGTACAAATTCCCCAATTACTGTCAGCCACGGAACATTCCCGCCACAGCTACACCTGGAGAAGAAGGGCGTGACTTAAAATGATGTCACGCAGGCGGTGGCAAATGGGCTACCGTGTATCCATATTCAAATGTGTTGTTGCTGTATAAAAGGAGCTGTACCTCCACCATTACCACATGTTCAGATTGCATACCACTCAATAAAGATGTGTTTAGCTTTGTAACTGCTGACTGCTGCGTATCAATCTGCCAACATCAAAACCACCTTAACAAGCTGCAAAAAGGACTGATTGATAATTTCCTTCTCTCTTGCTGCTGACTCCTCCCCCCTTGACTAGGTACCTTAGCATAATGACAGCTCCCCCAGCCAGTGACTTTGTGGTTAAGGTGCTAGGCGAAACTGGAAAGACAGGTTTGATTCCTGAGAGCTGCATGATGAAGGACATGAAAGGAGCCTCATTCAGGCATCCCCTGCAAAAATCCTTTCAACCCAGAGTAATCTATGACACAAAAATGAATGAATGGAGCATAATGACAGTACATCTTTGGGGAGGGAATTGTAAAACAAACAGACAGAGGCACCAGGTTTAGGGAGGAGAAGTTTTGAAGAGCAGTCAATTTCCCCACTGCCCTGCTTCCCTCTCAACAATGCTCTAGCCAGCTAAAATGGCTTCAAATGGAACAGTTCAAACCTCTTCACATTGGTGGAAGTGATCACACTGCTTGAATAAGGCAAATGCATTTGACCATAAAATTTTAGAAGCCTCAGTAGCAGAGGAAAAATATTTAGATTTAGAGAAACAACTCTGACCTTAGTTTTCATTAATTTGTACTGTATGTTGTGGAGTCAGAAAACAATGTGGATCTGACTATCTCAATCCCTGATCACTTTGCATATTATTTGTCAATTTAGTTGTCCCCACAAAAATTATCTCATTTATTTATTTGCATAGTCAAGAAATGGATAACAAAAATTCCTTAGATCTTCCTCCTCCTATTTCTTTGCTGCCAGAATCAAAGGAAGCAAAAGACCCAAAAGGCACTTTGGATGAAACCAAAATGGAGGTTTGGTCATGCACTTTAATATAATGTAATTGCTCTGTGAGTAGCATTAGTGAGCTGGACAAGGATACAGCTGTCTTGCTTTGATGGACAAGTATACTGGGTTTGAGAACAGGCAAGGCAAGAGTGGGGAGGAAAATCCTTTCTCATCTCTAAACAGGGCCCCCAGTTATGCTAGCTGTATGAATCACCCCAATAACTGTATAATTATTAGTTCCTGTGCGATCCGCGCACACAATTGGTCAACTGTCCCTGACAGAACCCTGGTAATGGGTGATCACCTTGTTGCTGTGGGTTCCTGAGGGGACAGAAATTGGGGGAGCGGAATATTAGAGAGAGTTTAATTCATCAATAGCTGATCTGACAGGCAGTTCGGACAATGGAGAGATAATGACTAACTCGCTAGGCATGTAATAGGTAATCTTGTGTCTGTGGATTCCTTTAAGCCCTAGAATCAATGTTAGCCACCTGTTTACCTCTGATAACATGGAACAATGTATTTCCCCATAGATAATTAATTTAGTTAATGAACTTCCCTCGTGTAGACTTCCCCAATTAACATGATGTGTGAAGCCTGAATTTACAATGGATCGCTATGCTTGTGTATGCAGCCTCAACAGGATAAATACTCATGATTTGTCATCATTAAATTACTGGTCTTCGCTCCATCTTGCCTCGTGTGTCTTGCTTGACCAGTCTCCTCCGGGACCCAACGGCCGCTTCGTGATTACGATCCAGCTTGCGCAACCCGCTTCGCGGTCCAGATCCAACAAGTTCCTTATTAAAGCTTTTTTTTAATCCAGAAGGCAATTTCATGTTCTACCCTCTTTTATTAGAATAAGCCCTCTCTGTAGAGTTCACCTCTATAACACAATTTGTGGCAGAGCTTTGAAAAGTTACTTTTCTTGGACTATAATCTCCTAAACCTTACAGTTAGAATGGCCTATGATTGTATTGCCTGGTTGATTCCAGAAGCTATGCTCCAGAAAAATCCATTTTTCAAGGCCCTGATTTGTGGACTGTACAGATTGGAAGAGACAGAGTTAGATGTCATTAAAGATATTGATAGAGACAGATACACATACAGGGGAAAAGAACTTCTCACCTTGATAGTATAGGAATCATATTTCTCCCTCAAAATTGTGCAGTTTTTGGTTACCTGCATAAAGATAACCAGTAAGAAAGAGAAATGCATGCAACTTTTAACCACCAATAACATTTTAGAAAGCTGTTTGAATTAAGAAAAACAATACCAGTCATGTATGAAATATCAGCAATGGTTACCCTGAATCACTGCTATATACCGGTACTGCTGAATCACTGCTATATACTGATACTGTACTTCCATAACACCCCCTACTCATATGAGGAAAGCTGACAGGAGACATACTGACTGGGCAAATCTTGGAACTGACATTTTTAAAAAGTAACTTTGCTACATAGTGGCTCACTCCTGTTCTGTATGAAGAACAGTGCTTGAATCCAGAGCATTGTGTAACTTGTTCTGCATGCCAAGCAAGTGCAGGGCCAGTGTTTCCACAAAGGGTACTCTATGCCCATCACAACAGCTTCCAGTGATGGCCAACCTTGGCACTCCAGGTGTTCTTGGACTTCAATTACCAGAAACTCAAGTCAGCACTCCTGCTGATAAGGGCTTCTGGGAATTGAAGTTCAAGAACAGCTGGAGTGCCAAGGTTCACCATCACTGGAATTCACCGTAGTTACAGTTGTATCATACATTGTCACTATGGGAATAAAATCCATGTAGGGAATTGTGGGTTTTTCAAGATCACAAAACTAAACTATTGAGCATCAGAAAAAGCTCCAAACATGACATCCCCATATATATATATGACATACCTGTTAACCGGCGGCTCCGGAAAAACGGGACCTGCGCACATCGCTTTTCCCCCGCTGCCAAATTATGGGGTTTTGGCAGCAGGGGCCGGGTTATGACGTCGATCGACGTCAATTTACGGGGTAATCCCGGCCAAATCGGGAAGGTTGACAGGTATGATAAGGTATGATAAGGGGGCATTCAACAATTACATTATCCATTTTGGGGGGGGAAATTGACCCCTCCACCCCCCCCATGTAATCCGACAATCATTTTCACTTCGAATCCCCCCTCCATTTAAAATTACATAATTCAGAGCTTTTGTATCGAAACTCTAATTTTTAGAGCTTTTTGCTATTGGTGTCTAATGCAGAACGTATCAATGAGGATTCTCGATGCTTCACACCCTTTGTGAAGAGATTTTTTTGCAGGTTAGAAATAGACTGCACAAGCAATTCAACAATATCAAATGAGATCAAAATTCCCAGAGATCATTTTTAAACCTAAAAAGTGTCATGTTTTGAAACCACAACAGCTCCAAATGGATTACGTAATCTTTGACCTGAACCCCCTGCCGCCCCCACGTAATTTTCTGTAATTCATATAACAGGCCCCCTCCCCCCTCGAGGATCACATAATTGTTGAATGGCTCCTAAGGGGATGTCAACGTTTGAAAATAAATAAAATATTAATTGATCAAGGCATATAGGAATTGCAGTGCCCAATGCTGTGTAGTGGATAGTGTGATGGAATAGGACTCTGGAGATAAAGGTTCAAATCATCACTTTGCCATGGAAACTCACGGGCGGAGAAGAACTAGTAAAAACCACTTCTTAAATATCTCATTAACCTTGAAAAGCCCTAATAGGGTCACTATGAGTTGGTTCTGATTTGATGCACATAACTAACTAAGCATTATAATCTTGGAAATGTGAAAATTGATCATAACATGAAAGTTTGAACAATGGTGGACTCCCTGTTAGTGGTTACTTCAGAAGATGTAACCTTGGAAAGGAGTTGTGTTGAAGAAGTAACTAAATGCTGAACACTCAAATAGCAGAATACATATAAATGTCTATTTATTGGGTTTGCATCTGTAGCTACTCCCAAGGGAAAATAAGGAGTTAGCTACCAAAGCATACCTGTCAAGTATCCTGGATTGGCCGGGAAATCCCGTATTTCTCCGCGCGTTCCTCCCCTTTCCCACCGCTGTTCCGTATTTGAATGGCAGGGAAAGAGGTTACTGTGCATGTGCGCTTGTCGCAAATGGGTTCTGCACATGCGCAAATGGGTTCTGCGCATGCACAAAGGGGTTCTGCGCATGCACAAAGGGGTTGTTACTGCGTATGCGTGCCCGGGCTGGAGTAGTTCCCGTATTTTCCGGAGCCACGCTTGACGGGTATGTACCAAAGTGTAGCCTAAATAAAAATCCATTCATTCTGTTAGAGTAGGAGAATAAGAAGGAGAATGTTTTTGTTTCCTTCATCAGCTTGATCTTTACTTCTGCACCAAGGTCTATCTATCAGATTTTTTTATTAGCCTGCTACTAATGCAATCTGTGAGTTAATATAAAATGTGTAAAAAAATGTGTAAAAAGCATTCTGTGCCTATAAAAGAGCTGGTTTAAAAATAAGGAAAATGCATAGAACCAGCTATGCCAACAGAGCCAAACCAAGCTGAGAAACAAGGAGATGATAAAGATAATGAAACAGCAAGATCTGGATACACAGCAGCACAGAGGCAACAGACAATGTGGATTTTCCTTTGTAAATTCAAGCTGACAGGTGGCTGAGTAAGAAAAGTTAGAAAATGTGCTATTTTCAGAATTAAGCTAAGAAATGTTTTTTTTTCCTTTTTACAGATTTTTCACTTTTTTTGCAACATGCACTTTTTAAAGGCTACAAGCTCTTTAAATTTGGATTGAAATGAGATTTCATTTCTTGTCTGTTAACTTTTAGGTAGAATCTCATTACTGAAATATAGTTGTCTGATCAAAGTATTTGCCTACGACTAAGTAATTACATATACTTTGATACCCAGATGAACCTGAATATGATTGTTGTAATTGTCTGGTTCACACTGGTATGAACACTTTCAGTGATAAATGTCAGCTACCATGGGGCATCTTAGACTCAAACTGTCAAAGAATGTTATAAAATTTTATAGTTTCTCTAAAGAATTTGCCCACCTTTTGACCTTGACAGTTTTGTCTAAGGCTGAGATAGGCAATTTCAGGAGTAAAAAATATTTCTGCAGCTCCCACTGCAGGACATACCAGACCCAGAACTTTTGGACATTTGTTTACAAAAAATAAGAAATGGTTATGGTTACTCACTCTTGAGTGGTTACTCACCCACCTTAATGTTTTGTTTCAATTTTTAATTTTAGATGACAGCCTTAGATGAAAATTACTACTTCTGGAAGTCTCCAGGATTGGAAATAGGAGTCTGTTGCACAAATAGGCCAAATGTTTGCTAGGTACAAGTGCCATACGCTAAATAAATAAATTTACTAGGTTTTTAAAACCTTGCATCTTACTATTTGGGAAGACCATGGGTGACCTTAAGGAGTGACACAGATGCCCCTAGTGGGCAGGTGTTGCTCTTAGGGCCTCATGTTATTCACTCTTGCTCTCAGGGCCAAAACAGACCATTGTAGAGCTTTGAAACTAGGGGAGCTGGCTTACACAATACGGCATAAGTGATTCTTCCCAAACACCCTTCACAGCTTCAGGATCTGAAAATTAGTTTGCTTCATTTTAGTAACTGGTCAGCAAATGGAAACAATATACCTTATTTGTCTGTGAATTTTGCAAACTGGAAACTTGTGAAGATAGAGTCAATCTGTTACCTCAGGGATTCTCAACTTGCAACCCGCGGTGCCATTTCATGTGCCCCCCACCTCCACCACACCAGGAAATGCCATGTGGTGGAGGAAGGGCAAAATGGCTGTCTGGCCCCTGAAGCTGTCTGAGGGAGCGTGACCCGGCCCCTGGCTTTAAAAAGTTGAGAACTCCTGTGTTACCTCAATCAAAAGAATAGAATGCCGTGATGTCTATTTTGCCCATTAATGTGTGAAAAAGTAATTATACAAGTCTATTTCTCCATATTGTCTTCACAAAAAAAAGAAGAAAGTGGACAGTATTCTGCAATTAAGTTCATTTGTTACTCTTCACAATACTTTTTTTCTTTTGGTGTTTGCAACAAACGTACCTTGTCAAATGTTCCCACAAAGAGTTCATTAGGAGACCTTCCTTTCTCACTGGGATCCAATTCATATCCAAAGAGCTCAGCATTTTCATTCACTGCCGCCACCTTTTCCCTTCTATCTTAACCTATAAATCCAAGGGTTAACCGTTGGAACTGGTTATAGGTTGCTATGCCTCGCCCTACTTGCCTGCACTCACCCTTCGTGCACACGGCCGATCTGGGTACGCAGGTCAACGAAGGATTGAGAAAACCGGCAGTGGGGCAACAGCCCCACAAACGCAAAGAAAGGGAAACAACTTCACTTCCCAACATTCCTTGCGCCGCGCCGCGCCAGAGCCAATCAGGCTGAGAGGCTCTCGCACGGCGCAGCATTCGGAAACGCGCCGCAGCCAATCAAAAGAAAAGCATTTAAAAAAAACGCAGCACAAACACAAAGCACCAACCCATTACTACAAGCCCCAGCGTCCTATGCGCCATGAGCACGCAGAACGCTGAGGAAACCGGCGCCCGAAAAATTAAAAAGAAAAACAAATCACCGCCTAACAGCCAAGCAAACACCAGCCGGCTTTCTTTCCCTCACCAACGGCACCTGAAGGTCCCGACTGGAGTTTCCCCTTTAATATCAGTGGGTGGGGGTTGCGATCCCCCTCTCCGCTGGCTACCCTAGGGTTGGGAGGTTTGTGGGAACAAAAGGGGTATGTTTCCCAAACCCTTCTGGACTCAGGACACCAGGGAGAGGGGATCGATTCCCACCCCTCTCCTTAAAACAACTCCGTCTTTTCTTCTCTTTAAAAACGGAGTTGTTTTAAGGAGGGGGGGAGGGATTCGATCCACTCTGCCTGGTCTACTGGGTCCAGAAGAGTTGGGGGGACATACCTCTTTTATCCCCACAAACCTCCCAACCCCAGGGGAGCCAGCGGAGAGGGGGGTCGCAAGCCCCACCCACTGATATTAAAGGGGAAACCCCGATCTACTTTCACGACTCCACACAAACAAAGCACCATAACACAATAAAGCCCCCCTCCCTACCACCTAGCTCACCCTTCCTAACCCCCAACGACCATGCCCCCCTCCCCACCACCTAACCCACCCTTCCTAACCCCCAACGACCATGCCCCCCTCCCCACCACCTAGCCCACCCTTCCTAACCCCCAACGACCATGCCCCCCTCCCCACCACCTAGCCCACCCTTCCTAACCCCCAACGACCATGCCCCCTCCCCACCACCTAGCCCACCCTTCCTAACCCCCAACGACCATGCCCCCCTCCCCACCACCTAGCCCACCCTTCCTAACCCCCAACGACCATGCCCCCCTCCCCACCACCTAGCCCACCCTTCCTAACCCCCAATGACCATGCCCCCTCCCCACCACCTAGCCCACCCTTCCTAACCCCCAACGACCATGCCCCCCTCCCCACCACCTAGCCCACCCTTCCTAACCCCCAATGACCATGCCCCCCTCCCCACCACCTAGCCCACCCTTCCTAACCCCCAATGACCACGTACCTTCCCCACCAACAAATAAATAATTTTTTAAAAATTACTAAAAACACTCAAACACATCCAAAAATACACAAAAACAAAAACACCAAAAACAATACGAAGTAAACAAAGACACAATCAAAAACAAAACAAACAGACAAAAAATACAAATTCCAACCACCCCTCCCCCCCGCCCACACACACACACACAAAAGAAAGAAAACAAGCAAACTTACCAAAAGAGGTGCTACCTCCACCAGGACTGGAAAAGAAATGAATAAAGAAAGACACTACTTACCAGAAGAAGCTCCACCCAGAGGCCAGGAGAGAAAAAAAGTCAAAATACAATAACCCCTACCAGCACCACCTGCTGGCCACAATAGTAAAAACAATTCAAAAACACACAACAGCCCCAAACAAAACACAAATTTACAATTTTACACAAAAGGTCACACCAATAAAAACAAGTAAAAAAAATTACACTAAACACACTTTCACACAAATCACAAATATATGTCAATAAAATACAATTGAAACTTTTAAAAATCCTGTGCTGCGTTATAACTCAATTTTAAACTCAAAACATCTAAACACATTTTAAAAACATTGAATGTAAAAAACATTTACTTTTACATTATTAAAATTATTACCTACGGTACAACTAATTAAAAAAATTCAAAAAACTAAAACATTATTCGCTTACATAAAACAATTTGAAAAAATTATATCATACTTTCTTCTTTTATTAATCCTCAAAAAAAAAAACCAAAAAAGCAGATCACAGTTAATAACAGCCAAGCCAAAAATTTTTAACATAAATAAACATTTAAAAAATTAAAATTACAGACTAAGCAATTTTTTAAAAAAATTAACACAATTTAACCTTCCAACACAATGTAAAACTATTGCAAAAATAAAATTGGTTCATTTTTTATTAAAACACACGGGGGGAAAAGCCCGGCAACGCCGGGCAACCCTTGCTAGTTTCTAAATAAATACCAGGCGTTGCGGTCAGTCTGAGCAAAAGGGTTTAGGGTCAGGTTGAACTTCTTAAGGTATTCACGAATAATTCTGGAGAGAGCAGACAAAAATACAAGAGCAAAAGAGTGAGAAAGAGCATTTTTAAGCATGGAAAGCAGTGTCCTGGGGGAGCATTTTAATACTTGACAGCATCCTGCAAGACAGAGAATCACTATTGGTCAGAAAGGTGGGTAATGCTTTTTTCTTGGCTGAATAAGTCTCAACAGCAAACTTTACATCTGGTATGGTCCGATCTGGGGTAATACACTCATCTGATATAGATGAAAAATCTGTCCCGCTGTAAAACAATGCAGAAATAAGCATTTCTTTACCTGTTTGCTGATTAGTAAGAGTGATATACCTAGCAAAAGGTGACAAGTGAGAGATGGTCTAGTCAAATAACTACGAGACTTTGGTGTCTTGCACGGAAGACAAAGAAGGAGTCGCAGGAAGGACTAACACAGGTTTATTCATTGATGCTCAGCACGAACATGTGGTAATGGGGGAGATACATCTCATTATATACCATAACACAATACATTTGAATCTTGTTGCACGGTAGCTTATTGGCTGCTACCGGCGTGGCCTCGCCCAGGTCACGCCTCTCTTCTGCAGTTGTTTTCTCTTCTGCAGTTGTTTTCTGTAGCTCCTGATCATGTGGGGAAATTCCCGCGGCTGTTCGTGATTTGGGCAATGTGGACCATGTGAGACTGAACGCTCGCAGCTGCCCTCTATGGGCGGCTTGCTCGCGTTCCTTAACAGCTGAGATACATTGTGATTGTGGACTGGTTACATTCATATATTTAAAGTAACATTGTACATGCATACATAACATCCCTCCCCCCTAGGATGGGACGAAGTCCCTCAACCATTGTGGCTTGCCGCATGTGCGCCTGGGGCGTGCGGCCGCTTGACTTAACGCAGGGGAGCCGGAGGCTCCTGGTTCCGCGGAGTCCTGCCCTGCAATGGAAAGGGGGGACTCATTAGCGGCTCGGTGTGGCGTCTGTGGTAACCTTGCATTGGGGGACGGGAATGGAATGAATAGTTGGGAAGTGAATCCCTGCCTGCCGTTTGAGGAGTTTGGGGACCCCCCCAGTACGAATCTCGGGACCGACGAAGAGGCCCTCGTGGCCTCGCCACCCCCCGCTGCCTGTCCGGGCGTTCTAGAGACTGTGGTGGGCGGACTCGCCCCTGTTGCCTGTCTTGGGGGTGTTGGTCTCCGGGGAGCAGGAGCTATTGTATACTCCAAAACAAAAGGGCTAGGGGGACTGGAAGTACCAGGGGCTGAACTGAAACCCCTCTTCTCACTAGTACGGGTGGGGGACCACTCCGCTACATCCCCCTGGTACTGCAACTCGTAGTCATCATCAAACTGATCCCTCTATTTGAAAGTATCATCCTCTGTGTCTCCCCCTTGGGTAATGCGGGTGGGGGAGGATCCTAACGCTGATTCCCCCTCGCCGGTGACTCACCTTCGGAGTTGGTCGGCGTGCCTTCTCCAGAGTAGACCTGAACTAGTCTCGACCCTGTAGGATACCGGCCCCGTTTGCTCAACAATTGTCCCTGGCACCCACGCTGGCCCCGAGGCCGCGTAGTTTCTGCAGTGAACCGGGTCCCCTACCGCAAAACTTTTGGAGCTCTCTCCCCCTATGCTTATGTTTCTCCCTTCATCCTCCACCCTGGACGGATCCATCCGGTCAAACAGTGTTACCGGACGCCTCCTCATGAGGAGTTCGGCTGGGGAAAAACCTGACGCTAAAGGGGTTGTCCTGTAGCAGATGAGGAACTGGCACAGATGCAGGTTCAACTCACCGGGACCCATGCGCCGCAGTGCGTCTTTCATAGTGTGCACTTGGCGCTCTACCTGACCGTTGTGGCGGGGTGAAACGGGGCAGTGGTTATGTGCCTGACGGCGTTCCTCTCCATAAACGTCTTGAACTCTGCCGACGTGAAGGTACTCGCGTTATCGCTCACAAGGACGTCTGGCAGGCCGAAGCAGGCAAACAGCTTTCGCAACTGTTTAATGGTTGCGGCAGAGGACGTGCTGTTCATGGGGATTACCTCCAACCACTTGGAGTAGGAGTCGACTACCAGGAGAAACATGGACCCGCGGAAAGGGCCGGCGAAGTCGACATGGATCCGGGACCATGGCCCGCGGGCCGTATCCCATTCCCTATGGGGTAACCGGGACTCCTCGGGCCGAGAGCTCTGGCAGCTCTCGCACGTGCCCACTAGGCGTTCTATGTCCCCGTCTATCTGGGGCCACCAAAAGAAACTCCTGGCCAGAGCCTTGGAGCGCACGATCCCGGGGTGGCTGGTGTGCAGTAGCCTCAGCACCTTGGCCCTCAGCTTCTCTGGGATAACCACCCGCTGGCCCCAGAGTAAGCAACCCCTTTCCAGAGAAAGCTCTACTCTGCGCCTGAAAAACGGCTTGAAATGTTTCTCGGGGGGAGAGGTGGGCCACCCTTTTCTAACCCAGGAACTAACTTGGGCCAGGATCTTGTCGGCCGCCGTGGCCTTGGCGAGGTCGGCCGGCACAATTGGGGGTGAGTCGAGAGACTCAATCAGCAGGACTTGGTGTTCCTGCTCTACCTCACACGTGGGGTCCCCTAAACTAGGGAGAGGGGATCGGGACAGGGCGTCCGCATGGGAGATCTCCTTCCCTGGGCGATAGACCAGCTCATATTGGTAGGCGTTGAGAAAAATGGCCCAACGCAGCATCCTGGGGGATAGAATTTGTGGGGTTGGTTTGCCGGTAGTGAAGATCCCCAGCAGCGGCTTATGATCCGTCACTACCGTAAACTCGCGGCCGTATAAAAAATCGTGGAACTTCTTGGTTCCCGCGATTATTGCTAGGGCCTCCCTATCTGTTTGCGCGTAATTGCGCTCGGCTTTCGAGAGGGACCTTGAGTAGTACGCCACCGGGGCTTCCATCCCGCTCTCCAACACGTGGCACAGGACCGCCCCCACCCCCACCGGGGACGCGTCACAGACTAGCACCACTGGTTTTTTCGGATCAAAATGGGTCAGGACCGCATCCGAAGACAGGAGTGACTTAAGCTCTTTGAATGCCCTCTCCTGCTTGTCCCCCCACCGCCAAACCGCATCCTTCTTAAGTAGCGCGTGCAGTGGCTCCGCGACCGATGCCTTCCGAGGCAGGAAGGAGTGATAGAAATTTAGGAGCCCTAGGAATGACTGCAGCTCCGGTTTCGCAGTGGGGCGTCTCTCACGGCCGCTACCTTGGACTCGGAGGGTTTGATTCCGTCCGGGGTTACCTTAAACCCTAGAAACTCTACCTCCCTCGCAAAGAATACGCACTTGTCCCTCCTCAATCGAAGTCCTGCCCTCTCGAACACTGAGAGAACCCCATCTAGCCTCTTGGCTAACTCTAATTCGCTCCCCGCTGTTATCAACACGTCGTCGAAGTATGGGAGGACGCCTGGAAGCCCCTTTAAAAGGCATTCCACGAGGGACTGGAAAATTCCAGGGGCCGAATTCACGCCAAACTGAAGGCGCATTACCTTAAACGCCCCCTTGTGCGTTACAATCGTTTGCGCGGCGGCAGCAGCCGGGGTTACAGAGAGCTGCTGATATGCCTGGGCCAGATCTAGCTTGGCGAAAAACCTCCCCCCATGTAGCGTGGCCAGCAAATGGCTGACCCCGGGCACCGGGTATGCATTTGGCCGAATGGCCTTATTTATCGTACATTTATAGTCCGCACAAATTCTGACCTCCCCACTTGACTTGAGGGCTGTAACGATCGGCGTTTCCCACTCCGCCGAGTCAACTGGAACCAAAATCCCCTGCCCCACCAATTTGTCCAGTTCCGCCTCAATCTTGTCCTTGAGGGCGAAGGGCACTATCCTTGGCTTGAGGCGGATGGGCCGGATTTCTGGGTCCAGCTCAAAGGAAACCAGGGGCCCCTTGTATTTCCTGAGCCCCTTCTTGAAAACGTCCGGGTGTGCATCGCACATGTCCCGCATTGGGTCAGTCTCGATGGCGTTAATGCCGGACAGTTCGATCCCCAGGGGAGCAAACCACTGCGTTCCCAAAAGGCAGCACCTCCCCCCTTTTAGGACCACTAGGGGCAGTTTCTCGGAGTAGTTCTTGAACTTCACCTTGAAGTTCCCCACCCCCAATACTGGGATCCCATTTCCCTGCACGTCCCGTAGATTGGATCTCATGGCCCGCAGTTTGGGCCGTTTCTCTGGGGGAATGCGCATAAACTCTTTTTGGGACAGGATGGAATAAGAAGACCCCGAGTCTATCTCCATCCTCACTGGGACCCCCTGCAACAGTACCTCTATGAAGAACCGCCGGTGCTCCAGGCCCACGCGGTTCACGCCTTCCTCGCTGTGGCCGGCTGAGACCTTACTGGTGCCGGCCGCCTTTCGTTGGTGCGTCTGGGAATGGCTGGAACTGCCCTTGTCCTCGACTTGCCCGCGCCTGCATACTCGGGCGATGTGTCCCTTTCGGCCGCAGTTGTGGCACTCGGCCTTCCGGAACGGACACCTCGTGCGGTCGTGGGCCGCCCCACAACCGTCGCAGCAGCGGTCCTGCCGTTCTCGGGTCTGCCGCTTCTCACCTCGCTTCTTGATCCTCTGGACGTCGTCGTCCTCACTGGAGTAGGGATCCGCTGTCGTGGAGGACTCCTCGGACGACGCTGTTGCGGCGGCGGGCGGCTTGGGGGCCCGCCAGGCCATCTTCGCTGGTGTCCGCCGGGCCGCCTGCACTGGCGACTTGGCCCTCTCGGACATGGCCCCTCGAGACTTGAATAGCCGGACGCCGCTCCTGGCCTCCTCGGCTGCTTGCGCCTCCCGCAGTACCTCGTTGAACGCGAGGCGATGGTCGCGGGTCATGAGCCTCCTCTGAAGCTCCTCGTCCCTCAAGCCGCACAGCATGCGGTCACGGAGGGCCTGGTCCAGGTCGTCCCACTGGCAATGCACCGCTGCAAGCCTGAGGGCCGCCGCGTAGGAGGACACGGATTCGCCCGGTCGCTGGTCTCGCCTGTGGAACGCGACCCGGGCTGGGAAGATCGAGACGGGCGACTGGAAGTGCTCACGCAGCCTCTCCAGGATACGGTCGATGGGCACCTCGTCCACCTTTCGGGGGGCCACCAGGGTCATCAGGATCTGCAGCGTGGCCGGCCCCACCTGAGACAGGAAGTGGGAGCGCATCTTCGCGTCGTCGTCGATGCCTGCAGCCTCCATGGCGTGCCGAAACTGGCACTCGTAGAGCTCCCATTGTTCGGGCTCGCTGACATCGAACTGGTACGGCTTGACCTTGGGATTCGCCATCAATCCCACCTTCATCGCCAATTTGGTGTCTTGCACGGAAGACAAAGAAGGAGTCGCAGGAAGGACTAACACAGGTTTATTCATTGATGCTCAGCACGAACATGTGGTAATGGGAGAGATACATCTCATTATATACCATAACACAATACATTTGAATCTTGTTGCACGGTAGCTTATTGGCTGCTACCGGCGTGGCCTCGCCCAGGTCACGCCTCTCTTCTGCAGTTGTTTTCTCTTCTGCAGTTGTTTTCTGTAGCTCCTGATCATGTGGGGAAATTCCCGCGGCTGTTCGTGATTTGGGCAATGTGGACCATGTGAGACTGAACGCTCGCAGCTGCCCTCTATGGGCGGCTTGCTCGCGTTCCTTAACAGCTGAGATACATTGTGATTGTGGACTGGTTACATTCATATATTTAAAGTAACATTGTACATGCATACATAACAGAGACTGATATATCATTTTATCATTTATTGATACATCATGGTGAAGGAGGGATGCTCTGCTCACAGAGCGTGGGGTCAGGGAGATCTGGACAAAGGATGAAGGGTTAGGTTCCTATATATCTCAGATGATGTCATCACAGTGGTGCATTGTGGTATTTGCAGTCCATACAATTTGATATTACTATCTGACATAAGGTGCCTTTTGAGAAGGCCTACACTACCATACCCTTTTCTCTCATACAGAAGTGGCTATACCTCAATATGGGCTGCAAGTTTAACTCAGCCAATTGAAAGTCTAAAATAGATTTCCCAAGTCCTGGTTGTTTAATTCACTTTGAGTGGGTTAAGTTTTATTGTCCAGGCAAAGTGATAAACAATGAGAGGGCAGAGGGTCCTATCTTAGCAAGGTACATTATTGGATAATATTAAATTGAACCTGAACTGTACCCTTACATGTGTTACAGCAGTGGTTCCCAACCTAAGGCCCATTGGCCAGATCTGGCCCATGGTGTCATTTAATGTGCCCCCCCCTCTAAGGGCATTTGAGAAACAAAATAGCCACTCTTTGAAGCTTTTGGGACAAAATGGGCACCCCCATCGTGCAGGCAGGGGAAAATAGCCATCCAGCCCTTGAAGCTGACTGAGAGTGTGTGACCCGGCCCCCGGCTTGAAAAGGTTGGGAACCCCTGTGTTACAGCAATAACAGTATGACAGTTTGTTCTATCACATTGGCTCTAAAAATTTATAGTTTTCTTTTCCCATGTCACTTTTCCTGAATATGGACCATGGTCACGTTGGCAGCAGAATTCTGGGAATTTTAGCCCCACAAACTAGTGTTTCCAACTGTGTCTTTTTTGTTGATCATACATACTGTATTCTTCTTCTGAACCCAGTGGGATCATGGCAAATTTTGACAGGGATTTCTCATAGCCATCTCGCCATGACAGTCCAGAAATGCAGGCAGCTCTAATGATCTCTACGTCTAGTGTGCATTAATTAGATCTGTAGTCTAAAGCCCCCAGACTTCAATAAGCAGGATGGCTGTCCACTTTGTTTTATCTCCCAGTCCCATTTATCAGATCCTAGAAATGACTTTCAATACTGACATTGCTTGCTCTTGTCCTTTACCTACTCAAAGCTCAAGAAGAAAAGTGTTTTGAAAAGACTGGCACGGTGCCTTTCTCCATACCTGTGTACCTTGGGCAGACGCATTGGTCCCAAGTCCACGTACCAGTCCTTCTCACGACCCCCCACACGATCACTGGCTTCCAAAATGTGGACCTGGGAACAAAAATGGTCTTGTTGATTTGTGTCGTGTTGCCACATTTCCACAGACTGCCACCTCATAATATAATTCTAGTTATGTGTCATAAACTGATTTCAACTTATGATGACCCTTTGCAGGGAGTCTTTCAGATATAGCTGACTTAGAAGTGGTTTACCATCCCCTTCATTTGGGTGTACTCTGGAAGTTTAAGGCTACACATACTGGCTCTTCTCCGATAAGGCAAAATGGGAAATCAAATTTCTAACCTCTGGCTCTGCTCCCAGAACAAAACTAAATAAAGCCCACAACAAACAGATTGTGCTTTATTTTCATGCAGCTGATCCCAGCTTCAACTCTTGACTCCCCCAAATTAAACAAAGCCAATTTTTAGTTACCCCCCCTCACCCTGCAATATCTTGTAGCAAAGGGAGACAGTGGTGTTTCCTCCCATCCCTACTTCTTTCTAGCCTCTGTATTGGGGCACAATATTAAAATTAAAATTGATTGGGCAGTTTTAAGCTTCCTCTATCTTCATATACTGAGGCTGAACTCGATTGGTATTAGGTGCCATTACAGTAAAACAACAGCAAGGAGGAAATTGATGCAAAGCTATGCTCTGCATGTAGCATGTAACTTGACCCCCAATTTGCACATTTACCTGATGTCCAGCCTCTTTCAGTAATTTGGCAGCTGTGAATCCACTTATTCCTGCACCGACAACCACAACTACCTTTGGCTTCGAAGTTTTGGCCAACCCGTCTCTGGCAATGTTTACCAATTCTTCATAGTCAGTGACTTTGAAACACTTCATCCATTCCTCTTCTGCTGCATGGTGTTTAGAAATCAAGGACCCCACCAGAACCAATAATGTAAAAAACACTAGAAGAAAAACGAAAGAAAAAAGGCAGGGTTTAATAAAGATGATGTCAAAAGGGAAAGCAAATTGAGAACAAATATTAATTGATAGCTCTGACACTTTTGATTCTAAAACTAATTGGGTTCTATAAATAACTGTGAATCCTGTTCTTAATCAAGAATACTATCAAAGAAGCAATATGTTATAAGCAATATTTTCAGTAAAAAGAATATTAAGTAATGTTACATTTCAAAAATAATGAATGGAAACAAGAGTTTTGAATACATTCGAGGTTTGTTCTCAATCCCCCCCCCCCCCCCCCGCCCAAAGAAGTGATGTAAAACTGATGTGCAATATCACAATCCCATTACAAGATTAGGAAGGAAAAGACATAACTCAATGTCTATCCTAAACCAGATCAAAAAGTTAATCCATTGTAAGGATGTTAACCTAGAAATAGTAGCAGATAGTACTGCTAATCAGCAGGAACAGCAGCAATTAAGTGAATAACAAACTCCAATGTGGAAAATCAAAGTCATTGTTCAATATAAATAGCAGAAATATCAGGCTGAAGAAAAGAAACGACTTACAGAACCGGCCCATGTTTGGACAGTCAGTGTAGAAATGGCAGTGAGTTCCCTTGCTTTATAGCCTGAAAGTGACTGATGGCCAGCCAATGGCAATTCAGAACTGGGAAAGACACTGTCTTTCTCAACCAAAACTTTTTCTGTGGCAGCACCCTGGCACACCCACCTGAGAAAAGTCACCCGGAGCTTCGTGTGGTCCCATTGCCTGTGTGTTGACTGTAGTATAGCATTACCAGGATGGATGATGCAGTATAGCCGTGGGGCTGGAGTGTTTTTCCAAATAAAATACGCTGCTAATTGTTACAATCTGATCCATGTAAAGATCTAATCAGCCTCAGGCAGAGCAGTTTACAGTTTACAGCCCCATATAAACAAAGGAAGAATTAAGAATTCTAACGAAGGCCAGCTCCATTAGGCAGAGTAAGGAAGAGACAGAGAAATAGAGAGAAAACATACACACGACTGCAGTCTAGAGCTGAACAAAGGAATCATGGCGTCTCTTTATTCAACAGAGTATATAAAAACAAGAGTAATGCACACATAGCCAATCAGAATCTCAGAACCATATAAGGAGGGTGATTCAGCATTTTTCTCACTTTCTGCGCATGCACAAAATCAAGCGTTGTAAACAAAGGGACCTTTGTTTACAAAATGTGTAGAAAGCAGGCAGACAGAAGCCAGATAAATAACCACATGTCCTCCTTTTTCATTTAATTTTGAGAGAGGGACGGCTAATCATACCCCTGCATGTCATCATACTCCATAACTACTCCTCCATATACATCATCACTGTCCTCCTCGACATCGTACCCCTCCTGACTCCTGGTATCTGTTCCAGAGGATGATACCTCATTGAGTACAATTGTCGTCATGCAAAACCCGATGTCTCCCTTCTACGCAGTGGACATGTATTACACATAGAAATAAGATTAGGAATACAATAAATGCAAAAACATAAAAATATAAGGCAAATAATAGTAATGACCCCATAAAAGAAAACTTGTCTAAGGACAGACAAATCAGGCAACCAAGAAGTCATCCAATCAAAGAGATTAACATCAGTGCGTACATTGTTAGTAATGCTCTCCTGTAAATTCTGAAGTTATTTCTTAATAGTATTATTCAGATCCTGGAATTTTACCCAACATCCCTGGTTCCCGACCAGTTTACAAAATCCTCCGGATTTTGCTAACAGGTAATCTATGGCCAGTCTGTCCTGCATTTGGTCTTGATGGAGCTCAGTGATTTCCATTTGAAGATCCCGTATGACCCTCCCTGTGGCGTTGATTGATTTCTCCAGCCTACAGGTGAGTCCCAAAATGGACCTTCTATTCTCCTGGGAAATGACACCTGGGTACGATCCCAAAGTGAGTGCTCCAGTGATAACACTCCCTATAGCTCTGCCCCAGGAGCTACCATCAGAAAGCTGAACATCGATTATCACTTCATCATTGCAACCAGAACCCATCAGGCCGGCAACAGCTCTCCGGCGCCGTGCATCTGCCTGAAGCGGCGTTTGCACTTGTACGGGTAAGGTAAAATAACCCAATGCTGCACATTGATATTGTCCTGGATGGAAATTCGTGGCAACTCCATTAAAAAAGAACCACATGTTGGGATCCTTAATTTGCCATCCATTGCAAATTGAACCACTATCTATAGCAGAATAATCAGGAGTAAACATAGGAAACACATCATATATATCTTCAATAGTAGTGTTAAACAAGGTATAATTAAGCTTATAAGAACTGTTATAACTACCCCATAACCAAAAATAATCATCACATCCCGTATAATTGCCTACATTCCGCAAAACCCTTTTTGCTTGAGTCCAGTGCTTCCATTTACTATTCCAGACCCCAGAACTATGACAGCAGAAACAAAGCCCTTTAGTGTATTTCTTGAATGTCATACTTCGCCAGCGGGTGTTGTTAAATTGTTCTGGGGGGTTGGAGAAGAGTGTAGACCTGTCAATATGTTGCAAGTGTCCAATAACCAACTCAGGCGTGTTGAACAATGCCGGAAGAAAGGCCATTTGAGACACTGCCAGTGGATGCTCATAGTATAACGTTGCATTCTTACCATGAACCTCAAACATATAGTTAGCATGGCGAAGCCAAAAGTTGGGGTTGCCCCCATGAGTCATTGTTCTTACAGCTGGAAGCACAGTAAGAAAGAAAAGAACAAATGTCAGCAAATTTAGTTTACTGGTGAACCACCGTCCTGGAGCTGAGTAACCTTCTTTTCTCTCCATGGGCGGATCGCTTGGGCAGGGACCCTTCCACTCAGGATCCCCTTGTTGCCAATAAACGACCAATGGCTTAGGAAGATACTCCCCTAAGAAACAGGAACATGCCCTGTTTGATGACCAGTGCCATGTTATTACTAGCACCATGGAACTAGACATGAAACATGCCTGACATATAACACAAATGCAATATCACAAACCCATTTACATATGTATGGTACTGAAAACTCTTCCATGTACTTCTGGAGGTACCTTGAGATATGCAGTTACATAAGGCAAAATATAGCATAAGCAAAGACAGGTCTTTCACCTGCAAGAGAATAAGCAAAACATTTAAGCATGAACAAAAAATGAACATTTTTTCTTCTTCCTTACATGAAGGAAGTTTCTGTAGCATTCTAGCAAGCATTTCCCACTCCCCAATTACCGTATTTATTCGAGTATAACGCGCACTCGTGTATAACGCGCACCCCTAATTTTCCATGAAACCTCGGTATAAATTTTTTTAATGCGTGCAGGTGAGCGGCGGCGGCAGCGGGACCTGGGCGCCTGCCGCCGCCTGGGAGGGTAGGGCCGCGGCGTGCTCCGTGCCTACCCGGCGCCGGCTTCTTGAGTCGCGCGGCCCGGGCAGCGTGGGTGGCTGGCGTTAGCGCCTCCCCCGGAGGGTTCCCTTCTCGTCCCGGCGGGTGCGTGCAGGTGAGCGGCGGCGGCAGCGGGACCTGGGCGCCTGCCGCCGCCTGGGAGGAGGGCCGTGGCGTGCTCTGTGCCTACCCTTGAGGCTCATTTAAAAGAGGCGCACCCAGTCCTCGTGTATAACACGCACCCAAACTTTGATTTCTTTTTTGGGTATAAAATTTTGCGCGTTATACTCGAATAAATACGGTACATGAGTAAGGCATTATATTTCTTCTCTCACTAGGTATAAATGAAAGAGGCATTCAACAACTTAAAACCAGCATAGCATGGTAAATCAGCTAGGTACAGTACAAATATCATTAGAGCATTTCAAACTCATATCATGAGCATGTAGACAATTTTTTAAAAGGCTTTCAGGTTTTATAATGCAAACAAATCCAATTCACTGAAATCACAAATTTTTGAAGTCCATGACAAACCTTGGTCCCAATTAAAATGTCCAAATTAAAAGTCCAAATGTTGATTGCAGATTTCTTCTCAGATTAGAGCTTAAACACCATCTTCTCTCCAGCACAGTTCTTGGTATTGCAAGGTTGAAATTAGGCCATAAATTAATTCATACTGAATTCACAAAACAACAAGACAAGCCTCCACCCAACCACATCTTTCAGCTTTTCAGCCAAACATTCATTCCTTCATGCTCCAGGCACATCCATCTGTATTAAAGCAGGCAGATGAGGTATGAGCACAAAGAACAGCTTCTCCAGAAGTTGCAATTAACTTCCACACTGATGAACAGTACAGGGAATTCCCAGTTGCTTTCCCTGCAATCCTGATGCTTGAAACTTCGAACTGCTCACTCTGGATCTCTTTGCTTGAGGGTTGAGCAATTCAAAATCAGCCAAAAACTGGAGTATGTCTTCTCCCTCTTTGTACTTTTGCAAAAGCCTGCTGTCCATAGAGGAAGGATCCACACCCCTTTTCCTCTGGACTTCTTTCATTTGCAGCATCTGAATCTCAACTTGATGACAAACTGCACCTGTTAGGTTGTATTTGCAAGAAGACCCCTTTCTGGGCTTGGGTTTTCTGCATTCCTCCTCTGGCCAATCCTTCCAATTCCTGCCCAAACGTGAGGTATCAAGTTTACCACTCAGCTTCTCCTGCTTTTGTGATGAGGGTTGCTTCAGGGGTGAGCTGAGGTCTCCTGTGCTGCCCTTGGAATCACAATCCTTGCTTCCTTCCACTTTGCATGCATAAATAGCTTCAATCTGTGATGAGGTCCCCACCATTTCTTCCCAATCAGCTGGCACTAGTTGTTTTTTAGACCTGGCAGGTAGTGTTGCAGCATTCCCCTTTGCCAGAGCCTCTCTGTTCACTGGATATACAGCAACAGGTTCCATATCCAGCACAGCTGCAGTTAAAGCAGGAGAGAACGGTGTTTTTGTAGGGCTAACAGCACTTGATTGCTGCAAGGCAGGATATAATGTCCCATCTCCATTTCCACCCCCACCTCCATCAGGGGGCTCATGCGGTTGTTTCTCATATGGCGGAGGGGCAGTCAGAGTCCCTCCCATGGCTGGGGGCAAAAGCTGTGGCAGGGGGCCAGCAAGCCTCTACGACAACAAAATATTTTTTGGAGTAAGTCTTTGAAGACAATTTCTGACTTCTTGCACATCTTTTGTTTCTGCCCGTTGCCCATTCTTATTCAGAAGATATGAGAGATCTTTACAAAACTCCTGCTGCTGCGATGTTAGAGCACCCCCCATAATAAATCTTTCACTCACCCTGTGAGGATCCAAAGTAGAACTTGGATGATTTTCAAGCGCTTGACTGACCTTTTCCTCTGGTCGGGGGTGAATGATAATAGACCTTGTCCTGGTCCCAATGATAATGAGGTGCTAATTGCTGAAGCAGAGTTCAAAGAGTTCAAAGAAGCCTCCTTGCAATTCAAATGCCTCCCACGGAGCACCAGTTGTTGCAATCCGATCCATGTAAAGATCTAATCAGCCTCAGGCAGAGCAGTTTACAGCCCCATATAAACAAAGGAAGAATTAAGAATTCTAACGAAGGCCAGCTCCATTAGGCAGAGTAAGGAAGAGACAGAGAAATAGAGAGAAAACATAGACACGACTGCAGTCTAGAGCTGAACAAAGGAATCATGGGTCTCTTTATTCAACAGAGTATATAAAAACAAGAGTAATGCACATATAGCCAATCAGAATCTCAGAACCATATAAGGAGGGTGATTCAGCATTTTTCTCACTTTCTGCACATGCACAAAATCAAGTGTTGTAAACAAAGGGACCTTTGTTTACAAAATGTGTAGAAAGCAGGCAGACAGAGCCAGATAAATTCCCACAGCTAATATTAAAAATGAGTGGGTATCCAGACTCAGAGAGATGTAACTGGAGCACTCACAGTGAAGTAAAGAACTTCTTACCTTTGGTCAATGGCCTCTTTTGGAATTATGTAAGACAGTGTTTCTCAACCTTGGGCCTCTAGGTGTTCTTGGACTTCAATTACCCAAATCAGCACACCTGCTAATCAGAGCTCATGGGACTTGAAGTCCAAGAACATCTGGGGGACCAAGGCTGAGAAACCTGAGGTAAGTAATTCAATGTCATACAGCCTGAGGACACCAGATGCCAACTTTACTTTGTCATGGCGGAAGAAGCTTGTTTTTCCTTATGCAATAGAAAAGAAATTCTCAGAAGTTGCTTCTTAACTTGTTCTCCCACTCTGATTTTGAAATACAGTAATACCTTGGATAATGAATGAATCGGACAATGCTAAAATAGGATAAAGTTGGGGAATTTGAGGAACACTTTTGCACTGCACAACGTTATCTTAAGGAAACGGGCGGTCTGAGCGTCACTGGGTTATCCTAACGTTGCTCCCTTTCCGAGGAGACAGGCGAGAGGAGATCCAAGCCCCAAAGCCGGCAGGGCTGCTCTCCCTGGTAATTCATGCACTTCATAGTTGGGTATTATTACTACATGATTCTCTACTGCCTGGCCAAGAACAACCATGGCCTGTGTGGTAAGCTTTAAATAGACTGCATGGTGGAGTAGGAAGATCAAGGTCTAATCTGAATAAGTGGGGTTTCCCTGTAGATGACAGCCTGTGTGAATGCAGAGTAGCACAAACTATCTCCCATATGATGCACCTCAACGTGCACTGAGGAGGACCTTGTGTTGGCAAGAGGAAATGCTGTTGATGTGGCCTGATATTGGGCGGATGTAATCTAGCCTTTTAAAATTATATTTTGTTTTTAGATGTGTTAATTTTAGCTTTGTATGTTATTATATGCTGGTGGTGCATTTGACATGAATAAGGAATTATCTGATCATGTTTCTTCATAGAGGGAAGTTAAGGGAAGTTAATGAGTCCTTGATACAGGATGTACAAAGTTTCTACAGAACCTACAGAAATTATGTGCGGACAGCAGGGGAAAAGTGCAGTGAGTTTACGACCAGTGCTGGAGTAAGACAATGAGACAGTCTCTCACCCTACCTTTTTATCTTGCTCATGGGTGACATCATGAAGAGGACAAAGCGAAGTGCTAAGAAAATGACCCTGGGATATTGGAAGATGAAGTCAGTCCAAATGTCCGAGATGGCCTTTGCCAATGATGTAGCTCTTATTGCTAGGACCAGTTCCCAACTCCAATTCAACCTAAACCTGTGTAACAGGGAGATGGAGAAAAGAGGGATGTCCATTAACATGGCAAAGATGAAGACCATGGTGAATGCCAGAACAAGAAGCAGCATACCATCCAGCTGAAGGGGCAAGTCCTAGAGCAGGTAGAAGACTTCAAGTACCTTGATGCCATAGTCAATGAAATGGAACACGTGAGTCCTGAGATCAATCAGAGGGTGGCAGCTTCTGGCAGGCTCTTCTACACAATAAATCGGGAGTTCCTCAGTGTTGGAGGGACCATCTGTCTCACTAGGTGGACTGGTCCCTTCTTTGGGTGGAATTGCTCTCACCCCTAGGGACCAGGTATGTAATCTGGGGGCCATTATGAATGCATTTTTTACCCTGGAACATCAGATTGTGGCTGTAATTTTACCAACTGTATTAGATCACTGTTGTGTATTGAGGCATATTTGCAAGTAGCGGGGGCAGCGCCATGCAAGAGGAAAATGGCGGGTTCCTGCCATCCTAATTAAGAGCAAAAGTTGGCTCATTATGCTAATCAGAGTCCTGTGATTGGTTATAGTTTTGGATCCTGTTCTTCATTGGTTAATACATATATATCATGTTATGATTGGTTAGTTGTGCTTATGTTGTGTATGAAAGTCTATGCCTTTAAGAGAAATTGTAACAGGAAGAATGAAAGAATGTAACCTCAGTGAATACAATGTAACTCAATGTAAATCAGATGGATGGAACGCGATTCACCTGCCACTAGATGGCAGTGACTCGCAACCACATGGTAGTAATCAACCAATCACAGTCTACCGCGGGAAACATTTCCGCCACAGGTAAACCAGGTAAAGAATGTGGGGCGTCACCATGATGTCACGAATACAGGAACCAATGGGGAACCATGTGGCTAGATTCAAATGTACCACTCTGTATAAAAGGAGCTGCGCCTCCACCATTACCTCATGTTCAGATTGCATACCTTGCAATAAAGATGTGTTTGGCCCCATAACTGCTGCCTTGATACTTTGTATCAAGGAGCCACCACCGGGGATACACTATATAAGCCCCATGGCTAAACAAGGTTGCGGGCGGACCGGATCTATACTACTACTCATTCCATACAGGTAGCCACGATGTACGTGCTAAGCCTGGGTCTCCTCCACATGCTACATCTTCTAGCGTAGCTCAGCCCTTGCCTCTTCTACGGCAAACTCCGGAGGGACTGACTTCATGGGATTGTATAGCCATCTCTGTGTCCAGAACACCTTGTAAGCATTGCCTGAAAAGACTGTTAAATAAACTCTAGTTGTTCTGTTCATCGTTGCCTCGATTATTGCTTATAAGGGCCGGACGCATCAATCACACAATTGCATCCTTACTTGGAGAGATATTCCCTTACAACCCTGGTGTATTCATTGGTAGTCTCACATATTGACTAATGTAATGGTCTCTATGTGAATCTACCCTTGTGCCTGATACAGATACTCCAGCAGGTTCAGAACACAGCTGCCAGGCTGGTGACAGGAACGAAGAAATGCAAACATATTTCTCCATTCTTAGCAGACTTGTACTGGTTGCCTGTCTCCTTCCATATCAGATACAAGGTGCTATTTTTAACACTCAAAGCTCTACACGGTTCCTATCTGTCAGAGTGTTTCTCCTATAGAACATCCACCTGCATCACCCATTTGGCATTGCTCCAAATGCCGGCACTGAGGATGGTGAGGAAGAAGGACATGAGGAAAAGAGCCTTCTCAGTGGTGGCACCCACACACTGGAATGCTTTACTAGTTATGACAGGCACAATTGTTGGATGTTTTTAAGAAACATCTTAAAACTGTATTCTCTAAAGAAGCATATAAGAACATTCTTACTTTAGGGAATGCTTAGCCAGAGTTAGGTAGTGAAAAGGCACTGCTATTATAAATACAGATATTTATGCTTGGAAGAACTTCTGTTGCAAGTTTATGGTAAATTGCTTAATCTGATGCTCTATTCCTCCTTGTTAGGTCACAAGCTTGTTTTTAACACTCAAAGACATTTCTTTGAATTCAAAGGGACTTGGGAGGAGGAAAAAGGGAGGAAAAGGTGTATAAAACTTGTATGCTTTCTTTGTATGGGCTGCATTCCTGACAAGTACACCTGCTTGTAAAGATGCATGCCAAGGGCTCATTTAATATCGATATTAAATGAATAAGATTGGAAATAACTTTTCTCCTGGATTGCTTTCTAACTCAATTGAGCCATGAGGGTTTGGAAACACGGAGACGTGCTGGCTGTGATTGGCCCATAAGCAACGACTTGGGGTGAGTGAAAGCCTGAGTTGGCTTTGGCTGAGTGAGCGGTATATAAATGTGATAATTAAATTAAATTTAAATTAAATTTTCTAAGGGCATTGGGCTATGAGTTCTTAGAATCAAATTCATTGTCTAGGCATATTGGGTATAAATGTCTAGAATCTAAAACTTCTGCATTCACACTTGTTTGGATACAAGGGTTTGAAATAATACTTAAAAATCGGACCACAACATTTTAATCCCTTCTGGCAGCTATTTTTTTAAATAAAAAAACTTTCTACATCCCAAAGAATGAAATTACATTTGAATGTCAGTCCCTGCTTCTCTAAGTTCTCAGGAGGTTCAGTTTACATTCTCAACCTATGGCCTGTGGGCCAAACCTGGCCCCGGAAGCCATTTCATCCAGCCCCCGACGCCCTCGCCACTCCCGGAAGCAAAAGTAAAACATGCACCGTGCATATGCAGAACGTTGCTAAATGATCCCTGCACATGCATGGCACGTGTTTACTTCTACTTCCAGGTGGGAAGAACCGTGGGATTGGCCCAATCACCTGCCTAAGAGGTGTGGCCTGAATGCATTGAAAATCGCTGATTTAGGGCGCAAAAATTGTTGAAAGTCCTGGTAGGTTGAGGGAGTCAAGTGGGGCTTAGAAATATTGTTCCTTAGGTTGAAGCGCTCTGCTTCTCGAAGGTCTGCCCACTCCAAAACTACTAAAGATAAAGAACCCAAGTCAAGGGCGAAAAGACTGGAAGCTGGAGCTTGACCCTCTCACTAGTCAGGACGTGGACACAGCCTGTTTGAAACTACACAGAGATGTACTGTGTCCTGTTTATAATACAATAGCAAAAACTAGATTTGCAGCTAAAATTTTGTGTACAGTAAATGGATTCCTTCTCTTTGGGGGATTACGACACGTTTCCATTTTCTTTCTCCCAGCAATGAATAAATGGCCACTCTATCCACATTACTTGCTTTATTAAATTACCATAGCAGAAGAAACTTCCAGAATATTTATTTTCACTGATGTTCCCCCACAGAAGAATTATCAAACTTTCCAGTATTTACTATTTCCTGACAGTATCTTGTATTGTGCTTCACAGATACGAGGAAAATGTCTGAGACTGTGGATTTGTGCTGTATATCCTCCCCGACCCTCAATCATGCAACCATAAAAGCTACTGTGTGGTGGATGTACATCTTAAGCATAGGTGATGGCAGGAAGAACATTTAATGACTATCCATCCCTCCATTTTGTGATACACAAGATGTCACACGGTCTTGTCAGGGCCGTAGCCAGGATTCTAGATGTGGGTGGGCGAATATTTTTTTCAGGTTGGGCAACAATGTCTCTCATATATCTATATCTATTTATCTATATCTATATCGATAGATAGATTAGATAGATTAGATAGATAGATAGATAGATAGATAGATAGATAGATAGATAGATAGATAGATAGATAGATAGATAGATAGATAGATAGATAGATAGATAGATAGATAGATAGATGGATGGATGGATGGATGGATGTCATATATATAAGCAGCTGGGAGTTTGAGGGTGGGCAAACTGCTAACTCAGGGTGGCCGATGCCCACCCTGGTCACACCCTTGCTACAGCCATGAGTCTCATTCAGTGATGCACTGCAGCAGGTTCTGTCAGGTTCTGCAGAACCGGTAGTGGAAATTCCCCCAGATCACGCCCACCTGGTTGGCCACACCCACCTCCATAGCCCATAATGCAGGATGTTTGGCCACACCCAAAGATTTGGCCCTGCCCACAGATTTGGCCAGCAGCCCACAGAGTAGATAGTAAATTTTTTTGCAGTGCATCACTGGTCTCGTTGTTCTATTGCCTACAATTGAGGACGATCGAGGTGTATGCTACTTGCTGCCCTGATAGCAGATTTCATGGCAGTGTCAATCCAGGCATGAGGGTGGGCCGTGTGTTCTCCTGCAAAGTAGACCCGTCCTTCATTCTGGAACAAAGCCTTGAAGAAGTGGCTGAGCTGATACGGGAAGGGAGAAGCAAAAGCCCCCATAGAAAACCTGTCAAGGGACCATTTCTGGATCACGTGCCTGTTGCAAACTGATTTGAGATAATCTTTGGATATGTTGTGGACTTCTGATAGGTCATCCATCACCACATCAAGGCATTTTTCATCACTGAGAGGAAGAAAGAAGTCAGCATCATCATGCCAGGTGTAAGAAACCAGGAGTACTCCAAGGCCACTGGAAAAATTATGGTTTGGGTAGTATATTGTTCGGGAAGGATGGTCAGTAATTGACTTTCCCCCGTGAATGCCCTCTTTCTCCCAAAATCGGTCAGTGCAAGCCAAGGCAACTTTTGAAGAGCTGGCATAATGGAAGGACCGGAAGGCATGAGCCTTGACGTGGGAAAGAGGTGGCTGGAATTTGATAAGTCGTGTGGCTCTTGCAGTGGCCGTGACAAGGATGTAGTCGGCAGTCAGCCATGACAAGGCACGGCTTTCCATCTTGCGGAAAAACACCCTCACTTTCTTGTCCAAGTGAATAATTTTCTCCACTCTTCTGTTTAAATAGATTTCCCCTGACAATTCCTGGGCGAAAGCATTGTGGAGCTGGTCAAATCCACCGGTGATTTCCTCAAAACTTACAAGATCAAAGCAGGTGGAGGGAGAAAAGAAGGATAAATATGAGTAAAAAATAAGTAACAAACAAGTAAACCTACTAAACAACACTCCTGGAGGAAAGCAGAGCCCAATACTCTATTTGGGCAACTTCATTTTTCTACTTAAGACCTCCACTACTGAAAGTCACTGTCTCTGTGTGGCCAATGGAAGGGGCGGGTCTGGTCCTTCCTTACTTTTCAATCTGGGTGCCAATAATCTTATGGAAATAATCAATGATATCACTGCCCCTAAGAAAGATGGAATTGCCTTCATTCTCTGACCAGAGAATACATAATCTTCCCCAATTACCTGTCATCATCAACAAAGGTGACATATTCCAAGACAGAGTTCAGAAATGATACATGAAATCCAGAATCTTCATTCATTAGATCACCAATCATATCTACTGCTCCTCTGCTTAGGTTTCCTTCTTTAATTAAGTATTCCTAGATGAGGGAGAATGAGATTTTTTTTTGACATGTCATTTAAGAATACAATTGTTTCCTTTTCAGTTTCTCCAAAAAGATATTCAAATTTATCCCTCAGCTATGACAGGGCTCCTTCTTTCCATGGAAGGACTCCAGTTTAGCACAAAATAACACTATAACATACAACTGCTCCAAAATTCTAATTATTGTCAGCAGATATTTCTAAATTGCGCTGGGCTGGACATGTCTCTCAAATGATGGATGGGTGTTGGACAGCAGCAGTCACCGAGTGGTATCCCAGAGGAGTAAAAAGACCCCTTGAATGCCCCCCAAAAGATGGGAAGATCCAATCATGAAACCTTTTGGTCGAACCTGGAGAAGAGCACAGCAGCAAAAAGAAAGGAAAATGAGTTTCAAGCAACAGGAACTTATTCCTTGATAGTCTGGTCAATCAAGGAAATCAAGGAAAAATCAGGATATTCCTAATGTAATACTCAATTTCTACTCTGTTTCTACTACCTACACTATGCATATATACTTGCACTAGAGTGCATAACTTCAAGAGGTTTGGGACCCAATTTTCTGCTCTCAAGGATCCTCTATGAAGTGTAAGTAAGTAATAAACTGAAAGCAAAAGTAGTAGAAAGTCTATTTCCAGCACTGAAGACTATTAAGTCTATGAAATTCAATTGCAGTCCGAAAATTGCATTTTGGTGATTTCCAGCTGATAGGGCGAAAAAGAAAAAAAAAACAATTAATTACAATCCTAGTAACTGCATTGAGATTTAATAAAGAAAAAAAGGAACTTGAGATTTGAGTTTCAATATATTAAATGATATATAGAAATGTATATATAATAATAATGACAAGTTGAAACGTGAGTTTATGGTATTTAAAAAACAGCTGTTGAAAGTGGCTAGATTTAAAGATATTTGGGGAGATTTTATAGAATTTGACCTATTGAAGGGAAAAGCCAGATATCAATGTGTGAAACAATGTCTTTTTTGGAGAGAAGTAGTGTGTGGTAATTAAAGGAGACAAAGTGAACAAAAATGAATACATATATTCAAGGTCCTGACAGGAGGCACAGAGATTGTATAATAATTTGTGTTTATTATAATTTGGGTTTTTGTGTATATAGATTTATGTTTATGTTATACGTATTATTTTTTAAAAAAATAATGTATATGTTTGGGGGTTGACCACTGCCAAGGGATCTCTACAGTGTATCTAAAAGGTGGGTGGAGGCTCCCTGACATTTCCTTTGGGGGGTGGCTAGGGAAAAGCTTTTCAAGGGAAGAGAGAAGGTGGAACAATCTTATGGGATCAAGGGCAGCAAAATTAGCTTTGAGAAGACTTGCTTTCCCTTTCCTTGCTATACTGCTTGTATCTGAAAAAGGGAATTTTAACCCATGAAAGTTCAGACTAAAGAAATGATTTGATCTCCTGGTGTCGCAAAATTCTTTGGATTCAAGAGGGGAAATCTAGTTGCTGGAATGGCAAAGGGTGTTTTTGGGAGTCTCCTCTTTCTCTAGAGCATCCTTAAATCTGCTACAGAAAGGTAGAAACCTTCTAGATCAGCGTCACAAACTTGGACACACACCCCTCCCTCAATACACAGATTCTTTTCACCAGCAAAAGTCAGTTTTCCCACATGAATTCATTTTAGCCAACCACATAAGAGGGAGAGAGAAGAAATTGGCATCCAGTCTTGTTTGCAGCTTGCTGAGGTGACTATGCTGTAGCTGCCAAGATTTGCAGGAGGCATGGTTACAGCAGGGCTTCCTTAAAAGCCTTTGGTGCATTTACAGCAGCGTTCTGCGCATGTGCATGAGTGTTTTACTTCCGTTTCTGGTGGGAGGAACCACGTGACTGGCCCATGGCCTGAAAAGTTTGGGCACCCCTGTTCTACCCGCTCTGTTAGAATAAGCCATCTCTATGGAATTGACCTCTATTATACAATTTTGGCAGAGTTTTGAAAAGTTTTTTAGACTATAATTTCCTAAAGCTTCTAATTAGAATAACCTATGGTCACGTTGTCTGGTTGATTCCAGAAGCTATATTACTTATGGAGGAGTGATTTAGCTGCAGTCAAAACTGCTCAAGAAGTGAGTTCAGTCGGGATGGACTAAAGGATGACCCACCCTTCAAAGACTGGTAAAATGAGTACCCAGTATATTGGGGGCAAAAGTACTAATTACCTTGTGAACCACTCAGAGAGTGATCTAAACTTTATAGGGCAGTATACAAGTGTAATTATTATTGCTATGTTCCTTAAAAACAATTTTCCAGGCCTTGATTTGATGGATGATACAAGAGATTGGAAGAGACAGAAAATGCTATATACAGTAAAACCCCGACTTACATATACCTCGAGTTACATAAAATTTGGCTTACATAATGATTTTGTGCTAAACCCATGTCCCGAGTTACATGATTTCCTATGGGTTTGCTTCCATTTCCTATGGGTTTGCTTTGCCGCCACCAGCCCCGTCGAGAGGTTCGCCCGGCAGGCCGGCCAGGGTGGAAGAGAAGGTGGCGGGGAAGAGAGACCTGCGGCACCTGGGACCACTTAGATGGTCTGTTCTCTCAAAAGCCGCTCCCCTGCCTCCACCTCGCTCGAGCTTTTTCCCCAGTCCAGCATTGGCTACGGGGAAGTCCTGCATTGGCCACGTGGAGCACCTGGGCTCCGTAGCACCATCTTATCGTTTGCTCCACCAACACCATTGAGGTTGTTGAGTGGGGCTCCGTGGAGGATGCCGAGCCCAGGCCCTGTTAAGGACACTGTGCTTGGGGTTAAGGACGTTGGGCTTGGGGTTTTTGTTAATAATAATAATAATAATAATAATAATAATAATAATAATAATAATAATAATAATAATAATAATAATAATAATAATAATAATAATAATAATAATAATAATAATAATAATAATAATAATAATTTATTTTATTTATTTATTTTTCACGCTTATATACCGCCCACTCAGGTACAACCCAACTCAGGGCGGTTTACATAGTGGACAGTAAATACATAAAAGACACATGATAAAAAAGTTAAAAGTTAAAAAAAACCCACCCCTAAAAGGTGCGCAAGAACCGAAGGGACCTTGGGGGAAGGCACACTTCTCTATACCAACCACCCAACGGTACCCCCATCCCAACCCACACCCCAAACTTGGCCCGCCAGCCAGGTCTTTAGTTCCTTCCTAAAGGGCAACAACTCCGTCTGGAGACGCAGTTCCACAGGCAGGAGGTTCCAAAGGGCTGGTGCAGACATGAAGAAGGCCCTCCTCCTTGTGCCAGAGAGGCGAGCCCCCCTGGCTGATGGCACAATTAGAGAGCCCTCCGGTCCGCTCTGGTTGGACGGACAGACGTCCTTAGGGCAATGTGGTCTCTAAGATACCCTGGCCCACTACCATGTAGGGCTTTAAAGGTCAAAACCAGCACCTTGAATTGCACCCGGAGACAAACTGGTAACCAGTGCACCCCCCGAAGCAGTGGTGAGGCATGGGCATAACGTCCACACCCCATCACCACCCGGGCCACGGCATTCTGGACCAGCTGCAGCCTCCGAATGGTCATCAAGGGCAGCCCCATGTAGAGCACATTACAGTAGTCTAGTCTGGAGGTCACCAGAGCGTGCGTGACCATGAGCAAAGAGTCCCGGTCCAGGAGCGGGCGCAACTGGCGAATCACCTGAAGTTGGGTGAAGGCCCTCCTGGCCACAGCCGCCACCTGTTCTTCTAGCAGCAGCCGCGAATCCAGGAGGACCCCCAAGTTGCGCACCAGGTTGGTCTGGGGCAAAACAGCCCCATCCAAAACCAAAGATGGTAGCTCCCGGGATAATGCAGGACCCCCTATCCATAGCCACTCAGTCTTGCTAGGATTCAGCTGTAGCCCATTTGCCCCCATCCAGACCCCAACAGCCTCCAGACAGCTGGAAAGGACTTTGACTGCATCACTGGGGTCCCCACGGACCGAGATGTACAACTGTGTGTCATCCGCGTACTGGTGGTACCGCACCCCGTGGGAACGGATGATCTCACCCAGCGGCTTCATGTAGATGTTAAATAGGAGAGGAGAGAGTACCGAGCCCTGAGGCACCCCATATTTTAGGGGCCTAGGACTCGACCTCTCACTCTCCAACCACACCGACTGGGTCCGGCCCCTCAGAAATGAGGAAAACCAGGACCACACCGTACCCTGGATCCCCAATCCTCGGAGCCATTCCAGAAGGATACCATGGTCAACGGTATCGAAGGCCGCTGAGAGGTTAAGAAGAGCAAGGACGGACGGATGACCGCCATCCAGCTCTCGCCAGAGATCATCCATCAGCGCGACCAATGCAGTCTCAGTACCATATCCAGGTCTGAATCCTGACTGGAATGGGTCCAGATATTCCGCTTCATCCAGTACCCCCTGCAGCTGACGTGCCACTGCCTTCTCCAGAACCTTCCCCAAAAAAGGAAGGTTGGATACAGGTCTGTAGTTGGTTAGGATTGCTGGATCGAGGGATGGCTTCTTCAGGAGGGGGCGCACAAGAGCATGTTTCAGCAGTGCGGGAAACATCCCCTCTCGAAAAGACGCGTTAATTATAGCCCGGACCCAGCCACCTGTCACCGTCTTAGAGGCTTTTACCAGCCAGGCGGGACAGGGATCCAATGGACAATTAGTGGCATGGACCGCTGCAAGGAGCCTGTCCACTTCATCCGGGGCAACTGGATCAAACTGATCCCTGGTAACAATGCAAGACTGCGCACTGGCTCCCCCCGGACCCTCCCCGTCCACGCCAAGTTTGAACCCCAAGCGGATCCGATAGATAATAATAATAATAATAATAATAATAATAATAATAATAATAATAATAATAATAATAATAATAATAATAATAATAATAATAATAATAATAATAATAAAGAATATATTTGTTTTCCTATGGACTTGCTTCGAGTTACATAAAAATTCATTTCCCTTTGGGTTTGCTTCGATTTACATAAAAAATAATTTTTCCTATGGGTTTGCTTTGAGTTATGTAAAAATAATTTTTCCTATGGGTTTGTTTTAAGTTACATAAAAAAACGATTTAAGCAAAAGCCTATGGGACTGACTTTTTATGTAAGTAGTTTTTTTTTACTGTATATTGATAGAGACAGATTAACCCTCGTGGAGGGGGGAGGGAGATCTCTTACCTTGGTGGAATATGAGTCATATTTCAACTTCAAAATTGTGCAATTTTTTGTCACCTGCATAACAGTAATGAAAAAGAAAGAGAAATATATGCAACTTTTAACTACCAATTACATTTTAGAAAGCTGTCTGAATTTAGAAAAACCATATCAGTCATATGGGATACCAGCAATGGTTACACTAAAAACAAATCTGAATCACTGCTATATATTTCCATAACACCCCACTACTCATATAAGGAAAGCTGACGGGGCCGTGCTAACTGAGCAATTCTAAGAACTGGGATTTTTAAAAAGCAACTTTGTTACACAGAGGCTCACTCCTTTTCTGTATGAAGAACAGTGCTTGAATCCAGAGCATTTTCTAACTTGTTCTGCATGCCAAGTAAATGCAGGGCCAGTGTTTCCATGAAGGGTATGCTATGCCCATCACAACAGCTCTTAGACATTTACCATAGTTACAGTTGTATCATACACTGCAGTCTGCCACCATGGGAATAAAATCTGTGTAGGGAACGGTAGATTTGTCAAGATTGCAAAACACATACAGTATAAGCATTTTGTTTCACTTTTTAGTTTTGGATGATGAAAGCAGTGATGGGCATCAGCAGGTTCGCACCAGTTCGCCAGAACCAGTAGCAGAAATTCTAGCTGGCCCCACCCATCCAAGTTTTGAAATAAAGTAGTCCTAATTCAGGTGCAATGCAGGGCTTTCCCCCTGGCCATGCCAACCATATCACGCCCACAGTGTGGTAGTACATTTTTTTGGGGCCCACCACTGGATGAAAGCCTTAAAAGAAAACTGTTACTTCTGGAAGCCTCCAGGTTTGGAAAGAGGGGCTTGTTGCCTCAATAGGTCATTATTATTTTTTGGGCAAATAAGTTTTTAAATCTTGTGTCAAGTGATGCACTGAAGCAGGTTCTGTCCTGTTCGGGAGAACTGGTAGCGGAAATTCCCCCAAGCTACGCCCACCTGGCTGGCCACCTCCACCTCCATACCCCATTGTGTTGGCCATGCCCACAGATTCGGCCCCACCCACAGATTTGGCCCCACCCACAGAGGTGGTAGTAAATTTTTTTGGAGTACATCACTGCTTGTATCTTAATACTTGAGAAAGAAATGGGTGACCTTAAGGAGTGACATTGATAGCGCTAGTGAGCAGATGTTGTGCAAGGGCTTCACGTTGCTCACTCTTGTCCTGAGGGCTAAAAAATAAATAAATAAGGCCACAAAATCATAGAATAAATGAATTGAAAAGGACCTCTGGGGCCTTAAAATCCAATCTCCTGATCAACGCAGAAATCCAAATCAAAACAGATCTGACAGATGGTCGTCCACTTTTCTCTTAAATGCCTCACCAACCCAAGGTAATTGGCTCCATTGCTGTATTACAATAACAGTTACAATATTTCCCAGTTACAATATTATTCAGCCTAAAATTGGCTTCCTTCAACTTGAGAGTGTCTTGCACTCTGGGATGATGAAGAACAGATCCTGCCTCTCCTCTTTATGACCATCCAGTCTTTCCTCATAGGGTTTGATTTCTAATTCCCTAATCATCCTTCTTGGATGAACTTGTTCCAGTTTGCTGGCATCTTCCTTAAAGCTCAATGTCCAGAACTGGACACAGTACTCTAGATGTGGTCTGACTAGTGCTGAATAGAGGAAGACTAGTACCTGATGGTGTTTGGAGACTCTGCTTCTGTTAATACAGGCTAAAATAGCTTTGATCTTTTTTGCAGCCACATCACACTATTGACTCATATTCAGCTTTTGATTTTCAACAATTCCAAGATCCTGGAATTACTGAGCCAATTATTAAAATTAAATTTAATTTAATTGTTGGATTTCTATACCGCCCACTCGACCAAGGCCGACTCAGGGTGGTTCACAATCATAGATAAAACAGATAAAACAGAATTAAGAACCCACCCCCTAAAAATGGTGCAGGTACCGAAGGAACCGTGGGGGAAGGAATAATCCTCTATACCAACCACCCAACGGAAGCCACCCCTCCACCTGCACCCCACACTTGGCCCGCCAGCCAGGTTTTTAGTTCTTTTCTAAAAGGAAGCAACTCCTTCTGGAGGAGCAATTCTACTGGCAGGAGGTTCCACAGGGCCAGTGCAGACATGGAGAAGGCGCTCCTCCTTGTGCCAGAGAGGCGAGCCCCTCTGGCTGATGGCACAATTAGAGAGCCCCTCCGGTCCACTCTGGTTAGACGGACAGACATTCTTAGGGCGATGCAGTCTCTTAGGTAACCTGGTCCACTACCATATAGGGCTTTAAAGGCATACCTGTCAAGTTTCAGGAAATTTCTGTCAAATAAGGAAAATTTCTTGGCCAAAACGGGAAACTGGACAGCTATGCTTATCCTGTGCTGACCTCCAGTCTAATTGCAGTCTAACTAATACGAGATGATGACGTGAAAGAGTGTAAAATACTTGATAGGTATGTTTAAAGGTCAAAACCAGCACCTTGAATTGCACCCGGAGGCAAACTGGTAACCAGTGCAACCCGAAGCAGTGGTAAGGCATGGGGATAATGTCCACACCCCATCACCACCCGGGACGCAGCATTCTGGACCAGCTGCAGCCTCCAAATGGTCATCAAGCGCATCCCCATGTAGAACGCATTACAGTAGTCTAGTATGGAGGTCACCAGAGCGTGAGTGACCATGAGCAAGGAGTCCCGGTCCAGGAGCAGGCACAACTGGCGAATTACCCAAAGTTGGGCAAAAGCCCTCCTGGCCACAGCCGCCACCTGTTCTTCTAGCAGCAGCCGCGAATCCAGGAGGACCCTCAAGTTCTGCACTGGGTCAGTCTGGGGCAAAATAGCCCCATCCAAAACCAAAGATGGTAGCTCCCGGGATAGCACAGGACCCCTTCTCCATAGCCACTCAGTCTTGCTAGGATTTAGTTGTAGCCCATTAGCCCCCATCCAGACCCCAACAGCCTCCAGACATCTGGAAAGGACTTTGACTGCATCACTGGGGTCCCCACGGGCCGAGATGTACAACTGTGTGTCATCCACGTACTGATGGTACCACACCCCATGGGGACGGATAATATCACCCAGAGGCTTCATGTAGATGTTAAATAGGAGAGGAGAGAGTACCGAGCCCTGAGACACCTCATATTTTAGGGGCCTAGGACTGGACCTCTCACTCTCCAACTACACTGACTGGGTCCGACCCCTCAGAAATGAGGAAAACCAGGACCACACAGTGCCCTGGATCCCCAATCCTCTGAGCCGTTCCAGAAGGATACCGTGGTCAACAGTATTGAAGGCCGCTGAGAGGTCAAGAAGAGCAAGGATGGATGGATGACCACCATACCGCTCTCACCAGAGATCATCCATCAGCGCGACCAATGCAGTCTTGGTACCATATCCAGGTGTGAATCCTGACTGGAAGAGGACCAGATATTCCGCTTCATCCAGTACCCCCTGCAGCTGACGTGCCACTGCCTTCTCCAGAACCTTCCCCAAAAAAGGAAGGTTGGAGACAGGTCTGTAGTTGGTTAGGATTGCTGGATCGAGGGATGGCTTCTTCAGGAGGGGGCGCACCAAAGCATGTTTCAACGGTGCAGGAAACATCTCCTCCCAAAATGACATGTTAATTATAGCCCTGACCTAGCCACCTATCACCGTCTTTGAGGCTTTTACCAGCCAGGCGGGACAGGGATCCAATGGACAAGTAGTGGCATGGACCGCCGCAAGGAGCCTGTCCACTTCATCCGGGGCAACTGGATCAAACTGATCCCAGATAACATCGCAAGACTGTGCACTGGCTCCCCCCGGACCCTCTCCATCCACACCAAGATTAAACCCCGAGCGAATCCGATCAATTTTCTCTACCAGATGGTCAGCAAAAGTCCTCAGCTGACCCCTGCCAACCAGGCACAGGCCCCCTCCCACCAATGAGTGACCTGGTCACCCAAAACAAGGTGGCTGGGTGATTATCAGCGGAGGCAATAAGGGTGGTAAAATATTGTCCTCTCACCACCCCCATCACCACTAGGTAGGCCCTAATAGCGGCTCTAGCTAGTGTACAATCGGAATCATTCTTGGTCTTCACCCAGCGACACTCTAGGCGTCCTTTGTCCGTTTGAGCTCCCGCAGGTCTTTCGTGAACCACCTAGCTCCACGGGCTCTGAGAGGCCATAGTTGAGCGATTACATCCAAGGCAGCTGTCGTCGTCCCGTACCACAGGTCAACAAGCGCCTCGGGCGAATCGTGTCGCTGATCCAGAGGAAAATCCCCCAGTTCCCTCTGGAATCCATCCGGATTCATCAGTTGCTGGGGGCAGGCCACTTTAATAGGCCCTGCCTCCCTACGATGAAGTGTCGCCCCCAGAAAGTCTAGAGCCAGCAGATAGTGATCTGACCATGACACAGGTGTTACGTCTAGCTTCTGTAATCTCAGATCACTTTGCCACCGATCCGACAAAAAAATCTAAATCTGGCGTGTGGCCACTGCTCCTAGTTGGGCCCCGAATTACCTGAGCCAGGCCCATAGCTGCCATGGAAGCCATGAACTCCTGTGTGACCTCAGAGCCAGACCCCAGCGAAGGCAAATTGAAGTCCCCCAGAACCATCAGCCTAGGGAACTCTAATGCCAATGCCAAGACGGCCTCAAGGAGCCCAGGCAGGGAGTCCCTTACTTTAGTGTCTTGCACGGAAGACAAAGAAGGAGTCGCAGGAAGGACTAACACAGGTTTATTCATTGATGGTCAGTATGAACATGAGGTAATGGCGGAGATACATCTCATTATATACTATAACACAATACATTTGAATCTTGTTGCACGGTAGCTTATTGGCTGCTACCGGCGTGGCCTCGCCCAGGCCATGCCTCTCTTCTGCAGTTGTTTTCTCTTCTGCAGTTGTTTTCTGTAGCTCCTGATCATGTGGGGAAATTCCCGCGGCTGTTCGTGATTTGGGCAATGTGGACCATGTGAGACTGAACGCTCGCAGCTGCCCTCTATGGGCGGCTTGCTCGCGTTCCTTAACAGCTGAGATACATTGTGATTGTGGACTGGTTACATTCATATATTTAAAGTAACAATGTACATGCATACATAACATCCCTCCCCCCTAGGATGGGACGAAGTCCCTCAACCATTGTGGCTTGCCGCACGTGCGCCTTGGTCGTGCGGCCGATTGACTTAACACAGGGGAGCCGGCGGCTCCTGGTTCCGCGGAGTCCTGCCCTGCAATGGAAAGGGGGGACTCATTAGTGGCTCTGTGTGGCATCTGTGGTGGCCTTGCATTGGGGGACGGGAATGGAATGAATAGTTGGGACGTGAATCCCTGCCTACCGTTTGAGGAGTTCGGGGACCCCCCCAGTACGAATCTCGGGACCGACGAAGAGGCCCTCTTGGCCTCGCCACCCCCCGCTGCCTGTCCGGGCGTTCTAGAGACTGTGGTGGGCGGACTCGCCCCTGTTGCCTGCCTTGGGGGTGTTGGTCTCCGGGGAGCAGGAGCAATAGTATACTCTAACACAAAAGGGCTAGGGGGACTGGAAGTACCAGGGGCTGAACTGAAACCCCTCTTCTCGCTAGGACGGGTGGGGGACCACTCCGCTACACCCCCCTGGTACTGCAACTCATAATCATCATCAAACTGATCCCTCTCTTTCAAAGTATCCTCCTCTGTGGTTGGGAACCCAGGATACGCATTTGTATCCACGGGTTCCGCCGTGTCTCCCCCTTGGGTAACGTGGGTGGGGGAGGACCCTAACGCTGATTCCCCCTCGCCGGTGACTCGCCTTCGGAGTTGGTCGGCGTGCCTCCTCCAGAGTAGACCTGAACTAGTCTCGACCCTGTAGGATACCGGCCCCGTTTGCTCAACAATTGTCCCTGGGACCCACGCTGGCCCCGAGGCCGCATAGTTCCTGTAGTGAACCGGGTCCCCTACCGAAAAACTTTTGGAGCTCTCTCCCCCTATGCTTATATTTCTCCCTTCATCCTCCACCCTGGACGGATCCATCCGGTCAAAAAGTGTTACCGGACGCCTCCTCATGAGGAGTTCGGCTGGGGAAAAGCCTGACGCTAAGGGGGTTGTCCTGTAGCAGATGAGGAACTGGCACAGATGTAGGTTCAACTCACCGGGACCCATGTGCCGCAGTGCGTCTTTCGTAGTGCGCACTTGGCGCTCTACCTGACCGTTTGTGGCGGGGTGAAATGGGGCAGCGGTTATGTGCTTGACGGCGTTCCTCTCCATAAATGTTTTGAACTCTGCCGACATGAAGGTACTAGCGTTATCGCTTACAAGGATGTCGGGCAGGCCGAAGCAGGCAAACAGCTTGCGCAACTGTTTAATGGTTGCGGCAGAGGAAGTGCTGTTCATGGGGATTACCTCCAACCACTTGGAGTAGGAGTCGACGACTAGGAGAAACAAGGACCCGCGGAAAGGGCCAGCGAAGTCAACATGGATCCGGGACCATGGCCCGCGGGCCGTATCCCACTCCCTATGGGGTAACCGGGACTCCTCGGGCCGAGAGCTCTGGCAGCTCTCGCACGTGCCCACTAAACGCTCTATGTCCCCGTCTATCTGGGGCCACCAAAAGAAGCTCCTGGCCAGAGCCTTGGAGCGTACGATCCCGGGGTGGCTGGTGTGCAGTAGCCTCAGCACCTTGGCCCTCAGCTTCTCTGGGATAACCACCCGCTGGCCCCAGAGTAAGCAGCCCCTTTCCAGAGAAAGCTCTACTCTGCGCCTGAAAAACGGCTTGAAATGTTCCTCGGGGGGAGAGACCGGCCACCCTTTTCTCACCCAGGAACTAACTTGGGCCAGGATCTTGTCGGCCGCCGTGGCCTTGGCGAGGTCGGCCGGCACAATTGGGGGTGAGTCGAGAGACTCAATCAGCAGAACTTGGTGTTCCTGCTCTACCTCGCATGTGGGATCTCCTAAACTAGGGAGAGGGGATCGGGACAGGGCGTCTGCATGGGAGATCTCCTTCCCTGGGCGATAGACTAGCTCATATTGGTAGGCGTTGAGAAAAATGGCCCAACGCAACATCCTGGGGGATAGAATTTGTGGGGTGGGTTTGCCGGTAGTGAAGATCCCCAGAAGCGGCTTGTGATCCGTCACTACCGTAAACCCGCGGCCGTATAGGAAATCGTGGAACTTCTTTGTTCCCGCGATTATTGCTAGGGCCTCCCTATCTGTTTGCGCGTAATTGCGCTCAGCCTTCGAGAGGGACCTTGAGTAGTAAGCCACCGGGGCTTCCCTTCCACTCTCCAACACGTGGCACAGGACCGCCCCCACCCCCGCTGGGGACGCATCACAGACTAGCACCACTGGTCTTTTCAGATCGAAGTGGGTCAGGATCGCATCCGAAGACAGGAGTGACTTAAGCTCTTTGAATGCCCTCTCCTGCTTGTCCCCCCACCGCCAAACTGCATCCTTCTTAAGTAACGCATGCAGTGGCTCCGCGACCGATGCCTTCCGAGGCAGGAAGGAGTGATAGAAATTTAGGAGCCCTAGGAATGACTGCAGCTCTGGTTTCGCGGTGGGGCGAGGGGCGTCTCTCACGGCCGCTACCTTGGATTCGGAGGGTTTGATTCCGTCCGGTGTTACCTTAAACCCTAGGAACTCTACCTCCCTCGCGAAGAATACGCACTTGTCCCTCCTCAATCGAAGTCCTGCCCTCTCGAACACTGAGAGAACCCCATCTAGCCTCTTTGCTAACTCTAGTTCGCTCCCCGCTGATATCAACACGTCGTCGAAGTATGGGAGAACGCCTGGAAGCTCCTTTAAAAGGCGTTCCACGAGGGATTGGAAAATTCCGAGGGCCGAATTCACGCCGAATTGAAGGCGTGTTACCTTAAACGCCCCCTTGTGCGTTACGATTGTTTGCGCGGCGGCAGCAGCCGGGGTTACAGAGAGCTGCTGGTACGCCTGGGCCAGATCTAGCTTGGCGAAACACCTCCCCCCATGTAACGTGGCCAGCAAGTGGCTGACCACGGGCACTGGGTATGCATTTGGCCGAATGGCCTTATTTATCGTACATTTATAGTCCGCACAAATCCTGACCTCCCCATTGGACTTGAGGGCTGTAACAATCGGCGTTTCCCACTCCGCCGAGTTGACTGGAACCAAAATCCCCTGCCCCACCAATTTGTCCAGTTCCGCCTCAATCTTGTCCTTGAGGGCGAAGGGCACTCTCCTTGGCTTGAGGCGGATGGGCCGGATTTCTGGGTCCAGCTCAAAGGAAACCGGGGGCCCCTTGTATTTCCCGAGCCCCTTCTTGAAAACGTCCGGGTGTGCGTTGCACACGTCCCGCATTGGGTCAGTCTCGATGGCGTTAATGCCGGACAGTTCGATCCCCAGGGGAGCAAACCACTGCGTTCCCAAAAGGCAGCGCCTCCCCCCTTTAAGGACCACTAGGGGCAGTTTCTCGGAGTAGCTTTTGAACTTCACCTTGAAGTTCCCCACCCCCAACACTGGGATCCCATTTCCCTGCACGTCCCTTAGATTGGATCTCATGGCCCGCAGTTTGGGCCGCTTCTCTGGGGGAATGCGCATAAACTCTTTTTGGGACAGGATGGAATAAGAAGACCCCGTGTCTATCTCCATCCTCACTGGGACCCCCTGCAACAGTACCTCTACGAAGAACCGCTGGTGCTCTAGGCCCACGCGGTTCACGCCTTCCTCGCTGTTGCCGGCTGAGACCTTCCTGGTGCAGGCCGCCTTTCGTTGGTGCGTCTGGGGGTGGCTGGAACTGCCCTTGTCCTCGACTCGCCCGCGCCTGCATACTCGGGCGATGTGCCCCTTTCGGCCGCAGTTGTGGCACTCAGCCTTCCGGAACGGGCACCTTGTGCGGTCGTGGGCCGCCCCACAACCGTCGCAGTGGCGGCCCTGCCATTCTCGGGTCTGCTGCTTCTCACCCCACTTCTTGATCCTCTGGACGTCGTCGTCCTCGCTGGAGTAGGGGTCCGCTGTCGTGGACGACTCCTCGGACGACGTTGGTGTGGCGGCGGGCGGCTTGGGGGCCCGCCAGGCCGTCTTCGCTGGTGTCCACCGGGCCGCCTGCACTGGTGACTTGGCCCTCTCGGACGTGGCCCCTCGAGACTTGAATAGTCGGACGCCGCTCCTGGCCTCCTCGGCTGCTTGGGCCTCCCGCAGTACCTCGTTGAATGTGAGGCGATGGTCGTGGGTCATGAGCCTCCTCTGAAGCTCCTCGTCCCTCAAACCACACAGCATGCGGTCACGGAGGGCCTGGTCCAGGTCGTCCCACTGGCAATGCACCGCTGCAAGTCTGAGGGCCGCCGCGTAGGCGGACATGGATTCGCCCGGTCGCTGGTCTCGCCTGTGGAACGCTACCCGGGCTGGGAAGATCGAGACGGGCGGCTGGAAGTGCTCACGCAGCCTCTCCAGGATACGGTCGATGGGCACCTCGTCCATCTTCCGGGGGGCCACCAGGGTCATCAGGATCCGCAGCGTGGCCGGCCCCACCTGAGCCAGGAAGGGGGAGCGCATTTTCGCGTCGTCGTCGACGCCTCTTGCCTCCATTGCATGCCGAAACTGGCACTCGTAGAGCTCCCATTGTTCAGGCTCGCTGACATCGAACTGGTACGGCTTGACCTTGGGATTCGCCATCAATCCCATCCTCGTCGCCAATTTAGTGTCTTGCACGGAAGACAAAGAAGGAGTCGCAGGAAGGACTAACACAGGTTTATTCATTGATGGTCAGTATGAACATGAGGTAATGGCGGAGATACATCTCATTATATACTATAACACAATACATTTGAATCTTGTTGCACGGTAGCTTATTGGCTGCTACCGGCGTGGCCTCGCCCAGGTCACGCCTCTCTTCTGCAGTTGTTTTCTCTTCTGCAGTTGTTTTCTCTTCTGCAGTTGTTTTCTGTAGCTCCTGATCATGTGGGGAAATTCCCGCAGCTGTTCGTGATTTGGGCAATGTGGACCATGTGAGACTGAACGCTCGCAGCTGCCCTCTATGGGCGGCTTGCTCGCGTTCCTTAACAGCTGAGATACATTGTGATTGTGGACTGGTTACATTCATATATTTAAAGTAACAATGTACATGCATACATAACACTTACCCTGCAAAGGGGCAGGTACAGGAGTAAGACCCCCAACTGACCCTTAGAGCCCAACCGCAGGAACAGGGCCTCACAGCCTGAAATTTGAGGAGCAGTAGCCCTGGTGACTCCCAGTGACTCCCTGGCTATAATGGCAACACCACTGCCCTTACCCTCATCCCTAGGCTGGTGCCAAATACCAAATCTGGCCAGACACATTTCTCCCACATTTTGCATCTCTGTGTTTGTTCCTCCCACTTCTAGGTGTAGAACTTTGCACTTACCCTGTTAAATTTATTTCTGTTGTTTTCAGCCCAGTATTCAAGACTATCTAGATCAGGGGTTCTCAACATTTTCAAGCTGAGGGCCAGGTCACACTCCCTCAGAGAGCTTCAGGGGCCGAACGGCCATTTTGCCCTGCCTGCTTGATGGGGATGGCCTATACATTCAAAAGGAACCACACATTGCACTTCCAGGTGTGGCAGAAGCAGTGGGGGTAGGGCCCACATGAATGGAGCTGAGGGCTGCATCCATCCTGCGGGCCATAGTTTGAGAACCCCTGATCTAGATCTTTTGGACTTTGTACCTGCCGTCCAAAATATTAGCTATTCAAATGTTTTCATGTTACAATATTACAAATCTCATAAGTATTTCCTGAACCCATCATTTCCCCATCTCCATAGGAAAGCTTTGCAATTGAGCTGGCTTTCACAGTACAGAATAAGTGATTCTCCCCAAATATATTTCACAGCTTCAAGATCTAAAAATTTGTTTGCTTCGGTTAACTGGTCATCAAGAGGAAACAAGTGACAGTATTAGATTGTGCATTTTACAAACTGGACAGCTGTGAAGATAACGTTGATCCGTTGCCTCCATCAAAAGCTACTCCGATGTCTGTTTTGCCCCATAACATGAGGAAATAGTAAGTCTATTTTTCCATATTATCTTCCTCACACACAAAAAGAAAAAGAAAATGGACAATAGTCCACAAAATTGGCAAATAAATACATTTGTTTCCCTTAACAGTTGTTTCTTTTGCTTTCCATTTGGTGTCCACAACAAATGTACCTTGTCCAGTGTTCCAACGTAGAGTTCATTAGGAGACCTTCCTTTCTCCCTGGGATACAGTTCATATCCAAAGAGCTCAGCATTTTCATTCACCGCCGCCACCTTTTCCCTTCTATTTCTAAACAAATACCAGGCGTTGCGATCAGTCTGAGTAAAAGGGTTTAGGGTCAGGTTGAATTTCTTAAGGTATTCACGAATAATTCTGGAGAGAGCAGACAAAAATACAAAAGCAAAAGTGAGAAAGTGCATTTTTAAGTATGGAAAGCAGCATCCTGGGGGAGCATTTTAATATTTGACAGCATCCTGCAAGACAGAGTGCGGATTCCGCATGCCCAATTGGCATAATCAGCCCCTGGCAGAGGTTACACCGGCGAAGAAGGTTCCTGGTCACTGGCCCTTGCCAGTATGGAAATCGGGGGTGTGGGGTGTGGATTAATAATCAGAGGGTTAATTCACCCACATCTGACCTGACCAGCGATCCTGCTGAGAGAAGCAGATCACTAACCTCCGTTACCCATTAGGCAATTACTGACTCACAGATCAGCCCAAGCTCTAGTGTAAATAGAGGCCATATTTACACTGGTGTAAGCCTCGAACAATGGTTTTCCCCTGTCAGTGTTTGCCTGAGTTAATTAACTTCCCCAAGAGAGATTTCCCATTAACCCGAGTAAATGGGTGATGTGATTTTCTGTCAGATGACGATTCTATCCCATTTTGCCTTCTGATCTATATATGATGATGCTTTTCCCTCAATAAACCACTGATCTGATCTCGCTCCATACTGCCTCGTATCGTTACTTGATCAGTCTCCTCCGGGACCTCACGGCCGTCCAGCGGCCCCGATTCTACATCTGCTTACCCCGAGACGTGATCTTACCCGAGAGTAAGCGATCACACGGTCCGGTTCTGCGCTCGAACTGCGTCTACTCATCCCGGAGGACAGCGTGGCAGCCCGGTCGGTAAGCCAGCTGATCGGGAAGACGGCCCAAGCGGCGCGGCATTACAGAAGAGGCATCCTACAGCTTGCTCCTGACTTTCGCGGTAGGCTTGCAGTAACGGAAAAACGTGTTCCGCTCAGGGTCAGCTGTGAACCCCTGACAGCGCAGAGGCCACCGAGGGCCCGTGGCAGCAGGCCACGCTCCGAGCTCTACCCAGACAAGCGTCACCAAAACCTATTGCCTGAACTACAGACGCGTCGACTCGTCCCGAGGAGGAATCTTCGGAGGACCCCGCAGGTAATATGGGGACTTGTCTCAGCGGCAACGTCCGTCCGCTAGCCAAAGAATTCATGAGGAAGAATTCAAAATCCTGGCCAGGGTATATCAGACACGCTTTCACAGTGGAGAGCTAGCGAGACTTTTGGTGTACTTAAGGGAACACTGCCTGCTTTACCCAGAAGTAGGTACGCTAACCCTTCAGCTCTGGGATCAGATAGGAGACTGCATTCAGCAACCCCCGAAAGCTCCAAAGGGCATAATTCACACATGGAGTAAATGTAGGAAGCTCTTAGCGGAGGTAGATCCAGTCCGGGTAGAGGCCAAAGAACCCCCAGCGTCAGTAGAGCCATCGGTGCCCACGGCGCTCTATCCATCATTACAGTTTAAGCAGAGTAGTGTAGGGACCTTCCCCCCGGTGACAGCTGCAGTCGTCACCGGTGGAATGCATGGAATGGGAAGCGCAGGCGCTTCTCTGACAGCTACAAGTTCCCAAATCAAGAGTGCCCTTCAGTGCACAGTTGAGGAAGAGATCAAGAAGGGGGATTTGCCAGCAGAAGAGCTAGCTGAGCTTAGTCAGATTTGTCCAATTCGCTTGGAAATGGATGCCCTAACAGGGCAACAGCAGGTAGTTCATTCACCAGTCCTGTATAAGCTTCTCATGGCTATACGGAAGGCCATTTCAGAGACAGGGCTACAGAGTCGCTTCACTAGGGGCACGCTTCAGCAAGTGTGCGAGAATACCATGTTCATCCCGCACAACTGGAAAGCCGTCATGCGGATGATGCTCAACCCCAGCCAGTATTTGCTATGGGACAGCGAGTATCACCTCGAGGCTCAGACAAGGGCTGCCAGGATGGGAGGCGCAGTACTTCCTGACCAGTTATATGGTTCAGGTGCCTTCGAATCCATCGATGCGCAGACCAACTTGCCACTCGCCACTCTTCAGATGTCAGCCGAGGCGGCCTTCAGGGCTTTTCTCAAGGTTCCAGCAACTGGCAAAGCGGCCAAAAATTACACCGCAGTCAAACAGGGAGCCCAGGAGTCCTACATGGACTTTATCAATCGCTTAGAGGAAACGATCAGTAGGCAGATCGATAACGAGCAAGCCCAACAAGAGCTCATGATAAAATTGGCCAAAGACAATGCCAATCTCGACTGCCGTAAGATCTTGCAGTCACTGGGTAATCGTCCCGACTTGACTCTCACGGACATGATTAGAGCTTGCGCCGACGTTGGCACAGAATCCTACAAAATGGGTCTGTTGGCAGCAGCGGTGCAAGGGGGTAGGAAACCCAAGAGCAGAAACCAAGGGGCATGTCACAATTGTGGCAAGATCGGTCACTTCGCTAGGGAGTGCCGATCCAAGGGGGGCAGACAAAATTCCGGCCGGCCCAAGGCTCCAACCACCCCGTGTCCGAGGTGTAAGAAAAGCTACCATTGGTCCAGATACTGTCCAAATTCGGTAAACCGGAATGCGGGCACGTCTCTGGCCCCGGTCCAAACAGAGGCTTCCCTTGCTCTGGGCGAGTCAGAGCTAGATTAGATTCCGATCACATTCCTAGCATTGCGAAGGCACAGGCCAGCCACAGGAGTAGTACATGGCTAGAATTGACTTGCCAGGTGGACGTCACATGCGACCTGCCAGGCACAGTCTATCTGGTGGACTCCCAGTACATGGGACCCCTGCCCAAGGGCTTTATAGGTTTAGTTTTGCCTCGCAGTGTAGCAGGAGCACGCGGAATTCTTGTAATTCCGGGAGTCGTTGACTCCAATTTTTCAGGCGTTCTCCAAGTTCAGCTTTGGACACACCTACCCCAGACCATTCACAAAGGAGACACATTAGCGCAACTGATTATGGTTCCTTGTCACTCGCCAGCAGATAGCCAGGGAAGGCTCAGGGACAGCTCAGAGTCCGGGTCAGCAGACCGCTCGAGCGCAAGGGAGGCAGTGCAAGGATACCAGGTCTTAGTGACAGTGGAGACCAACATAGAGTGGAAACAGCGACCAGTTATTGAGGTATTTTTGAATAAAAAATCATTCTCAGGGTTGTTAGATACCGGAGCTGACGTCAGCGTGGTCAGCCGAAGCCAGTGGCCACGGGAGTGGGCCACTGAGCCGGTCTCCGATGTGTGGGGGGTAGGCAGCATCCAGGAAGCGTTTAGGAGCCGGGAATGGGTGGAAGTCACAATCCCAAAGGCTGACGGCACCGCGGTCATTCGGCCGCACATTCTGGATGTGCAGATCAACCTTTGGGGGCGAGACATTTTACAGCAGTACGGTGCAACTCTTACCTTCGGGTAATGGCGTTGCCACTTAAATGGCTCACCAATACGCCGGTCTGGGTGGAACAATGGCCGGTAGTGGGAGAGAAATTAGTCGCCCTAAAGCAACTGGTTAAAGAACAGCTAGACGCAGGACACATAGAGCAGTCCACTAGTCCTTGGAATTCGCCTATTTTGGTCATCAAAAAGAAGTTGGGGAAGTGGCGACTCCTCCACGATCTCAGAGAGATCAATAAATGTATACAGCCAATGGGTCCGCTTCAATGCGGCACCCCAAATCCAAATATGATTCCCGAGGGGTGGGAGATCCTAGTTGTGGATCTCAGGGATTGCTTTTACACCATTCCCTTAGACCCCAGGGACAGGGAAAGGTTCGCCTTTACGGTGCCGGTTGTGAAACACAGTGAGCCCACGCAGTGTTACGCGTGGAAATTTTTGCCACAGGGCATGCTCAATTCGCCCACCCTGTGCCAAATTTATGTTCACAACGCACTGGCAAAGTTTCGAAACCTTTATCCCACAGCCTTAGTATGCCATTTCATGGATGATATCTTGGTCGCAGTGCCGCAACTCGGCAGCGAAATGTTTACAGACCTCCAGGCCAGCCTGGGGGAGAAAGGGTTACTCATTGCCCCAGAGAAAGTGCAGAGAACCGAGCCCTTCTCATACTTGGGTCATCGGCTTCTCCGCTCTTTCGCAGCACCAGTTTTGCCCCAGATCAACTTAAAGGACTCAGTCACCCTGGTAGAATTACAGCAAGTTTTAGGAAACATTAATTGGGCCAGACCGTATTTCCGATTGGATACGGATCTTCTGAAACCGCTCTTCTCGCTGCTCACGCTAGGCAAGCAGCCGGCAGACCGGATACAAATTCCTCGAGAGGCGCGCTTGGCGCTCGAGAAAGTCAACCAAATTCTCAGCCAAAGGTGGGTGGACAGGATTGCTCAGGGGCCATATGCCCCGATCCTGAACTTGTACATCGTTCGGGCCGGATCCATGCTCACCGGAGCCCTAGGAGTGGACTCCGAGAAAGGGGCGAGTATCGTGGAATGGGTGTACTTACCGAACACCTCTTCCCGAAACATCGTTCCTCCCCAAGAGTTGGTCTCCGCGGTGGTTTACCACGGAAGGCTGAGAGCTAGGGACATTTCAGGGCACGACTTAGCAAAGATCGTGGTCCCGTTCACCAAAGAGCAGGTTCAGCAATTGATGCAGCTCGGTGACTCGCTTCCAATTGCCTTGGAGGGATTCACCGGATGCTTGGCATACCACTTGCCAAAAGACCCCAGACTTGTCTCGCTTCAAACGCAGACAGTCAGCTTGTTCGAATTGCTCTCGCTGGTTCCGCTTCAGGGGGCCAGGACAGTTTGTACTGATGGGGGTCGTACGTATGGTGTCTTAACTTGGCAGGAGGGCCAGGCTTGGCGCACGCTGTTAACTCTTCCACAGAAGTCCGCGCAGCGGGCAGAGTTGGCAGCGGTGAACCTTGCTTTGCCCACCTTCGCCAAAGAGCGCCTAAACATCATTACTGACAGTCAGTATGTTAGGAATTTGCTTCACAGTCTACCGGGAGCATACATCACTCCCGCGATAGACAAAAACTTGCTGAGTTTGTTCCTCACAGCTCAATTTCATTTGCGAAACCGCACGGAAGCGCTCTATATTGCCCACATCCAAAGTCACCAGGACCTGCCGGGTCCAATCTCCGCGGGCAATAGCAGAGCGGCTGCGGCTGCAAAGGAAATTCAGCAACGGTCAGTGTTAGGTGTTTTCACTACTCCAATTCAGAGTCATGCATTCTTTCATCAAAATGCCAAAGCGCTCACCAGACAGTTCAATCTGCCACTTTCTCAAGCCCAAGGCATAGTTCGCTCTTGCCAGCATTGTGCAGGGGCACCGGGGGGGCCCTCGGGGGGGGGGGGTCAACCCACGAGGGACAGAAGCTAACCAGGTGTGGCAAATGGATGTCACGCATGTCCCGCAGTTTGGCAGATGGCAGTACATGCACGTTTGCATTGATACTTTCTCGCAATTCGTTTGGGCGACAGCGCAAAAAGGGGAGACAGCTTCCCACGTGGAGCAGCACCTCCTTTCCTGCTTCGCGGCGATGGGCAAACCGCGGCACGTGAAAACCAATAACACACCATCCTACAGCTCTAGGCAGCTGGCCGCCTTCATGGCCACCTGGGTCATTAAGCATACTTTTGGCGTTCCTTACAATCCGCAGGGGCAAGCGATTGTGGAACGAGTCAATCGGACGCTCAAGTCCTACATTGACAAACAAACAGAAAGGGGGGAGCCACCAGCCCTCCCCAAGTCACAGGGTCAGGCACAGCATTGTCTGAATAAGGTATTGTTCACCTACAATCACCTTAATTTTTTTTCCGATTGCACGCCGCAGGAGAAACACTTCCGCCGTTCGGAAGCTCTCCCGCGACCGCTGGTCCGTTACCGGGTGCCACCGGACCCTTCCTGGAGGGGCCCGGCGCCACTCGTAACCTGGGGAAGAGGGTATGCTGCAGTTATGTCTCCTACAGGTGTCATCTGGATTCCAGCTCGGTGTGTTAAGCCTCATTTGGAACCACATGGCGTGGACCCGGGCCGACCCGAGTCCGATCCCGGAGATGGAGGACCTCACCCTGACCGAGGGGACCCAACGGAAGAAGCGGCGACAGCGGACGGAGCCGAAGGTCACTTGGGGGATGGTCAAGATCCTTTGCCATGAGGCCGAGGACGTCGTCCGGCGCGAGGATTGGGAGCCTACGCCGGAGAACATCGTAGCTGCAGTCTTTTCCCTGATTACTGCCAACACCATGGCAGTCACCATCATCCTGACCCTCTCCCTACTTGCGGGGGGAGGCGTCCAGGCAGCCTCACTAAAGGCCAACGATTTGATGCCAGGCGGAGATCTCTCTGCCCGGATGCATTACAACATATGGGAAAGGTTGGCGGGTCTTGTCAACCAGTCCGATTTTTGCCTGAAGCAGGACATTGGCTCTGCCTCAATTTTGAGCACCTGTCTCATCCCAGTGTGCCACACTCCAGGCGCGCACCCCAGGGATGGCGACTGGCTAGTGAAACGGATTTTCAGCCCATACCTCCCAGCAAGTTCCTCAGAATATGCCCGCTGGGAAATGCGGCTGACCATGACTTTGCTGGCTGATGCAGCCACTCTCCACACCCCGTGAGTGGCGGTCAGCCCGAACTCTACTTGTGCTCGAATGACCGGCTGCTCCGCAGTCGGCCGAACTCGGCGCCGTTGCCTTGAAGTCGGCAGCGGCAACTGGACTTGTAATAACCCACAGACACTTGGTGTAATGTATGCTCATGTTACCCTACCTTCAGGTTGGTTCTTTACATGTAATCAGTACACTTGGAACTACATTCCCGCAAATGTATCAGATTCTACATGTTGTATCAGTCGGTTGACACTGTTACTCCCCACTAGGGATATGATTGTTCCAAGCACAAATGTTTCCTCACCCATACGACACACTCGTGCCACCCACTTAGACAGCTCATGTGATAGCAACATTAGGGTTCTGAGTCCAGCTGAGTACGTCTCGTTGGCAGTCAGCATACTTGGCGTGCCAGGCTTAGCCGTAGGCAACGCTTGGAGAATTGGTCAATTGGCTTGCGGATTAGCAAAAGCCATTAACCATACCTCCTCGGCGATAGTGCTGCTCAACCAGGAGCAGGCAGAGCTTCGCCATGCCATTCTTGACAATCGAGCAGCTATAGACTACCTTGTGTTGTTACATCACTTGGGTTGCGAATCTGTTCATGGCATGTGTTGCTTTAATCTCACAGACAACACACGCAAGGTACAGAGCCAGCTCACGGACCTCCACACCCTAGTTAAGAACATCAAGCAGGGCTCCCCGTGGGATTGGTGGAGTTCCTTGTGGTCATGGCTCCTGTGGGGGTGGCTCCAGACGACGCTTCAAGTGATTGTGGGGGTGATAATACTAGGCATAGCGGGATGCTGTTTCATGCAATGTATTCCCTCACTGTTATCGAGATGTCCCCCGTGGGGGGAGCCCCGAAGTGTCGTTCCCGTACACCAGCTGATGCCCCTCTTGCGCAGGGTCGCCTGTCAGGTCCCTAAATAACAGAAAAAGGGGAGATGCGGATTCCGCATGCCCAATTGGCATAATCAGCCCCTGGCAGAGGTTACACCTCTGCCAGGGGCTGATGTGTATCCCGCGCTCCTCCCCCCGGCCCGGTCGGTCGGCGGGGAGTGAGAGCAGCTGGGGGTGGACTGCGCCCTCAAAAGCGCTGCTGCCACCACCACCCCAGCACCGGACGCCGGACTCTGGAGCTCCGCGCTCCTCCCCCCGGCCCGGCCGGTCGGCGGGGAGTGAGAGCAGCTGGGGGTGGACTGCACCCTCAAAAGCGCTGCTGCCACCACCACCCCAGCACCGGACGCCGGACTCTGGAGCTCCGCCCTCCTCCCCCCGGCCCGGCCGGTCGGCGGGGAGTGAGAGCAGCTGGGGGTGGACTGCGCCCTCAAAAGCGCTGCCGCCACCAACACCCCAGCACCGGACGCCGGACTCTGGAGCTCTGCGCTCCTCCCCCCGGCCCGGCCGGTCGGCGGGGAGTGAGAGCAGCTGGGGGTGGACTGCGCCCTCAAAGGCGCTGCCGCCGCCCCCACCCCAGCACCGGACGCCGGACTCTGGAGCTCCGCGCTCCTCCCCCCGGCCCGGCCGGTCGGCGGGGAGTGAGAGCAGCTGGGGGTGGACTGCGCCCTCAAAAGCGCTGCCGCCACCAACACCCCAGCACCGGACGCCGGACTCTGGAGCTCCGCGCTCCTCCCCCCGGCACGGCCGGTCGGCGGGGAGTGAGAACAGCTGGGGGCGGACTGCGCCCTCAAAGGCGCTGCCGCCGCCCCCACCCCAACACTGGATGCTGGAGTTTCGCATTCCTCCCCCCGGGTCGGCAGGGAGTAAGGACAGCTGAGGGAGCAATCACCGCCGCCCCAAGGACCATTGCCACAGCTGTGGGCCGTCACATCATGCTGAAGCCCATCGCCGCCCTGGGGATTGTGATTATAGTTGTGAGAAGGGGCTTCATTCCCTCTTTTCCTTGTGTTCCCGGTCCTCACCTCAGGCCAACATGGAAGGATGAAGCCGCTCCGGCCAGCTGGACTTGCCATCATCGTCGCTTATGGTCTTGGCCTCGGTGGAGGTAAGGAGGCCGGTCGACTAGGAGCTTCAGGACTGGTGCACGTTTTTGTCCCATTCCCCTCTGGAAGGACCAGAAGGACTGTGCGGGGTACATTTTTGATATTGTTACTCTGTGATGATTTGTATTTGATGTTTGGAATTTTTTATATTGTGTACTTTTTGATGTAATTAATTGACTATTTTATAATTGTGATTTTGTATTTTGTCTGAATCTGATTTGTATACTGTTTCTGTATTTTGGATTGTATTTCTTACTTTATTTTACATGCTGTAAATCGCTCTGAGTTCTCTTAGGGGAAGTGAAGCGGTATAGAAATGTAAATATAATAATAATAATAATAATAATAATAATAATAATAATAATAATAATAATAATAATAATAATAATAATAATAATAATAATAATAATAATAATAATACACCGGCGAAGAAGGTTCCTGGTCACTGGCCCTTGCCAGTAAGGAAATCGGGGTGGGGGTGGATTAATAATCAGAGGGTTAATTCACCCACATCTGACCTGACCAGCGATCCTGCTGAGAGAAGCAGATCACTAACCTCCGTTACCCATTAGGCAATTACTGACTCACAGATCAGCCCAAGCTCTAGTGTAAATAGAGGCCATATTTACACTGGTGTAAGCCTCGAACAATGGTTTTCCCCTGTCAGTGTTTGCCCGAGTTAGTTAACTTCCCCAAGAGAGATTTCCCATTAACCCGAGTAAATGGGTGATGTGATTTTCTGTCAGATGACGATTCTATCCCGTTTTGCCTTCTGATCTATATATGATGATGCTTTTCCCTCAATAAACCACTGATCTGATCTCGCTCCATACTGCCTCATATCGTTACTTGATCAGCCTCCTCCGGGACCTCACGGCCGTCCAGCGGCCCCGATTCTACAACAGAGAATCATTATTAGTCAGAAAGGTGGACAGTGTGTTACAGCAATAAAGGTTTGACAGTTTGTTCTATCAAGTTGGGTCTAAAGCAGGGGTCCCCAACCTTTTCAGGCTGGGGGGCCGGGTCACACTCTGTCAGTCAGCTTTGAGGGCCAGATGGCCATTTGCCCGGCCTGCATGATGGGGTGGGTATTTTGTCCCAACAGCTTCAAGGGGTGGCCATTTTCTTTCTCAAATGCCCTTGGAGGGGTGGGGTGCCACATGAAATGTTGTTGCAGGCCGGATCCAGCCCACAGGCCTTAGGTTTGGAACCCCTGGTCTAAAGCTTTACAAACTTTTCCCATGTCACCTTTCCTGGATATGGACCAGTAGGGCAATGGCAAACTGTGACATGTGTAAAGGCATTTTCCATAGCCATGTTGCCAGGACAGTCCAAAAATACAGACAACTCTATTGATCTCTGTGGATCTTTATTGATCTCTGTGGATAAATAAGACTTAAGGTCTAAAGCCAACAGACTCCAAAAGGCAATACACCCATGCAGCTTGGGTTGTTAAGCCCATGCTGTGGTATTTCAAGCAGCAAATGATGAATCTGAACTTTCTAGTAGAAATATTTAGCAGGTTGGGCTAGAAATAGCCTCAATTAAATGAACAGATGTGGGCAAAATAGACTGACATATTATAAATGGTTTACATAAAATAAACATGTTTGTTCAGTCATTACACGCTTGAGACCAATCTCCCTCCTCTTTGTTCTCCCACTTTTTCATCTCATGCATGGAACCAGGGCAAAGGAAAGTGTTTTTGACAAGACTGGTATTGTGCCTGTTGTGTTCTGTACTGTACCTTTTACAATGTATCCATTCACGTGTATCCAATGTAACCATGCTTGTGTAACAATATAACCAACAGCTGCTTATCTGTAGCCCTTACAATAGGACGCGAGCTAATGACCACCTGGTGGCAATAGCGAGCGTTCAAGCTCTCTTGGCCCAGACTCACCAGCAAACAACAGCGCGGGAAGATTCCCGCTATCACCCACACCTGGACAAGAAGGGCGTGACCGTCCATGACGTCACGCGGACAGTAACCAATAGACTGTCGAGGAGCCACATTCAAAATGTATAGCCACCGTATATATTGAGCTACCCATCCGCCATTACCTCATGTTCCCCCGGATCATCATGCAATAAACCTGTGTTAAGCCAACCCTTCGGCTGTTTCATTGTCTCTGGTCCCATACACTAAATTGGCGACGAAGGTGGGATATGGCTGTCCACGGGACCAAGACATGCGCCGGTTTCGAAATCAGGAGACCGGCAGACTGGGACATCTTCGAGATGGACTTCCAGGGAGCCCTGGTGGAATCCGAAGTAACGGATGAGGCAAAGAAAAGGGCCATCTTCACCCGGATGCTGGGGCCAGACACCAAGAGGGTCCTGGTGGACCTGATCGCGCCGAGGAGGGCGAGTGAATTCAAGGTGAAAGAGCTCATGCACATGCTGCGTGAGTACTTCCGGCCCTCGACAGCGATGTTCCCCGCTCGGAGCGCGTTTTGGAGGCGAGTCCAAGCGCCCGGGGAGACGGTCGCCGACTTCGCAGCGGCCCTGCGACTGGCGGCCGGCCCATGCAAATGGGAGAACGCAGAAATCACACTAAGAGACTGCGTGCTGTGCGGCCTGAGCGATGCCGAAACTCAGCGTACATTGATGAACCGTGAGCCACCCCCCACATTGCAGGAGGTCCTGAAGGAGGCACAAGCCGCGGAAGCTACGAAGGCCGGGGTCCAGGAGCTCCAGGACTGGCGGCCAAAGACGGGTAAGGCAGAAACTTCGGTGCACGTTTCGATGCACGCGGCCCGGCGAGTTTCGAAGTCGTCCGCGGAGAGCAGCGACGACGAGGACGTCTGGAAGGTCCGGAAAGAAGGCCGGCGTTGCGACGGCTGCGGAGCGAACCACGACCGCGCCAAATGTCCCTTCAGAAAGGCCGAGTGTCACAACTGTGGCCACTGCGGGCACATCGCCAAGGTCTGCAGGAAACGGCGCGAGGCCCGGAAGAGCTCGAGAGACCGCGCGACGAGACCCAAGGACGGCACCCAGGCCACGAGAAAGCGAGACGGCGTGGGCCGCATCGCCGACAACAGCGAGGATGACGCACCGGTGTTCAGCGTGTCCACGGGACACCCCCGTTACTTTGTTGAGGTACTAGTACAAGGGGCCCCCATTAGGATGGAAATTGACTCGGGTTCCTCATATTCCATCATTCCCCAGAAGGAGTTTCTGAAAATTGCCCCCCACGTGCGGCCCAAACTCAAAGCTTTGAGGTCCACGCTTCGGGACGTGCAAGGGAACTGCATTCCGGTGTTGGGGGTTGGGAATTTTCAGGTCCAATTTAAGAAACACGCCGCGACTCTCCCCCTAGTTGTTCTCAAAGGGGGGAATTGCAGCCTCCTCGGGACTCAATGGTTCCAGCCCCTGGGTTTGTTCATTGGGGGGGTGCACGCCGTTGCCGTTGGGACTGACCCGATTCAGGAGGTGTGCGACGCGCACCCCGAAGTTTTCAAAAAGGGACTTGGGAAGTTTAAGGGACCCCCAGTAGCCTTCGACCTAGACCCTGAGGTCCGCCCAATAAGACTCAAACCGCGCCGGGTGCCATTCGCGCTCAAGGACAAAATAGAGGCGGAACTGGACAAATTGGTGGGCCAGGGGATTCTTGTTCCTGTTGATTCTGCGGAGTGGGAGACTCCAATTGTAACAGCACTAAAAGCCAACGGGGAGGTGCGCATATGCGCTGATTACAAGTGCACCATCAACAAGGCCATTCGCCCTAATGCGTATCCGGTGCCGGTAGTCAGCCATTTGCTGGCCAGGTTACATGGGGGAAAGTGTTTCGCTAAGCTTGACTTAGCACAAGCCTACCAGCAGCTCTCGATGACCCCAGCTGCCGCTGCTGCACAAACCATAGTCACCCATAAGGGGGCGTTCCAGGTGACGCGCCTTCAATTCGGCGTAAACTCAGCGCCTGGAATTTTCCAGTCACTCGTGGAACGCCTCCTGAAGGGGCTCGAGGGGGTGTTGCCTTATTTTGATGACGTATTGATAACGGGGGGGAGTCAGGCCGAATTGGCAAAGAGGTTGGGCAAGGTCCTGGCGATATTCGAAAAGGCGGGGTGGAGACTGCGAAAAGACAAATGCGTCTTCTTCGCGACGGAGGTCGAATTCCTAGGGTTCCATGTCACGCCTGAGGGAATAAGGCCGTCCAAGTCTAAGGTAGCCGCCATCAAGCAAGCCCCTCGCCCCACTTCCAAGCCCGAGTTGCAATCGTTCCTAGGGCTGCTGAACTTTTACCACGCCTTCCTTCCCCGGAAAGCAGCCGTGGCCGAACCGTTGCACAGATTGCTTAAAAAGGACGAGGCATGGAAGTGGGGCGACGAGCAAGAGAGGGCATTCAGTGAGCTTAAGTGGCTTCTGGCGTCTGATGCCATCCTAACCCATTTCAACCCCAAGCGCTCAGTGGTCCTGATCTGTGACGCATCCCCGGTGGGGGTGGGGGCGGTGTTGTGCCACGTGCTGGAAGACGGGAGGGAGGCCCCGATAGCGTTCTACTCCAGGTCCCTGTCCCAAGCGGAGAGAAACTACGCCCAGACAGACAGGGAAGCATTAGCGATAATTGCGGGAACAAAAAAGTTCCACGACTTCCTGTATGGCCGCCCATTCACAATCGTGACCGACCACAAGCCCCTGCTAGGCATTTTTACCGCAGATAAGCCCACGCCACAGATCCTGTCCCCAAGGATGCTTAGGTGGGCCATTTTTCTTAACGCGTATCAGCACGCGTTGGTGTACAGGCCCGGGAGGGAGATCGGCCATGCGGACGCTCTATCGTGGTCCCCCCTTCCCCAGGGTAACAGCCATGTGGGCGGGGAGGAGCCAGACCACCAGGTGCTGATGATAGAGGTCCTCGACTTGCCCCCAATACTGCCCGCCGACATCGCCAAGGCGACCAGCAAGGACAACATTTTAGCAAAGGTTAGCTCCTGGGTGCAGAAAGGGTGGCCAGCGTCCTCCCCGGCAGCAGAGTTCGACCCATTTTTTCGAAAGAAGTTAGAGTTGTCACTTGAGAGGGGGTGCCTTCTGTGGGGCCAGCGAGTAGTGATCCCAACGTCCTTGCGACCGCGGGTACTCAAACTCCTGCACGTCAGTCACCCTGGAATTGTGCGCTCCAAAGCCCTGGCACGGAGCTATTTCTGGTGGCCCCAGCTAGACGCCGACATCGAGCACATGGTCGGCACTTGTGAGCCTTGCCAAAGCTCCAGACCAGAAGAAGCACGCCTGCCTCACAGGGAGTGGGACGCGGCGAAGGGGCCGTGGTCCCGGGTTCATGTAGACTTTGCTGGCCCATTCCGTGGGACGCTGTTTCTCCTTGTGGTGGATGCCTTCTCCAAGTGGTTGGAGGTCATCCCGGTTACAAGCACGTCCACGGCCACGACCATAAAACACTTGCGGAGGGTTTTTTCCACGTTCGGTTTACCCGACACACTCGTAAGCGACAACGCAAGTTGTTTCACGTCCTCTGAGTTCAGGGCATTCACAGAAATCAACGCCATTCAGCACATCACCTCCGCTCCTTTTCACCCTGCCACAAACGGCCAAGTAGAGCGCCTTGTGCGCACCACCAAGGATGCGCTGCGGCGCATGGGGCCCGGGGACCTAAACCATCAAGTGTGCCAGTTTCTGCTAGGTTACAGAGTGACTCCCCTAGCGTCAGGATACTCCCCCGCAGAGCTGCTGATGCGCAGGAAGCTGACTACCATACTAACTAGGCTAGACCCCACAAGAGTAGAGGACAGGGGGAAGAACATTGGGATAGAGGACACAAAGAGTTTCGACGTGGGTGCCCCCGTGTATTGCAGGAATTATGCCAGCGCGGGTCCGGCCTGGGTACCGGGCGTCATCCTAGAGCGGACCGACCCCGTCTCGTACTGCGTCGAGACCGGCACAGGTCTACTCTGGAGGCGGCACGCAGACCAGCTCCGGCGCAGGATCCCCGGCGAGCAGGGCACGGACCGCGGGAATCAAGATTCAGCGTTAGGGTTCTCCCCCACCCGTTCAGCCCAAGGGGGAGGAAAGGGAGGCCATGGGTCCCCACCAAGGGGGGAGGAAAGGGAATCTGTCCTCGTAGATATCCTGCGGGATCGGTCAGCAGAGAGAAGGGAAGCCGATCGCATAGATACCCCGCGGGATCTCCCCACTAATACGGATACCCCAGCAGATTTAGATTTTGATTTTCAGAACCGGGGAAGTTTTGCGGAGTGGTCCCCCACCCGTCCAAGCGAGAAGAGGGGTTTTTCGTTAGCCCCAAGTGTCTCCGGTCTGCCCACAATAGAGTTTTTCCCTTCCCCCAAAACCGCCAAACCACGGCAAGCCGCTAACAAGTCTCCCTCTCCCGTTTCAGGACAAGGGACCAGGGAACGAGGAAGCAGTAGCACCCCTGGGGCAGGTCAGCCCACATCGCGGCCCAAACGCGTTTGCAATAAGCCATCTTGGCTGAGGGACTTCGTCCCATCCTAGGGGGGAGGGATGTTGTGTTCTGTACTGTACCTTTTACAATGTATCCATTCACGTGTATCCAATGTAACCATGCTTGTGTAACAATATAACCAACAGCTGCTTATCTGTAGCCCTTACAATAGGACGCGAGCTAATGACCACCTGGTGGCAATAGCGAGCGTTCAAGCTCTCCTGGCCCAGACTCACCAGCAAACAACAGCGCGGGAAGATTCCCGCCATCACCCACACCTGGACAAGAAGGGCGTGACCGTCCATGACGTCACGCGGACAGTAACCAATAGACTGTCGAGGAGCCACATTCAAAATATATAGCCACCGTATATATTGAGCTACCCATCCGCCATTACCTCATGTTCCCCCGGATCATCATGCAATAAACCTGTGTTAAGCCAACCCTTCGGCTGTTTCATTGTCTCTGGTCCCATACACTAAAGTGCCTTTCTCTGTACCTGTGTGCCTTGGGCAGACGCATTGGCCCCAAGTCCACATACCAGTCCTTCTCACGATAGGTCTTTATCCGGCCCCCCACACGATCACTGGCTTCCAGAATGTGGACCTAGGAACAAAAATGGTCTGATTGCTTTTGTGTCATGTTACCACATCTTCACAGACTGCTACCTCATAATATAATACTAGTTATGTGTTGTTAAACTGATTTCACCTGGTGATGACCCTGTGCAGAGAGTCTTTCAGATACAGATGGCTCACAAGTGGTTTACCATTCCTTTCATCTGTGTGTTCTCTAGGAGTGTTTAAAGCTACACAGGCTGGCTCTTCTCCCATAATGAGGAAATCAAACTCCTAACCTCTAACTCTGCTTTCAGAACATAACTAAATGCAGTCTACAACAAACAGACTGTGCTTGATTTTCATACAGCTGGTCTGAAAATTAAATAAAACAAATCAGTATGAAAATTTTAAAAGTATCTCTGGTATCCTAGAGAGTTATTCCTAGTAACATCAAACAGAAAAGAGAGTTTATTTATCCCCCCACCCCCGCATTAGTGGTGGTGGTGAAGAACAAGAAGAACTAGAAGGTAGTCAAGGAGGGAATTGATGCAAAGCTACACTCCACATATAGCATGTAACTTTACCCCCAGTTTGCATATTCACCTGATGTCCAGCATCTTTCAGTAATTTGGCAGCCGTGAGTCCACTTATTCCTGCGCCAACAATCACAACTACTTTTGGCTTTGAAGTTTTGGCCAGTCCATTCCTGGCAATGATTAACAGTTCTTCATAGTCGGGGTCTTCAAAACACTTCATCCATTCCTCTTCTGCTGCAACATGATGTTTAGAAATCAAGACTGCCACAAGAAGCAATAATGTAAAAAACGCTGGAAGAAGAACAGAAGAAAAAAGGCAGGGCTTTTCTAAAAATGGTGTAAAAGGGAAAGCAAATTGAGAGAGAATGGTAATAGATAGATCCGACACTTCTGTGACACTTTTGATTCTAAAACTATTTGGTTTCCAAAAACAACTGTGAAATCTGAACATAACTTACAAGCAAATTTTTTTTTAATAATGAGGATCTTAAATAATAAGTTACATTTCAAAACTAAAGTAATGAATGCTAACTGAGAGGGGAAAAAAGAGAAATAAATGATGGGAAAATATGGTGCAACTATCAGGTGATCTACTGTCAACTGAGCCAATCAACTCTTTTCTTGTCATTAGAAAGAGCTGACACTTGTACTTGCTGAAAAAACCCACAAAAACCTTTATTTAAGAAGGAATTAGATACGCAACCCTCAGGAGGCAATTTCTTCAGCTGTTTGAATACCGAGTCTCTTAACCATGGGTCCTTCACCCAAAGTCCTCTGGAACCCTGCCTGGATTTCAAAGTCAGCTACAAAGTCTTTAGAGTCCTTTCCAGATCCTACATTCGTTTTTGCAGCTCCCTCTGCCTCTGCCTTGCTTGCTTTTGTTCAGGGGTCCTAAACTCCTCCCCTGCCTTTGGTCAATGGTGCCAGAGATCTTCTCTGTCAGCTCCTTCTTCTCAAGAGGGGTTTTAGGGAGTCTAGGACATGTTCACCATGAGATGCACCATTCCCAGAGGTCCTTGAAAAATCAATGGTGCTCCAGTACAAGGGTCTTCTTTGGTTATTTTCACCTAATTTCTTCTAAAGCTGTATTGGTCCTACCTTCATCTGAATCTGCCCCAGGGCAGACACCGTCACCTGCCTCAGCTATCTTTTCTCCTTTCCAGCCCCATCACTAAAAGGAAATGTTACCCAGACCCTGTTGAACTTCCATATCAGCCTATTCTTTCTCCAACTAGATTTCCCCGCCCTCTATCTTCCTTCTTATACTTCCTCCTTTCCTCCCAGCTTCCTCTGTCCAAAGTTGCCCCATATTCTGGAATGGGTCCATAATTTAATTCCTTTCACCACCACCACCACCACCACCATCTCCTCTCCTCTGTCTATTGGAGAGCTGAAGATGAAGTTCCCTCAGGATCTTTGAGTTGGAGGATATGGTTCACTACCCATGTCACTGTTCTCATGAGTCTCCTTCTTATAGCAACATCACAGACATTGTAATAAGTTGCTCAAAATTTTGATAATGTTAATGAGTTACTTTTACAGCTTGTGGCACTTTAAAGACTAACTACTATATTTTAGGGCTAGCTTTTGTGGATCAAGTCCACTTTGTCAAACATAAGAGTGAAACTTCATTGCTTTAAAATGCCACGATGTTTTTTGTCTTTTTTGTTTTGTCTGTTTGTTTGTTTTATATATATTTTTGACTTTTATCGCCGCCCTCTCACTGAGTTGACTCCAGGCAGCTCACAGTCTAACCAATAAGAATACTAAAATATAAAAGCACCCCCACAGTAACAATTAAAATCATAAAAGCATTAAAAACCGTTAAAATACCCCTCCAGATTCACAACAGTTAAAAACTATTTACTATCTGATATGCCTTAAAACAGATGACAGAGGAGCCTGCCGTGCTGTGGCCCATGGGGTTGCAAAGGGTCAGACTCAACTGTGTGACTGAGGTAAAGGTAAAGGTCACCCCACAGATGCAGAGTTACTGGTGGGTGCCAGGCAATTGCATCAAGAACTGGGATGGTCTGAACAGAGAGAGGTAGCCCTGTCTGATATTTCTCATGTAGAAAAACATTTAAAGGTAAACATACAAGTAGCCTATTATGGTGACAAGGGATGGGGTTGTTCAAAACACAAGCCCTTCGATATCCACAGACATACACAGTGCTCCTGCATGAGGACCATTACATTGGGGTTCTCAATGTAAAAGCACTATTTGGGGCTAGGAACTATTGTCAGTTTTGCCACACCCTTTATAACATACACATCAATGCCTCTATCACTGCCGTCTCTGTTTAAGAAAAGATTGTAAGACTACAGCGGCAACAATGAAGAGATGCTACCACTGTAAGTTGAATTGTAGGTCTGAAGAGTGCTTAACGATACATAGAAAGCGGGCCTTAGAGGGAGAAGTACCGTGCCAGTGTAGAATTTTTTTGTGATAAGTGTAATCATTACCAGAAACCTACACACAGTACTGATAGGTGTAAAGGCAGGCAGTGCAATCTTTGTTTTGGGGTTCTCAAAAAGGATGAAAAACATTTGTGTTTCATGCAACCTATAAAATACCCGGAGACCTCAACCAAATATATATTTTATGATATCGAAGCCCATCAATCAACAGGAGTCCATGTACCTAATTATTGTCTTGCAAAGGCTTCTGAAGGAGAAACTGTAGAATTTGTTAAGAGTCATAAAACCAAAAAGAGTAAAAAGAAGGGCTCTCAGAAGACTAAACAGAAGAATAATAAGAAGGGTGAAGAAGAACAGAGTGAGAATAATAAGAAGGGTGAAGAAGAACGAAGTGATGGGTGGACACATGCAGGGAAAACATGGGAATTCAAGGGCGAGTCATGCATTTCCGAGTTTATCAGCACCTTCATAAAAGAGAGACATTTTCAGGGTACCACATTTATAGCCCATAATTCAAAAGGCTATGATGGTTCTTTCATCCTTAACGAACTGATCAAACAAAAACTGGATGTGGATATTATTGCACAGGGCGGTAAGATAATATGCATTACGCTGAAAAATCTAAGCATACAATTCATGGTCATGGATTTCCTGTGCCACCTTTCTATGGCACTCTCTAAACTTCCCAAAGTCTTGGGATTTGAAGGTAGCAAAGGCTATTTTCCTCATTTTTTCAACACCCCTGAAAATTGGGAGTATGTTGGACCAATGCCCAAACCTGAGTATTATGGTGTACAATACATGATGCCTGGAGACAAAGAGGCTTTCTTAAAGTGGTATGCTGAGAACCAAACTAAAACCTTCAACATGCAGCAGGATCTAGCATATTATTGTCAGCAGGATGTTGATATTCTGCTGAAGGCCTGCACAAAATATTGCCATGAAATCATGACTTTGACAAAGACAAAAGTGGGGGGAGAAGTAGAGTGGTACGCTATAGATCCCTTTCAATACCCCACGCTAGTTGCTGTGTGTCTAGCTATGTACAGGTTCATGTTCCTGGAAAGTGGAAAGATCACTATTCCCCAGCCAGACAATTATTATAACCAAGGCAAACGATACTCATCTTCAGCAATCCACTGGTTGTCATATATTGAACATAAAAAAAAATCCAGATTCAACATGCCTTAAAGGGTGGTGAAATTAAGATTGACACATATTATGTTGATGGTTATGCAAATGTAGATGGTAAACCTACATGCTTGGAATTTCAGGGTTGTTTCTTCCATGGTTGCCCCCAATGTTAACCTCCAGAAGATCTGATTCCTCTGATGGGGAAAACATATGAGTTTCTTTACAACTCTACTGAGAAAAAAAATTGCAACTTTGAAAAGCCTGGGGTTTGAGGTCATATCGGTGTGGGAGCATGAGTGGAAAAATTTACTAGAAACAGACGCTGAGCTCAAAAGCTTCTTTGCTTCAGCCCATTTTCCAGAACCTCTAGATCCTAGAGCTGCTCTTTTGGGCCGTACAAATGCCATATGTCTCTACTACAAACCCAAAAGTGGAGAGCAAATTCATTATTATTATTTTAACAGCCTGTACCCATATGTCAACAAAACTAAGGCGTACCCCCTGGGACATCCGACAATTATTTTTTAGAACTTTAAACCTCTGACAGAATATTTTGGTACAGCAAAGGTTAAATTATTACCACCCCGAGGGCTTTTTCCCCCTGTACTGCCTTCTAGGGTAGGTGGAAAGCTTATGTTTGCTTACTGTGTGCCACCTGTGCAGAAACCCGTCAGCTAGAGCCATGCGCTCATACAGATGAGGAAAGAGCCTTACTGGGTACATGGTGTACAATGGAATTGCATGTTGCTATGCAGAAGGGGTACAAGATCGTAGAAATCTACAAGGTGTGGCACTTTGAAAATAGATCCCCAGATTTGTTTTCAGGATACATGAAAATGCATCTTCAACAGAAACAGGAAGCCTCAGGATATTCTCAGTGGTGTGTCAGTGAAGCAGATAAAGATACTGTAAATATATAAAGGATTATCAAGAAAAAGAGGGGGTACATTTGGGCAAAGAAGAGATAGCTGTGAACCCTGCTAAGAGACAGATTGCCAAACTGTTTTTAAATTCTTTGTGAGGGAAATTTGGCCAGAGATCAGACCTGACTAACACACAAGTAGTGAGAGATCCTGATGGATTTTTCCACCTTCTGTTTTCTGATGCTTTTAAGGTTTCAATGTGTGAATTTCTTGATGATGAAGCTGTATGCTTATCCTGGAAACACGCAGAGGGGTGAATGAGATCCTTCAATAGGAAAAACGTATTCATAACAGGCTTTACTGTGGTTTGCCCAGGTCACTAATTGGACAGCTACCTTTCCCGATGGGTTTGCCCGGCTAGCACACGGGCTGGCTACCAACCGGACTTTACCCGAAAGGAAATTGGGTACGGGCTTATAGCAGTAGGGAGCATTAGTGACTCCATGTTTTCCTTGGCTGGGGACTTTAACAGCACTAGGACAAATGTCAGGAGGTAAGAGACCCAAGGTCTCATAAACTGCATACAGTATCTGGCTCACGTCCACAAACTGTGCTGAGCAAAAGCAAACCGCAGATAGACCAAACAAGCTATGCATAGGCACACAGTCTTCCAGGACCAAGATAAGGCAGGAACAGTAAGTCTTGCCACTATCTGCTGATTATGGTTAACCTGGGCACGCAGGCTGGTAAGTGTAACCCAACCAGCTAAGTGCCACGTAGCAGCTTTCTGTCACGGGGGTCACACGAGGGGTATACGTGATAGCTCCTGATTGTAATCTATAAATACAGTCTACCCGAGAAATCAGGGCTGGCTTTTTCCATCATACTTCAGTCTCGTGTGCCTTCTTTGAGTTCAGCAACTCGACTCCCACGGACCATTACAACACTTTACTACTGCTTACGCCCACCTGGAACTTTACAATCTGTTGGACAAGCTCCAGGAAAGAGTTCTCTATCATGATATGGACTCTGTCATTTTTGTCAGTAGGGAGGGGACTTTGAACCCCAAATTAGGAGATTACTTGGGGGATTTTACAAGCGAGGAGCCTGCAGGCCAGCACATCACAGAGTATGTGTCTGCAGGACCTAAAACATACAGGTGTAAATTTTCTAATGGCACAGCTTGCTTGAAGGTCAAAGGGATCACGCTGAATGTCGCTAACTGTGAAAAAAATAATTTTGACAGCCTCAAAGACCTGGTTTTTGCTTATGTCTCAGACAGGGAAGAATACCCTCCTCGAGAAATAGTTGTACAACAGCCCGACATTGTTAGAGATAAAAGGCAGTGGCACCTACACACAAAAAATTTAAGAAAAATGCAGAAAGTTGTGTATGACAAAAGAGTAATTACAGAAGGTTTTAAAACTCTCCCTTACGGTTACTGAAATGGACACATGTTGGATTCATCCTTTTTCAGTTATCCTCGGAGGACCTAGCGGCTCTGGTAAAACGTTTTTTTTAAAAAATATGCCGGACAATGCTCAAAGTGTATTTTCTTCTGTACCTGAAAACATCGTATGGTTTTTCATTGCTGGCAACCTATATATAAAGAACTATTATGTAAATACCCCTTTATTCGTTTTATAGAAGGTCTACCTGATAAATTCGATGATGATTCCTTATTACCACAGAATAAAATAAACCTCTTGGTTATCGATGATTTGATGTGGTTTTATTTTTTTCTTAGGACTGCTTCCCGCTAATTTTGTTTGCAGTTCATATGCAGGCACACCTAAAATTCAGTCTGAGAAGGAGAGAGTTTTGACTTCCTCTTTCTTTACCTTGTTCTTTATTAATATATAAAACTACTTGCCGACATCTCTCTGCTATATTTCTAGAGCCCCGCCTGGACTCACATAATCTTATTCATGGTAGTAATATTTCATTTCTTCTTATGGGTAGAAACCATAAAGGAGAGGGGGGTCTACCTGGACATAGTTTCATGTTCACTTTAACTTAGGCCCAAATGGCGCATTAATTATATGAGAGCTGCTAACATGCATTTGCTTTTTTAATGTAAATATAGACCTTGGAAAAACTAATCAACTTTGGACCCATGGAGAGTAAAGCAAGATTTTTAACTTTTCCCCCTCATCCTGTTTGCTGTGAACTGCATCAGGCAGACTGACAAGTAAGATCATTTCTGGTTTCAAAACCCTTTGCCTGGGCATGCCTGCTGGGGTGGGAGCAATGGGCAGACTGCTGATTAGGGGTAACAGCTACCACTAGGTCAACGGTTAGGGTTAAGGGTGGGGCGGGGGTCTTTGCCTGGCCTTGTCTACCTGTTCGTGCCTGCCTCATGGCTGCCCCTATAACTTGCCTGCCTTAGAACCATGGGTGGGGGCCTGTGGACATGATAACTTGCCTGCCACATTACCTTAGCCTTTTCGTGACTTCCTTAGGACAGCCCCCACAATTTGCCTGCCTACTGGCCACCCCCATAACTTGTCTACCATAGGGCCGGGGGGTGGGGGCCTGGAGACCTCAGTGGGGCCTGGGACCCACATTGGGGCCTGAGAGGGTCATACATCAGGGGTGGGACTAGGGGTCAAAGGGGAGGGGCAAGGGGTCAGAGGCCAAGGGGAGGGGGAGGGGCTAGGGGTCAACGGTCAAGGGGCAGGGCTTACAGGGGTCATAAATCATGAAGGCGGGACTAGGGCTCCTGACAGGAGCCTTGCTACCCTACTACTCCAGTCATATCTGACTCTAGGGTTCAGTGCTCACCTCTGTTTCTTAGCTGAAGAGCCAGTGCTGTCTGAGTCTGCAGAGTTTCTGTGGACATGTGGCAGGCATGCCTTAGAACTGGAGTGCACGGAACACTGTTTACCTTTCCACCAAAGTGGTCCCTATTTATCTACTTGCAATTTCTTGCTTTCGAACTGCAGGTTGGCAGGAGCTGGGACAAAGACAGACACTCATTCTGTCATGCAATAGCCGGGAATCAAACTCTGACTTTACAGTCAGCGACTTCAGCATCTTAACCACTTGAGCCACCACAGTGCGACTGAACAAATGCCTTAAAACAGCTTTTGAAAAACTCATGAGACAGTAGTAAAATGTGCCGAATTTAAGACTATTTTTTGCAGTCCAGCTGGTAAAAGAAATAAGAGGGTTCAGTGATCTCGACTGGGTAAAGAAAATGCTATGCTGTACAATAATGGAAAACCACAGGACTAGCTTGAGGCTAAAGAGAACAGCATGAGGCCCACACCTAAGAAGATGGTGAAAAGAAAGAATTCGTAATCACACAATCAAAGAGGAGCCACTAGAACTCAACTCTTGGCTCCAAAGTGGATATCCCTCCCCACAAGAGGTTTGTCTCGTGTTTCATTCCAAACCTAAATAAAAAGAATAGTCAAGAAGGTCCACAGTCAAGTTAATACAATACAAGATTGTTAACCTAGAAACAGCAGTGGGTACTATTCAGTGGTGGGCATCACCAGGTTCGTACCAGATTGCCAGAACCGGAAGGAGAAATTCTGGGTGGCCCCGCCTATCGAAGTTTTGAAATAAAGTAGTCCTAATTCAGGTGCAACACAGGGCTTTCTCCCTGGCCATGCCCACCATATCAAGCCCACAGTGTGGTAGTAAAAAAATTTGGTGCCCACCACTGGTACTATAGCTCATCATCATCTTCATTATCATTTACTAAGTGAATAACAAACTCCAGTGTGGAAGATCAAAGTCATTATTCAATATCACAAGCAAAGACATTAGGCTTTCAGAAATATTAGGCTGAGGAAAAGAAACCACTTACAGAACCGGCCCATGTTTGGATGGTCAATGTAGAGATGGCAGTGAGTTATCTTGCTTTATAGCCTAAATGTGACTGATGGCCAGCCAATGGCAATTCAGATTTCGGAGAAATACTGCCTTTCTCAACCAATTTTTTTTATTTATGTGGCAACACCCTGGCACACCCACCTGGGAAAGGTCTCTTGAAGCCTCATGTGGCCTCATTGCCTGTGCGTTGACGGTCAATCAATCAAAAACAAATGCTTTCAAATTGTCATAGTGATTTACCTTGGGCTGCAGTGTGGCTCAGTGGTTGAGAAGCTCACCTTGTTAGCTAGAAGGCCAGAAAATCGGCAGTTTAGGGGCGAGCACAACTAAACAGCAGTGAAAATGGTCTGGGATCTGCCATGAACTGGTTTTTCAAAGCATGCCTGCTGTGTGAGTTTCTGTTGGTGAAATCATGTAATTTGGGAGATGCTGCCTTTCTCAACCAATTTTAAAAAATGTGGCAGCACCCTGACACACCTACCTGGGAAAGGTCTCTTGAAGCTTCGTGTGGTCCCATTGCCTGTGTGTTACTGTGGTATAGAATTACCAGGATGGAAGATGCATTATAGCTACGGGACTTGTTGTGTATGTAACAGTATTACTTTAAGAATGTGTGAATGTAACCTGACAATGATTACAATGTAACACAGCTGTTTAAGGAACGCGAGTAAGCTGCCCATAGAGGGCAGCTGCGAGCGTTCAGCTCACATGGTTCACATTCCCCAACCACCGGCAGCCTCGGGAACCTTTCCCACGCTAGGATCACCTGGAGAAGATGGGCGTGACTCAGAATGACGTCACGCCGGTAGCAGCCAATGAGCTACCGTGCAACAATATTCAAATGTATTGTTGTTGTTCAGTCGCACAGTCGACTCCGACCCTTTGCGACTGCATGGACCATTTTCCTCCAGGCGCCTCTGTCCTCTACCATCCCCCTCAACCCTCCCAGCTCTGTGCCCATTGTGTCTATAATACCATCTAGCCATCTCATCCTTGGCCTCCCCCTTCTTCTTTTGCCCTCCACCTTTCCCAGCATCAATGCCTTCTCAAGTGAATCCTCCCTTCTCATTTGATGTCCAAAGTATTTTAGCTTCATCTTTACTATTTGACCTTCCAATGAGCAGTCAGGGTTAATTTCTTCTAAGATTGACCTATTTGTTCTCCTCGCTGTCCAGGGGACTCTCAAAACCCTCCTCCAACACCACATTTCAAAGGCATCTATTCTTCTGCGTTCAGCCTTCCTAATTGTCCAGCTCTCACATCCATACATTACTACTGGGAAAACCATTGCTTTGACTATTCTAATTTTTGTTTGCAATGTAATGTCTCTGCTTTTCACTATGTTCCCCAGGTTTCTCATCGCTTGTCTCCCAAGAATCAGTCGCCTTTTTATTTCATGGCTGCAATCCCCATCTGCAGTGATCTTTGATCCTAAGAAAGTAAAATCTGTCACTGCTTCTACTTCTTCCCCGTCTATTTTCCAGGAACTGATTGGGCCTGTTGCCATTATCTTGGTTTTCTTGATATTGAGTCTCAAGCCAGCTTTTGCACTCTCCTCCTTCAGCCCAATCAAGAGATTCTTTAGGTCTTCCTCACTTTCTGCCATTAGGGTGGTATCGTCTGCATATCTCAGATTATTGATGTTTCTCCCAGCGATTTTAATCCCATATTGTGATTCCTCCATCCCTGCACTGCGCATTATGTGCTCTGTGTATAGGTTGAATAAGCATGGTGACAAAATGCAGCCTTGTCTTACTCCTTTTCCTATTCCAAACCACTCTGTTATTCCATGTTCTGTCCTAACTGTTGCTTCTTGGTTCATGTACAGATTTCTCAGGAGGCATATGAGGTGCTCTGGTATTCCCATCTCTTTAATTACTTGCCACATCTTGTTGTGGTCCACACAGTCAAATGCCTTAGTGTAGTCAATAAAACAAAAGTAAACTTGTTTCTGGTATTCCTTTGTTTTCTCCATGATCCAGCGTATGTTGGCGATGTGGTCTCTAGTCCCCCTGCCTCTTCTGAAACCAGCCTGCACCTCTGGTAATTCTCTCTCCACATGCTGCTGAAGTCTGTCCTGTATTATCTTGAGCATCACCTTGCTGGCATGTGGGATGAGCGCGATTGTTCGATAATTTGAACATTCTTTGGCATTGCCCTTTTTTGGGATTGGGACGTATACTGATCTTTTCCAATCCTGTGGCCACTGTTTTGTTTTCCAAATCTGCTGGCATATTGAATGCAGTAATTTGACACCATCATCTTTTAGCGCTTTGAAAAATTCAACTGGGATACCATCATCTCCACTAGCTTTGTTGTTTGCAGTGCTCTTTAGGGCCTTTATGACTTCGCTCTCCAGGATGTCTGGCTCAAGTTCAATTTCTTCATCATTGTGATTATCAGGAGTGTTGAGGTCCTTTTTGTAAAGTTCCTCTGTGTACTCTTTCCATCTTTTCTTAATTTCTTCTGCATCAGCTAGCTCCTTTCCGTCTTTGTCCCTTATCATGGTCATTTTTGCTTTAAATGTTCCCTTGATTTCCCCAATTTTTTTGAAAAGATCTCTGGTTCTGCCTCTTTTGTTGTTTTCCTCCATTTCTCTGCACTGTTCTTTTTGGTAGTTTTCCTTATCTCTCCTTGCTTTTCTTTGAAATTCTGTGTTCAAATGGTTGTATTTTTTCCTTTCTCCTTTGACTGCTATTCCTCTGCTATTTTAAGAGCCTCATCAGACAACCACTTTGCTTTCTTACTCTTCTTTTCTTTTGGTATGGTTTTCTTTGCTGCTTCCTGCATGATGTCCCTCATCTCCGTCCATAATTCTTCCGGTACTCTGTCTACCGAGTCTAAGCCATTAAATCTGTTCATCACCTCCACCGTGTATTCTTTAGGGATGCTGTCTAGGTGATATCTTTCTGGTCTCCGTGTTTTCCCTATTTTCTTTAGTCTAAGCCTGAATTTTGCGATCAGTAGGTTGTGATCTGAGCCACAGTCTGCTCCAGGTCTTGTTTTTGCTGACTGTATGGAGGTTCTCCATCTTTGGCTGCAGAGTATGTAGTCAATCTGGTTTTGGTGTTGGCCATCTGGTGATGTCCATGTGTAAAGTCGCCTCTTGTGTTGCTGGAAGAGAGTGTTTGCTATGACCAGTGCGTTCTCTTGGCAGAACTCTATCAATCTTTGCCCTGCTTCATTTTGTGTTCCAAGACCAAATTTGCCTGTTATTCCCTCCACTTTTTGATTTCCTACTTTGGCATTCCAGTCTCCTAATATAATTTGGACATCATTTCTTGGTGTCTGTTCTATGAGGTGTTGTAAGTCCTCATAGAACTGGTCCATTGTGGCTTCATCTGCACCAGTGGTTGGTGCGTATATTTGGATCACAGTGACATTGAAAGGTTTGCCTTGAAATCTGACTGACATCATTCTGTCATTTTTGAGATTGTATCCCATTACTGCTTTTCTCACTCTTTTATTGACAATTATGGCTACTCCATTTCTTCTAAGGTTTTCTTGCCCGCAGTAGTAGATATGATGGTTTCCAGAGCTGAATTCACCCATCCCTGTCCATTTGAGCTCACTGATGCCCAAGATGTCAATGCTTATTCTTTCCATCTCATTTTTTACCACTTCCAGTTTTCCTTGATTCATAGACCTCACATTCCATGTCCCTATGCAGTATTGTTCCCTGCAACACTGTATTTCTCCTCCCCCTTTCGTATCCCTCCCCCTTTTCAGATCTGCTGTGCTGAGCATCCCCTTGTTTTGCCTTTTGTTTTGGTCCATAGGGTTCTCTTGGCAGACTTTGTGGCGTGCCTTGCCGGTCCCTACGCCAGTCTTTTCCCATCACGCATGTTATCACAGTTTAAACAGTTTTAAAACAAAGTATTATCATGCACAATATCACAGTTTATCACATAGTATCAAAGTAAAAGTTGAACTAATTAATGAAAGGGAAAGAAAGAAAGAAAAAAAAGTCCACTATATCAAGTCTCTATGTAAGTCAGTTTCTTGTACAGTCACTATGTCACTTGCCATTAGCCATCTATGTTTAGTCAACTATATTATTTCAGTTCGATTACTTATCCTTTGCATGCACACAGCAGCTCTTGCCTCTCTTCGGCCGCATGGAGTCGGTCAAAGGCGCCGGCTTGGGCCTCGCTGTGATGGTGGTTGTGGATGGTATCTCCTGGGGATGGTCGGGGGTCTCCGGAAGTGTCCTTCTCTCTGGCCCCAGGTCTTTGGATGGGGAGGGAGGGGCAAGATCCTTTACTCACCTCCCCCTTGGGCCTCTCTGGATGGCAAATGGGCAGTAGAGCTGGGCCTTCCTGAAGCCTTTTCTTCCTCTCCAGGCCCAGGTCTTTGGATGGGGAGGGAGGGGCAGGATCCTTTACTCACCTCCCCTGTGGGCCTCTCTGCATGGAATGAACAGTAGAGCTGGGCCTTGCTGATTCCTTTTTCTTCCTCTCTAGGCCCAGGTCTTTGGATGGGGAGGGAGGGGCTGGATCCTTTACTCACCTCCCCTGTGGGCCTCTCTGCATGGAATGAGCAGTATAGCTGGGCCTTGCTTATTCCTTTTTCTTCCTCTCTAGGCCCAGGTCTTTGGATGGGGAGGGAGGGGCTGGATCCTTTACATGTATTACTGTAGTATAAAATGAGCTGTACCTCCGCCATTACCACATGTTCATCCTGACCATCATGAAATAAACCTGTTTTAGCCCCCACTGCGGCTCCTTCTTTGTCTTCCGTGCAAGACACCAAATTGGCGACGAAGGTGGGATCCATGGCGAGTCCCAAGGTCAAACCTCACCAGTTTGATATCAGCGATCCAGAACAATGGGAGCTGTACGAGTGCCAGTTTTGGCACGCGATGGATGCTGCAGGCATCGACGACGACGGGAAGATGCGCTCGCACTTCCTAGCCCAGGTGGGGCCGGCCACGCTGCGTATCCTGATGAACCTGGTGGCTCCCCGGAAGGTAGACGTGGTGCCCATCGACCGCATCCTGGTGCTACTGAGGGAGCACTTCCAGCCTCCCGTTTCAATCTTCCCGGCCCGGGTCGCATTCCACAGGCGGGACCAGCGCCCGGGGGAGTCTGTGTCCGCCTACGCGGCGGCCCTCAGGCTCGCGGCGGTCAATTGCCAATGGGAGGACCTGGACATGACCCTCCAAGACCGCATGCTGTGTGGCCTGAGGGACGAGGAGGTCCAGAGGAAGTTGATGACCCGCGACCATCGCCTCACGTTCAATGAGGTATTGCGGGAGGCCCAAGCAGCCGAGGCGGCCAGGAGTGGGGTCAGGGTGTTCAAGTCCTGAGGGGCCGCACCTGAGAGGGCCAAATCACCCGTGCACGTGGCCCGGCAGACGTCAGCGAAAAGGGCCTGGCGGGCACCCCGGTCGCCCGCAGGCACCCCAGCAACCTCCGAGGAGTCTTCCTCTATGGCGGACCCCTACTCCACCGAGGACGACGACGTACAGAAGGTAAAGAAATGTGGGGAGAGACACCAGACCAGCGAGCGACAAGGCCACCGTTGCGACGGCTGTGGGGCATCTCACGACCGGATGAGATGCCCATTCCGGAAGGCCGAGTGCCACAACTGCGGCCAGAAGGGTCACATCGCCAGAGTCTGCAGGCGCGGGCGAACTGAGGACAAGGGCGCATTGAGACACCCTCAAGCACACCAACAAAAGGCGGCCGGCATCTGAAAGGTCTCAGCCAACGATCGCGCGGAAGGCATGAACCGCGTGGGCCTGGAGCACCGGCGCTTCTTTGTAGAGGTACTGTTTAAAAGGGGTTCCAGTGAGGATGGAAATAGACTCGGGGTCGTCCTACTCCATCCTGTCCCAAAAAGAATTCATGCGCATTCCCCCAAATGCGCGGCCCAAGCTGCGGGCCATGAAGTCACACTTACGGGACGTGCAGGGCTATGGGATCCCAGTGTTGGGGGTGGGGAACTTCACAGTGAAGTTCAAAAATTACACAGAGAAACTGCCCTTAGTGGTTCTCAAGGGGGGAAGATGCTGCCTTTTGGGAACCCAGTGGTTTGCTCCCCTGGGAATCGAACTGTCCGGCATTAACGCCATAGAGACTGACCCAATGCGGGACGTGTGTGATGCGCACCCAGACGTTTTCAAGAAGGGGCTCGGGACTTACAAGGGGCCCCCAGTTTCTTTTGAGTTGGACCCAGAAATCCGGCCCATACGCCTCAAGCCAAGAAGAGTACCCTTCGCCCTCAAGGACAAGATTGAGGCGGAACTGGACAAATTGGTGGGGCAGGGGATTTTGGTTCCAGTTGATTCAGCGGAGTGGGAGACTCCGATTGTTACAGCCTTAAAATCAAACGGGGAGGTCAGGATTTGCGCTGACTACAAATGTACAATTAACAAGGCCATTCGGCCAAATGCATATCCGGTGCCAGTGGTTAGCCACTTACTGGCCACGTTGCATGGGGGGAGGTGTTTCGCCAAGCTAGACCTGGCGCAGGCGTATCAGCAGCTCACAGTAACCCCAGCTGCTGCCGCTGCGCAAACCATCGTTACGCACAAGAGGGCATTTAAGGTAACGCGCCTACAGTTCGGCGTAAATTCGGCCCCCGGGATCTTCCAGTCCCTTGTGGAACGCCTTTTAAAGGGGCTTCCAGGCGTGCTCCCATATTTTGACGATGTTTTGATAACAGCGGGGAGCGAATCTGAACTAGCGAGAAGACTAGACAAGGTCCTTTCAATATTCGAGAAAGCGGGACTTCGACTGAGAAGGGACAAATGTGTATTCTTTGTGAGGGAGGTTGAGTTTCTCGGGTTCAAGATAACCCCGGAGGGCATCAAGCCCTCCATGTCCAAGGTTGCAGCTGTGCAAAACGCCCCTCGCCCCACCACGAAACCGGAGCTGCAGTCATTTCTAGGGCTCCTAAATTTTTACCATTCCTTCTTGCCAAGGAAGGCATCCATTGTGGAGCCACTGCACGCTCTACTAAAGAAAGAGGCAGTTTGGCGGTGGGGAGATAGGCAAGAGAAAGCTTTCAAGGAGCTCAAAGCGCTTTTATCCTCAGATGCTGTCCTGACTCATTTTGACCCGAGGAGACCAGTAGTTTTAGTCTGTGATGCGTCCCCAGTGGGGGTGGGGGCGGTGCTGTGCCACGTGTTGGAGAGCGGGCGGGAAGCCCCGGTTGCGTACTACTCCAGGTCCCTTTCAAAGGCGGAGCGCAACTACGCACAAACTGATAGGGAGGCCCTGGCCATAATCGCGGGAACAAAGAAGTTCCACGATTTCCTATACGGCCGCGAGTTTACGGTTGTGACTGATCACAAGCCCCTTCTGGGAATCTTTACTACAGGCAAACCCACCCCACAAATTCTGCCCCCCAGAATGCTACATTGGGCGATTTTCCTTAACGCCTACCAGTATGAACTGGTCTATCGCCCAGGGAAGGAGATCTCCCATGCGGACGCGCTGTCCCGGTCTCCCCTCCCTAGTTTAGGAGATCCCGCATGCGAGGTAGAGCAGGACCACCAAGTCCTGCTGATCGAGTCTCTCGACTCACCCCCCATAGTCCCGGCAGACCTCGCCAAAGCCACAGTGGCCGACAAAATCCTGTCCCAAGTCAGTTCCTGGGTCAGGAAAGGGTGGCCCACAACTCCCCCCGAGGAGCATTTCAAGTCATTTTTCAGGCGCAGAGTAGAGCTTTCCCTTGAAAGGGGCTGCCTGCTCTGGGGCCAGCGGGTAATCATCCCAGAGAAGTTGCGGGCGAAGGTGCTGAGGCTACTGCATACCAGCCACCCGGGAATAGTGCGCTCCAAGGCACTGGCCAGGAGCTACTTCTGGTGGCCCCAAATAGACGCGGATATAGAACACTTAGTGGGCACGTGTGAGAGCTGCCAGAGCTCTCGGCCCGAGGAGTCCCGGCTACCCCATAGGGAATGGGACACGGCCCACGGGCCGTGGTCCCGAATACATGTCGACTTCGCTGGCCCTTTCCGCGGGTCCATGTTTCTGCTGATAGTCGACTCCTATTCCAAGTGGCTGGAAGTAATCCCCATGACTAGCACCTCATCTGCCACAACCATTAAACACTTGCGCAGGGTGTTCAGTTGCTTCGGCCTGCCGGACATCCTTGTTAGCGATAACGCCAGTACCTTCACTTCTGCGGAATTCAAGGCGTTTATCGAGAGGAATGCCATCAGGCACATTACCGCTGCCCCGTTTCACCCCGCCACAAACGGTCAGGTAGAGCGCCAAGTGCGCACTACGAAAGACACGCTGCGGCGCATGGGTCCCGGTGAGTTGAACCTCCAACTGTGTCAGTTCCTCATCTGTTATAGGGCAACTCCCCTAGCTTCAGGACTTTCGCCAGCCGAACTCCTCATGAGGAGGCGGCCGGTAACCCTGTTTGATCGGTTGGATCCGACCAGGGTGGAGGATGAAGGGAGAAATATAGTGGTAGAGAGTTCCAAAAGCTTTTCGGTAGGGGACCCGGTTCACTGCAGGAACTATGCGGCCTCGGGACCAACGTGGGTCCCAGGGACAATCATTGAACAAACGGGACCAGTATCCTATAGGGTCGAGACTAGCACAGGTCTACTCTGGAGAAGGCACGCTGACCAACTCAGAAGGCGAGTCACTAGTGAAAGGGAATCAGCGTTAGGGTCCTCCCCCACCTGTGTAACCCAAGGGGGAGACACGGCGGCGTCCTCGGGTACAAATACATACCCTGGATTCTCAGCCGAGGAGGATGATACTTTGAAAGAGTGGAATGAGTTTGACTTTACGTTACCGTACCAGGGGGGTGTCGCGGAGCGGTCCCCCACCCGTCCGAGCGAGAAGAGGGGTTTCAGTTCAGCCCCTGGTACCTCCAGTCCCCCCAGCCCTTTTGCTTTAGAGTATACCATATCACCAAGCCCCCCGAGCCAGGCAGCAGGGGGAAATTCACTCTCCCAATCCCCTAGAACTCCGGGTCAGGCAGCAGGGGGTGGCGCAAGTACGCCGGTTGCAGGCGCAAGGAACCGGGGGGAGGCAACAAGGGTCTCCTCTTCTGTCCCGAGGTTCGTACTGGGGGGGTCCCCAGGCGCCACAAGCAACAGGCACGGGTTCACATCTCAGCTGTATGTTCCGTTCCCTTCTCCCAATGCAAGGTTGTCGCAGAGTCCCCGCCAAATGACTAACGAGTCCCCCCTTTCCATTGCAGGACGAGACTCTGCGGAACTCGGAGCCCCTAGTTCCCCTGTGCTAAACCAAGCAGCTGCACGCCCCAAGCACACGTGCGGGAAGTCACAATGGTTGAGGGACTTCGTCCCATCCTAGGGGGGAGGAGTGTTGTGTATGTAACAGTATTACTTTAAGAATGTATGAATGTAACCTGACAATGATTACAATGTAACACAGCTGTTTAAGGAACGCGAGTAAGCTGCCCATAGAGGGCAGCTGCGAGTGTTCAGCTCACATGGTTCACATTCCCCAACCACCGGCAGCCGCGGGAACCTTTCCCGCGCTAGGATCACCTGGAGAAGATGGGCGTGACTCAGAATGACGTCACGCCGGTAGCAGCCAATGAGCTACCGTGCAACAATATTCAAATGTATTACTGTAGTATAAAATGAGCTGTACCTCCGCCATTACCACATGTTCATCCTGACCATCATGAAATAAACCTGTGTTTTAGCCCCCACTGTGACTCCTTCTTTGTCTTCCGTGCAAGACACCAAAGGACTGGAGTGTTTTTGCAAATAGAATACACTGCTAATATTAAAAATGGGTGGGTATCCAGACACAATGGGCACAGAATTGGGCGGGCTGAGGAGGATGGTGGAGGACAGAGGAGCCTGGAGGGCAATGGTCCATAGGGTCACAAAGGGTCGGAATCGACTGTGCGACTGAACGACAACAATCCAGACTCAGAGAGATGTAACTGGAGCGCTCATAGTGAAGTAAAGAACCTCTTACCCTTGGTCAATAGCTTCTTTTGGAATTAGGTATGGCAGGGTTTCTCAACCTTGGCACTCCAGGTGTTCTTGGACTTCTGTTACCAGAAGCCCAAGTTAGCACACCTGCTGATCAAGGCTTCTGGGAATTTAAGTTCATCTGGGGACGCAAGGCTGAGAAACCCTGAGGTAAGAAATTCAAGGGCACAGAGCCTGGGGACACCAAAGTCCAGTTTTGCTTCATCATGGCAGAAGAAGCTTGTTTTTTCTTAAGCAATATGAAATAAATTCTCAAAAGTTGCTGCTTAACTTGTTCTCCCACTCTGATTTTGAAATAATTGATATTTGCTGAATGATTAACATAGGTTATGCTTACAAAAGATTTCACAAACCAATACAAACACCATGAAAGTTATTAATGCATCCTGTCTCCAATGTGCTCACCTTTGATGCCATCAAGACAAGCAAGTGTTCCACTAAATGTACTGTAGGGTTGCCAGAATTCTCTCCCACCAAACCGGGACAGCCATGTGACATCATTGCATTCTTCAAACTGTGCATGTGTCACAGAGACCGCAGCTCTAAGACTCCACAGAATCCCCATCCAGGGTGGGCAGCCACCATCAATTTAAAAAAAGCTGTAGTCAAGAGGTGGTTTCCCATATGATTCTTCTTGCAAAATATGATTCTTAATGGTTCTATTTCTATTTCCTTTCCCATCTCTACCCCAGCTCCTGCCAACCTAGCAGTTTGAAAGCAAGAAATTGCAAGTACTGTAGATAAATAGGGACCACTTTGGTGGGAAGGTAAACAGCGTTCCATGTACTCTGGTGTCTAGTCATGCCTGCCACATGACCACTGTAAAAGGCAGGATGGGCTCTCAAGTAAACGATGGTTGCAAGAGGGTACAGTACTGGGTTACTAACTTTCTGAGACTTGAACAAAAACCACACAGAGAGCTCAGCCTATACAGTAAAACCCCAACTTACATATGCCTCAAGTTACATAAAATTTGACTTACATAATGTTTTTTGCACTAAAACCATGTCCCGATTTACATAAATGTACTGATTTACATAACACAATTTCCTATGGGTTTGCTTCAAGTTTTCATAAAAAAATTGCTTTTCCAATGGATTTGCTTCAAGTTACATAAAAAATTCATTTTTCCTATAGGGTTGCTTCGAGTTACATTTAAAAAATCCATTTTTCCTATGAGGTTGCTTCGATTTACATAAATATCATTTTCCTATGCCAACCTAGCAGTTTGAAAGCAAGAAATTGCAAGTAGATAAATAGGGACCACTTTGGTGCCTGCCATTTAACCACAGAAATGTCTGCAGAAGCAGACAGCACTGGCTCTTCAGCTTTGAAACAGAGATGAGCACTGCACCCTAGAGGTGGATATGACTGGCTTTCGAGCAAGGGAAACCTTTATCTTTATGGGTTGAACATATATTTGTAATGAACAGATTGTTGGCCTCACAGAACTCTATGAGTCATTCATTTTCCTGCTTCATTTCTATCTCCTAGGCCAGTGATGGCGAACCTTTTAGAGACCAAGTTCCCAAGGAGGAGGAGCATGAATGCCCACACATCCATGTGATGTCATCGGTGTGCCTCCGGCGAAGTCATGTGGGTGCATGTACAACATGCATGCTGCTCGAGGTGTGCCAGTGACACCACGTGTGTGCCTGCCCCATCCCCCAATATATGATGCATTTCAGGATATTTAACTGAATATTTTTAGACCCACAGATAACTGAACCCATGAATACAGAACCCGTGGATGTGGGAGGAGCGAGCTATATATTATAAACCGCCAAGAGTAGTATTTATACTAGATAGGTGTTGTATACCCACCAGTCGATCAATCAAAAATAAATGCTTTTAAAGTGTCATAGTGATTTACCTGGGGCTGCGGTGGCAAAGTGCTTGAGAAGCTTGCCGTGTTAGCTAGAAGGCTAGCAAATCGGCAGCTTAGGGCACAACTAAACAGCAGTGAAAATGTTCTTGGATCTGCCATGATCTGGTTTTTCAAAGCATGCCTGCTGTGCGAGTTTCTGTTGGTGAAATCGTGTAATTTGGGAGACATTGCCTTTCTCAACCAAATATTTTTATGTGGTAGCACCCTGACACACCCACCTGGGAAAGGTCACTTGAAGCCTCTTTGTCACTTTGTAAATTAAACTTCCTTATTGGCTCCTCTCCACAATTTGAGGTGAGGGATTGGCCATCTCACCTGTATTAAGCTGGCATGAGGGATGAGTAGGTTATGCCCTCTCTGGTCCCACTTTCCTACCAACCTGTACCAAGACTGCTGTCTGACTGCTGTTGCTGATAACAATGCTTTTCTTTCTTTATTTGTGCCAGATGCACCACCAGCATATAATAACACACAAAGCTAAAATTAACACATCTAAAACAAAACAGAATTATAAAGGGCTAGGTGACATTCACCCAATATTGGGCCACATCAACAGCATTTCCTCTTGCCAACATAAGTGCACGTTGAGGGGCATTGTGTGCATTGTACCATATGGGAAATAGTTTGTTCTTCTCCACATTCACACAGGCTGTCATCTATAGGGAAACCCAACTTTCTTAGATTAGCTCTTGATCTTCCTACCCTGCATACAGTCTTCTTGATGCCTCGTGGTTTTTCAAATGAAAAGCAGAGTTGAGTTTTTAGGCAGCATGGCTTCAGTTGGTTATCCCTATAATATATAGCCATTAAATTCAAAGCCTCAGTCAGTTTTTTCTCAACAGCCTCCAATGCAGACCAGAAGCAACTTCTTGAGCAGAAATGACTACAAAGAAATGTAACAATGCCTAAACATTAGTCATTTCCCCACCAGGAAGTTAACAACTGATTGGCTAAGCAGGAAGAAGGACCGTTGAATACTGATAATTCACTTAACTGTATTTGTCATTATAAAGCAGCTACCAATATATTTTTAATGCCATTGTAGAAGTTAGATATCCCAATTCCTTGAAATCTTGAAGATCCAGGATTAGGTGGAGTGGGTGTTGAGATGGCCAATTCATCCTCTGTACACCATTGTTATGTATGCATGTACAATGTTACTTTAAATATATGAATGTAACCAGTCCACAATCACAACGTATCTCAGCTGTTAAGGAACGCGAGCAAGCCGCCCATAGAGGGCAGCTGCGAGCGTTCAGGCTCACATGGTCCACATTGCCCAAATCACGAACAGCCGTGGGAAATTCCCCACATGATCAGGAGCTACAGAAAACAACTGCAGAAGAGAAAACAACTGCAGAAGAGAAAACAACTGCAGAAGAGAGGCGTGACCTGGGCGAGGCCACGCCGGTAGCAGCCAATGAGCTACCGTGCAACAAGATTCAAATGTATTGTGTTATGGTATATAATGAGATGTATCTGCCCCATTACCTCATGTTCGTGCTGAGCATCAATGAATAAACCTGTGTTAGTCCTTCCTGCGACTCCTTCTTTGTCTTCCGTGCAAGACACCAAATTGGCGACAAAGGTGGGATCGATGGCGAATCCCAAGGTCAAGCCGTACCAGTTCGATGTCAGCGAGCCTGAACAATGGGAGCTCTACGAGTGCCAGTTTCGGCACGCCATGGAGGCTGCAGGCGTTGACGACGACGCGAAGATGTGCTCCCACTTCCTGTCTCAGGTGGGGCCGGCCACGCTGCGGATCCTGATGACCCTGGTGGCCCCCCGGAAGGTGGACGAGGTGCCCATCGACCGTATCCTGGAGAGACTGCGTGAGCATTTCCAGCCACCCGTCTCGATTTTCCCAGCCCGGGTCGCGTTCCACAGGCGAGACCAGCAACCGGGCGAATCCGTGTCCGCCTATGCGGCGGCCCTCAGGCTTGCAGCGGTGCATTGCCAGTGGGACGACCTGGACCAGGCCCTCCGTGACTGCATGCTGTGCGGCTTGAGGGACGAGGAGCTTCAGAGGAGGCTCATGACCCGCGACCATCGCCTCACGTTCAACGAGGTACTGCGGGAGGCGCAAGCAGCCGATTAGGCCAGGAGCGGCGTCCGGCTATTCAAGTCCCGAGGGGCCACGTCCGAGAAGGCCAAGTCACCAGTGCAGGCGGCCCGGCGGACACCAGCGAAGACGGCCTGGTGGGCCCCCAAGCCGCCCGCCGCCGCACCAACATCGTCCGAGGAGTCCTCCACGACAGCGGATCCCTACTCCAGCGAGGACAACGATGTCCAGAGGATCAAGAAGCGAGGTGAGAGGCGGCAGACCCGAGAATGGCAGGACCGCCGCTGCGACAGTTGTGGGGCGGCCCACGACCGCACGAGGTGTCCGTTCCGGAAGGCCGAGTGCCACAACTGCGGCCGAAAGGGACACATCGCCCGAGTATGCAGGCGCGGACGAGTCGAGGACAAGGGCAGTTCCAGCCATTCCCAGACGCACCAACGAAAGGCGGCCGGCACCAGGAAGGTCTCAGCCGGCCACAGCGAGGACGGTGTGAACCGCGTGGGCCTGGAGCACCGGCGGTTCTTCATAGAGGTACTGTTGCAGGGGGTCCCAGTGAGGATGGAGATAGACTCGGAGTCTTCTTATTCCATCCTGTCCCAAAAAGAGTTTATGCGCATTCCCCCAGAGAAACGGCCCAAACTGCGGCCATGAGATCCAACCTACGGGACGTGCAGGGAAATGGGATCCCAGTGTTGGGGGTGGGGAACTTCAAGGTGGAGTTCAAGAACTACTCCGAGAAACTGCCCCTAGTGGTCCTAAAAGGGGGGAGGTGCTGCCTTTTGGGAACGCAGTGGTTTGCTCCCCTGGGGATCGAACTGTCCGGCATTAACGCCATCGAGACTGACCCAATGCGGGACGTGTGCGACGCACACCCGGACGTTTTCAAGAAGGGGCTCGGGAAATACAAGGGGCCCCCGGTTTCCTTTGAGCTGGACCCAGAAATCCGGCCCATCCGCCTCAAGCCAAGGAGAGTGCCCTTCGCCCTCAAGGACAAGATTGAGGCGGAACTGGACAAATTGGTGGGGCAGGGGATTTTGGTTCCAGTTGACTCGGCGGAGTGGGAAATGCCGATTGTTACAGCCCTCAAGTCAAATGGGGAGGTCAGAATTTGTGCGGACTATAAATGTACGATAAATAAGGCCATTCGGCCAAATGCATACCCGGTGCCCGTGGTCAGCCATTTGCTGGCCACGCTACATGGGGGGAGGTTTTTCGCCAAGTTAGATTTGGCTCAGGCGTACCAGCAGCTCTCTGTAACCCCGGCTGCTGCCACCGCGCAAACGATCGTAACGCACAAGGGGGCGTTTAAGGTAACGCGCCTTCAGTTTGGCGTGAATTCGGCCCCCGGAATTTTCCAGTCCCTCGTGGAACGCCTTTTAAAGGGGCTTCCAGACGTCCTCCCATACTTCGACGACGTGTTGATAACAGCGGGGAGCGAATTAGAGTTAGCCAAGAGGCTAGATGGGGTTCTCTCAGTGTTCGAGAGGGCAGGACTTCGATTGAGGAGGGACAAGTGCGTATTCTTCGCGAGGGAGGTAGAGTTTCTAGGGTTTAAGGTAACCCCGGACAGGATCAAACCCTCCGAGTCCAAGGTAGCGGCCGTGAGAGACGCCCCTCGCCCCACCGCGAAACCGGAGCTGCAGTCATTCCTAGGGCTCCTAAATTTCTATCACTCCTTCCTGCCTCGGAAGGCATCGGTCGCGGAGCCACTGCACGCGCTCCTTAAGAAGGATGCGGTTTGGCGGTGGGGGGACAAGCAGGAGAGGGCATTCAAAGAGCTTAAGTCACTCCTGTCTTTGGATGCAGTCCTGACCCATTTTGATCTGAAAAAACCAGTGGTGCTAGTCTGTGATGCGTCCCCGGTGGGGGTGGGGGCAGTCCTGTGCCACGTGTTGGAGAGCGGGAGGGAAGCCCCGGTGGCGTACTACTCAAGGTCCCTCTCGAAAGCCGAGCGCAATTACGCGCAAACAGATAGGGAGGCCCTAGCAATAATCGCGGGAACCAAGAAGTTCAACGATTTTTTATACAGCCGCGAGTTTACGGTAGTGACGGATCACAAGCCGCTTCTGGGGATCTTCACTACCGGCAAACCAACCCCACAAATTTCATCCCCCAGGATGCTGCATTGGGCCATTTTTCTCAACGCCTACCAATATGAGCTGGTCTATCGCCCAGGGAAGGAGATCTCCCATGCGGACGCCCTGTCCCGGTCCCCTCTCCCTAGTTTAGGGGACCCCACGTGTGAGGTAGAGCAGGAACACCAAGTCCTGCTAATTGAGTCTCTCGACTCACCCCCAATTGTGCGGGCCGACCTCGCCAAGGCCACGGCGGCCGACAAGATCCTGGCCCAAGTTAGTTCCTGGGTTAGAAAAGGGTGGCCCACCTCTCCCCCCGAGGAACATTTCAAGCCGTTTTTCAGGCGCAGAGTAGAGCTTTCTCTGGAAAGGGGCTGCTTACTCTGGGGCCAGCGGGTGGTTATCCCAGAGAAGCTGAGGGCCAAGGTGCTGAGGCTACTGCACACCAGCCACCCCGGGATCGTGCGCTCCAAGGCTCTGGCCAGGAGTTTCTTTTGGTGGCCCCAGATAGACGTTGACATAGAACGCCTAGTGGGCACGTGCGAGAGCTGCCAGAGCTCTCGGCCCGAGGAGTCCCGGTTACCCCATAGGGAATGGGATACGGCCCGCGGGCCATGGTCCCGGATCCATGTCGACTTTGCCGGACCTTTCCGCGGGTCCATGTTTCTCCTGGTAGTCGACTCCTACTCCAAGTGGTTGGAGGTAATCCCCATGAACAGCACGTCCTCTGCCGCAACCATTAAACAGTTGCGAAAGCTGTTTGCCTGCTTCGACCTGCCAGACGTCCTTGTGAGCGATAACGCGAGTACCTTCACGTCGGCAGAGTTCAAGACGTTTATGGAGAGGAACGCCGTCAGGCACATAACCGCTGCCCCATTTCACCCCGCCACAAACGGTCAGGTAGAGCGCCAAGTGCGCACTACGAAAGACACACTGCGGTGCATGGGTCCTGGTGAGTTGAACCTGCATCTGTGCCAGTTCCTCATCTGCTACAGGACAACCCCTTTAGCGTCAGGTTTTTCCCCAGCCGAACTCCTCATGAGGAGGCGTCCGGTAACACTGTTTGACCGGATGGATCCGTCCAGGGTGGAGGATGAAGGGAGAAACATAAGCATAGGGGGAGAGAGCTCCAAAAGTTTTGCGGCAGGGGACCCGGTTCACTGCAGAAACTACGCGGCTTCGGGGCCAGCGTGGGTGCCAGGGACAATTGTTGAGCAAACGGGGCCGGTATCCTACAGGGTCGAGACTAGTTCAGGTCTACTCTGGAGAAGGCACGCCGACCAAATCCGAAGGCGAGTCACCGGCGAGGGGGAATCAGCGTTAGGGTCCTCCCCCACCCGCATTACCCAAGGGGGAGACACAGAGGAGGATACTTTCAAAGAGAGGGATAAGTTTGATGATGATTATGAGTTGCAGTACCAGGGGGATGTAGCGGAGTGGTCCCCCACCCGTCCTAGCGAGAAGAGGAGTTTCAGTTCAGCCCCTGGTACTTCCAGTCCCCCTAGCCCCTTTGTTTTGGAATATGCAATAGCTCCTGCCCCCCGGAGACCAACACCCCCAAGACAGGCAACAGGGGCGAGTCCGCCCACCACAGTCTCGAGAATGCCCGGACAGGCAGCGGGGGGGTGGGCGAGGCCACAAGGGCCTCTTCGTTGGTCCCGAGATTCGTACTGGGGGGGTCCCCAAACTCCTCAAGCGGCAGGCAAGGATTCACTTCCCAACTATTCATTCCATTCCCGTCCCCCAATGCAAGGTTACCGCAGACGCCACACCGAGCCGCTAATGAGTCCCCCCTTTCCAGTGCAGGGCAGGACTCCGCGGAACCAGGAGCCTCCGGCTCCCCTGCGTTAAGTCAGGCGGCCGCACGCCCCAGGCGCACATGCGGCAAGCCACAATGGTTGAGGGACTTCGTCCCATCCTAGGGGGGAGGGATGTTATGTATGCATGTACAATGTTACTTTAAATATATGAATGTAACCAGTCCACAATCACAACGTATCTCAGCTGTTAAGGAACGCGAGCAAGCCGCCCATAGAGGGCAGCTGCGAGCGTTCAGGCTCACATGGTCCACATTGCCCAAATCACGAACAGCCGTGGGAAATTCCCCACATGATCAGGAGCTACAGAAAACAACTGCAGAAGAGAAAACAACTGCAGAAGAGAGGCGTGACCTGGGCGAGGCCACGCCGGTAGCAGCCAATGAGCTACCGTGCAACAAGATTCAAATGTATTGTGTTATGGTATATAATGAGATGTATCTGCCCCATTACCTCATGTTCGTGCTGAGCATCAATGAATAAACCTGTGTTAGTCCTTCCTGCGACTCCTTCTTTGTCTTCCGTGCAAGACACCAAAACCATCTTCCTGCTCTCCATACATAACTAGGTGAGTCTGTGGACAACCCACAACAGATAAGAAAAATTCCTTTTTTTGGGCAGCAGCTCCTTGAATTCCCCACCTAGCCTGGTTAGCAATTGTGGGAGTTTGGGAGCTGTTGTTCAAAAAATAACTTCCCCAATCTTTGGGCAGAAACACATACTGTACTACTACAGACACTGTTAAGAGATTGATCAAAATGGCGTCTGTCCTGCCTTCCTGCAACTTTCTGGAATGTCTGTCCTCAACAGTCCTGCTCAACTCCTGTAAGTTTTAACCTGTGACTTCCCTTAGTGATTCAGTCCTTCTTGAGTTTTGTTTCCTCATTTCCTGCTGCCTTCTACCTTTTCCAGAAATATTGTCTTTGCAGACAGTTTTATCTTTTCATGATGTGCCCAAAGTAGGACAGCCTCAGTTTCATTATTTTTGTCTCCAGAAGAAGTTGATATTTGTGTTTTTTTAATTTTTTTAATTTTTATTAACCTTAAAACAAATAAACATATAACATCACATCACATCACAATACATTGTATAAATGAAACAAAGACAATTACATTACAATACAAAAAAATGAAATAAAATAAATGGGTATTACTTTCTTCATCATATTAATACAGTATATTTTTCTCATTCTAATACATATTTAAATCTATATTCAAATATTACTATTTTTATTATCTCCGGGGCTTTGTATATATCACGGGTGATATTTTTTTGTTTGTTTTGCTTTAGTTTGAGTAATAAAGGAAGTTGAGATTTGGGTTGCTCTGGAACCTACTTGTTCATCTTTCTTGCAATCCGGGGTATCTGCAAAGCTCTCCTGCAGCACCACATTTCCAATGAATCAACTTTTTTCCTGTCAGCTTTCTTTATTGTTCACCTTTTGATCCATGCATTGTTGGATCGGGGCCGCGGGGCGGCCGTTGGGTCCCGGAGGAGACTGGTCAAGCAAGGAGACACGAGGCAAGATGGAGCGAAGACCAGTTATTAATTGAGGGAAAATCATAGCATATATAGAAAGCAAAGGCTGTGTGTGATGAAACCGTCATCTGACAAGAATCACATCTCATGTTTACACGGGTTAATTGGAAACCTCTCCTGGGGAAGTTAATTAACTAAATTAAACACTGACAGGGGAACTTCATTGTCCCATGCTTATCCTGGAGTAAACATGGACGATGTTGGCTTAAGGGCTTGGGGTAATCCGCGGGTGCGATATTACCTATTACCTTACTGGTTAGTTAGACATTCAATCTCCTCTTGCTCGGACCGCTTGTCAGGTCAGATATGGGTGAATCAAACTATGGCTATTAATCCGCTCCCCAATTTCTGTCCCCTCGGAACCAATGGCTCGAGGGAGCGTTCTCCCAAGTTATGGGTCTGTCAGGGATAGTACACCAATTGTGCACACGGATCCCGCAATGCATGGTGAAATGACTACAATAGGGTGAATGAACTTGGGTTTGGTTTTCAGTGACATGTCCTTACTTTTGACGATTTTTTGTCTAGTTCCATTATTGCTGCCTTTTATGTTTTCAAGGTCTCAGTCATCTCCAGCTTTCTTGGCTACAGTTTCCATTTGGATTGATGACTGAGCCTAGATATACAAAATATTTCACTATTTCAATGTCTTCATTGTCAATGTTACATTTGTGTATTTCTGTAGTGATAATTTTGGTCTTAATGTTTAACTGCAGACCTGCTTTTTGTTTCTGGTCTGTCCTATGCAATTTTAAATGTTTCTTCTGACATCCATTACAGCGTTTCTTTTCTTATGACTACAGGTATAGTCTTTTTTGTATTCTTCCCTTGTAATATCCCTGATTTCTGTTGGATAATCTTTGTAGGTGGTGTAGTTAGTATTAAACGCAAACCTCCCTCAATTCCCCCCTTTTCACCTCTTACTGTAGTTCAACTTTTGAATATTCAGGTACAGAGGAATTTGTTCAAATAAAGTTATCATGTAAGTGGCAAAGCCTCCACACTGGATGTCCTTTACCTTCCCACTGAAGAAGTGGTTCCGTGAGGGCAGAAGAAGTGGAGGAAGGAAGAGAAGAGAAGAGGCGAGAATGCCTAACCCTAACGGGAGGGGAGGGGCTTTTCCCCTTTAAATGCATTAGTTTGCTTTTGAGCTTGGAGGCCAGGCTTAGCACCGGGCGGCCAGAGTTCGGGCAGGGAAGGGTGAGGGGGTGGGTTGACACCGTGGTGCGGGGCCCCGAGAGGTGAGGGGCCCGTAGCATTTGCTACTCTTGCTATATGGCTAATCCGGCACTGAATCAAGGGAGAAAAGACTGGAGACTTTTGATGTCTTGCACGGAAGACAAAGAAGGAGTCGCAGGAAGGACTAACACAGGTTTATTCATTGATGGTCAGTATGAACATGTGGTAATGGCGGAGGTACATCTCATTATATACAGTAGCACAATACATTTGAATCTTGCTGCATGGTAGCTCATTGGCTGCTACCGGCGTGACCTCGCCCAGGTCATGCCTCTCTTCTGTAGTTCTTCTTCTGTAGTTCTTGATCATGCGGGGAAGTTCCCGCGGCTGTTCGTGATTTGGGGAATGTGAACCATGTGAGACTGAACGCTCGCAGCTGCCCTCTATGGGCGGCTTGCTCGCGTTCCTTGACAGCTGAGATACATTGTGATTGTGGACTGGTTACATTCATATATTTAAAGTAACATTGTACATGCATACATAACATCCCTCCCCCCTAGGATGGGACGAAGTCCCTCAACCATTGTGGTTTGCCGCACGTGCGCCTTGGGCATGCGGCCGCTTGACTTAACACAGGGGAGCCGGCGGCTCCTGGTTCCTGCCCTACAATGGAAAGGGGGGACTCATTAGTGGCTCGGTGTGGCGTCTGTGGTAACCTTGCATTGGGGGACGGGAATGGAATGAATAGTTGGGAAGTGAATCCCTGCCTGCCGTTTGGGGAGTTTGGGGACCCCCCTAGTATGAATCTCGGGACCGACGAAGAGGCCCTCATGGCCTCGCCACCCCCCGCTGCCTGTCCGGGCGTTCTAGAGACTGTGGTGGGCGGACTCGCCCCTGTTGCCTGTCTTGGGGGTGTTGGTCTCCGGGGAGCAGGAGCTATGGTATACTGTAAAAAAAAAGGGCTAGGGGGACTGGAAGTACCAGGGGCTGAACTGAAACCCCTCTTCTCGCTAGGACGGGTGGGGGACCACTCCGCTACACCCCCCTGGTACTGCAACTCATAATCATCGTCAAACTGATCCCTCTCTTTCAAAGTATCCTCTTCTGTGTCTCCCCCTTGGGTAATGCGGGTGGGGGAGGACCCTAACGCTGATTCCCCCTCACCGGTGACTCGCCTTCTGAGTTGGTCGGCGTGCCTTCTCCAGAGTAGACCTGAACTAGTCTCGACCCTGTAGGATACAGGCCCCATTTGCTCAACAACTGTCCCTGGTACCCACGCTGGCCCCGAGGCCGCGTAGTTCCTGCAGTGAACCGGGTCCCCTACCGCAAAACTTTTGGAGCTCTCCCCCCCTATGCTTATATTTCTCCCTTCATCCTCCACCCTGGATGGATCCATCTGGTCAAAAAGTGTTACCGGACGCCTCCTCATGAGGAGTTCGGCTGGGGAAAAACCTGAAGCTAAGGGGGTTGTCCTGTAGCAGATGAGGAACTGACACAGATGCAGGTTCAACTCACCGGGACCCATGCGCCGCAGTGCGTCTTTCGTAGTGCGCACTTGGCGCTCTACCTGACCGTTTGTGGCGGGGTGAAACGGGGCAGCGGTTATGTGCCTGACGGCGTTCCTCTCCATGAACGTCTTGAACTCTGCCGACGTGAAGGTACTAGCGTTGTCGCTCACAAGGATGTCTGGCAGGCCGAAGCAGGCAAAAAGCTTGCGCAACTGTTTAATGGTTGCGGCAGAGGAAGCCCCTTTCCAGGGAAAGCTCTACTCTGCGCCTGAAAAACGGCTTGAACTGTTCCTTGGGGGGAGAGGTGGGCCACCCTTTTCTAACCCAGGAGCTAACTTGGGCCAGGATCTTGTCGGCCACCGTGGCCTTGGAGAGGTCGGCCGGCACAATTGGGGGAGAGTCGAGAGACTCAATCAGCAGGACTTGGTGTTCCTGCTCTACCTTGCATGTGGGGTCCCCTAAGCTAGGGAGAGGGGATCGGGACAGAGCGTCCGCATGGGAGATCTCCTTCCCTGGGCGATAGACCAGCTCATATTGGTAGGCGTTGAGAAAAATTGCCCAATGCAGCATCCTGGGGGAAAGAATTTGCGGGGTTGGTTTGCCGGTAGTGAAGATCCCTAGAAGCGGCTTGTGATCCGTCACTACCGTAAACTTGCGGCCGTATAGGAAATCGTGGAACTTCTTTGTTCCCGCGATTATGGCTAGGGCCTCCCTATCTGTTTGCGCGTAATTGCGCTCGGCCTTCGAGAGGGACCTTGAGTAGTACGCCACCGGGGCTTCCCTCCCGCTCTCCAACACTTGGCACAGGACCGCCCCCACCCCCACCGGGGACGCATCACAGACTAGCACCACTGGTTTTTTTGGATCGAAGTGGGTCAGGACAGCATCCGAAGACAGGAGTGACTTAAGCTCTTTGAATGCTCTCTCCTGCTTGTCCCCCCACCGCCAAACCGCATCCTTCTTAAGGAGCGCGTGCAGTGGCTCCGCGACCGATGCCTTCCGAGGCAGGAAGGAGTGATAGAAATTTAGGAGCCCTAGGAATGACTGCAGCTCCGGTTTCGCGGTGGGGCGAGGGGCGGCTCTCACGGCCGCTACCTTAGACTCGGAGGGTTTGATTCCGTCCGGGGTTACCTTAAACCCTAGAAACTCTACCTCCCTCGCAAAAAATACGCACTTGTCCCTCCTCAATCGAAGTCCTGCCCTCTCAAACACTGAGAGAACCCCATCTAGCCTCTTTGCTAGCTCTAATTCACTCCCCGCTGTTATCAACACGTTGTCGAAGTATGGGAGGACGCCTGGAAGCCCCTTTAAAAGGCGTTCCACGAGGGACTGGAAAATTCCGGGGGCCGAATTCACGCCAAACTGGAGGCACGTTACCTTAAACGCCCCCTTGTGCGTTACGATCGTTTGCGCGGCGGCAGCAGCCGGGGTTACAGAGAGTTGCTGGTACGCCTGGGCCAGATCTAGCTTGGCGAAACACCTCCCCCCATGTAACGTGGCCAGCAAATGGCTGACCACGGGCACTGGGTATGCATTTGGCCGAATGGCCTTATTTATCGTACATTTATAGTCCGCACAAATCCTGACCTCCCCATTTGACTTGAGGGCTGTAACAATCGGCGTTTCCCACTCCGCCGAATCAACTGGAACCAAAATCCCCTGCCCCACCAATTTGTCCAGTTCCGCCTCAATCTTGTCCTTGAGGGCGAAGGGCATTCTCCTCGGCTTGAGGCGGATGGGCCGGATTTCTGGGTCCAGCTCAAAGGAAACCGGGGGGGCCTTGTATTTCCCGAGCCCCTTCTTTAAAACGTCCGGGTGTGCGTTGCACACATCCCGCATTGGGTCAGTCTCGATGGCGTTAATGCCGGACAATTCGATCCCCAGGGGAGCAAACCACTGCGTTCCCAAAAGGCAGCGCCTCCCCCCTTTAAGGACCACTAAGGGCAGTTTCTCGGAGTAGCTCTTGAACTTCACCTTGAAGTTCCCCACCCCCAACACTGGGATCCCATTTCCCTGCACGTCCCGTAGATTGGATCTCATGGCCCGCAGTTTGGGCCGCTTCTCTGGGGGAATGCGCATAAACTCTTTTTGGGACAGGATGGAATAAGAAGACCCCGAGTCTATCTCCATCCTCACTGGGACCCCCTGCAACAGTACCTCTACGAAGAACCGCCGGTGCTCCAGGCCCACGCGGTTCACGCCTTCCTCGCTGTTGCCGGCTGAGACCTTCCTGGTGCCGGCCGCCTTTTGTTGGTGCGTCTGGGAATGGCTGGAACTGCCCTTGTCCTCGACTCACCCGCGCCTGCATACTCGGGCGATGTGTCCCTTTCGGCCGCAGTTGTGGCACTCGGCCTTCCGGAACGGGCACCTCGTGCGGTCGTGGGCCGCCCCACAACCGTCGCAGCGGCGGTCCTGCCGTTCTCGGGTCTGCCGCTTCTCACCTCGCTTCTTGATCCTCTGGACGTCATCATCCTCGCTGGAGTAGGGGTCCGCTGTTGTGGACGACTCCTCGGACGACGTTGGTGTGGCGGCGGGTGGCTTGGGGGCGCGCCAGGCCGTCTTCGCTGGTGTCTGCCGGGCTGCCTATACTGGTGACTTGGCCCTCTTGGACGTGGCCCCTCGAGACTTGAATAGCCGGACGCCGCTCCTGGCCCCCTTGGCTGCTTGGGCCTCCCGCAGTACCTCGTTGAATGTGAGGCGATGGTCGCGGGTCATGAGCCTCCTCTGAAGCTCCTCGTCCCTCAAACCACACAACATGCGGTCACGGAGGGCCTGGTCCAGGTCGTCCCACTGGCAATGCACTGCTGCAAGTCTGAGGGCCGCCGCGTAGGCGGACACGGATTCGCCCGGTCGCTGGTCTCGCCTGTGGAACGCGACCCGGGCTGGGAAAATCAAGATGGGCGGCTGGAAGTGCTCACCCAGCCTCTCCAGGATACGGTCGATGGGCACCTCGTCCACCTTCCGGGAGGCCACCAGGGTCATCAGGATCCGCAGCGTGGCCGGCCCCACCTGGGCCAGGAAGTGGGAGCGCATTTTCACGTCGTCGTCGACGCCGGTGGCTTCCATTGCGTGCCGAAACTGGCACTCGTAGAGCTCCCATTGCTCGGGCTCGCTGACATCAAACTGGTACGGCTTGACCTTGGGATTCGCCATCAATCCCATCCTCGTCGCCAATTTGGTGTCTTGCACGGAAGACAAAGAAGGAGTCGCAGGAAGGACTAACACAGGTTTATTCATTGATGGTCAGTATGAACATGTGGTAATGGCGGAGGTACATCTCATTATATACAGTAGCACAATACATTTGAATCTTGCTGCATGGTAGCTCATTGGCTGCTACCGGCGTGACCTCGCCCAGGTCACGCCTCTCTTCTGTAGTTCTTCTTCTGTAGTTCTTGATCATGCGGGGAAGTTCCCGCGGCTGTTCGTGATTTGGGGAATGTGAACCATGTGAGACTGAACGTTCGCAGCTGCCCTCTATGGGCGGCTTGCTTGCGTTCCTTGACAGCTGAGATACATTGTGATTGTGGACTGGTTACATTCATATATTTAAAGTAACATTGTACATGCATACATAACAAGACTGGAGCTTGATCCTCTCACAGCCTGCTTTGATACTGCACTGAGATGTGTTGTATCCTGTTTACAATACAGTAGCAACAACTAGATTTGCAGCTAAAATTTTGTGTAAATGGATTTCTTCTATTTCGGGGATTTTCTTTTCACCCAGCAATGAATAAATGGTCACTCTATCCACATTACTTGTTTATTAAATTACCATAGCAGAAGAAACTTCCAGAATATTTATTTCCACTGATGTTTGCCCACAGAAGAATTATCAAGGTTTCCAGTTTTCACTATTTCCTGACACTATCTTGTATTGTACTTCATAAATATGAGGAAAATGTCTGAGACTGTGGATTTGTGCTGTATTTCCTCCCCAGCACTGTAATAGCTACAGCATAGTGGATGTTCATCTTAAGCATAGGTGATGGCAGGAAGGACATTTAATGACTATCCATCCATTCCTCCATTTTGTGAGACACAAGATGTCAGGTGGTCTCGTTATTCCATTGCCTACAACTGAGGATGATCGAGGTGTATGCTACTTGCTGCCCTGATAGCAGATTTCATGGCAGTGTCGATCCAGGCATGAGGGTGGGCTGTGTGTTCTCCTGTAAAGTAGACCCGTCCTTCGTTCTGGAACAAAGCCTTGAAGAAGTGGCTGAGCTGGTACGGGAAGGGAAAAGCAAAAGCCCCCATAGAAAACCTGTCAAGGGACCATTTCTGGATCACGTGCCTGTTGCAAACCGATTTGAGATAATCTTTGGATATGTTGTGGACTTCTGACAGGTCATCCATCACCACATCAAGGTACTTTTCATCACTAAGAGGAAGAAAGAAGTCAGCATCATCATTCCAGGTGTAAGAAACCAGGAGTACTCCAAGGCCACTGGAAAAATTATGGCTTGGGTAGTATATCATTCGGGAAGGATGGTCAGTAATTGACTTTCCCCCTCGAATGCCCTCTACCTCCCAAAATCGGTCAGTGCAAGCCAAGGCAACTTTTGAAGAGCTGGCATAATGGAAGGACCGGAAGGCATGAGCCTTGACGTGGGAAAGAGGTGGCTGGAATTTGATAAGTTGTGTGGCTCTTGCAGTGGCCGTGACAAGGACGTAGTCGGCAGTCAGCAATGACAAGGCACGGCTTTCCATCTTGCGGAAAAACACCCTCACTTTCTTGTCCAAACGAATTATCTTCTCCACTCTTCTGTTTAAATAGATTTTTTCTGACAATTCCTGGGTGAAAGCATTAGGGAGCTGGTCAAATCCACCGGTGATTTCCTCAAAACTTACAAGATCAAAGCAGGCGGAGGGAGAAAAGAAGGATAAAGATGAGTAAATAATAAATAACAAACAAGTAAACCTACTGAACAACACTCTGTTCTGTCTCCCCCTCCCTCTTACTTTCCCCGCTGGGAAAACACTCACAGCACAGTATATCCAAGAGAAGTCCAAGTTCCGTCCAAAAATCCAGTCGAGAGTTTCATTAAGCCAAGGAGACAAGCAAACCGGAGCAGGGACAGGGAAGCTCAAACTTTGTCCGTCACGGAGCCACACCCGGCGTTCTGGCTCTTTATATCCCCCCATGGGGTGTGGCCCAATGCTTCCTAATTACCTCCTGGCCCTCCTATCTCTCTGCCTCTGCTGGAGACGCTTTGCCTTGCTCCGATGTCTAGTGTCAGCCACGCCTCATCACCAGAGCTGTCTGTGAACTACGGCTGCTGTCGAGGAACATTCTCACCGTCAGACTGCTGCTGGAGTTCCAACAGAGGCTAAAGCAATGTTGGTGGGGCACTCCTGGGGAGGGGGGTCCTGCCAGCTCCTCCCCCTCATCCTCAGAGTCCTCATACCCAAGGTGGGCTGGTTCGGGGGCCGGAACTGGGCCAGGGGCCGGAACTGGGCCAGGGGCTGGACTCACAACACTATCCCCTGCCGCAGGACCCTTCCCCCAGGGTTGACGGTCAAGACGAGGCCGCAAGGGGAACTGGGCATGGAAAGAGTGGATGAGGTCGGGGCAGGGACATTGACAGCATCCACCCAGGTGAAGTCCTCCGGCCCGTACCCCTGCCACTTGATCAGGTATTGGAAACGGCCCTTGATCCAATGAGAGTCACAGATGCTGGTGACCTCACACTCCTCCGCGCCATCCCCGCCAGGTGTGGGCGGCGGGGCAGGGGCACCCGGGCACCAGAGGGAACACGCCGGGGCTTCTGGTACCAGAAGGGATCGGTGGAAGACCGGGTGGACATGCAATGAGAGGGGCAGAGTGAGGCAGTAGGCAACGGGATTGATGACAGCCATGACCGGAAACGGCCCAATGAATCTATGGTCCAGCTTCTTGGTGGGATGGTCGGTCGGTCGGTGCTTCGTGGAGAGCCAAACCCGATCCCCGACTGCCATCAGCGGCGACGCCCGGCACGAGCGGTCGGCAACCTTCTTGTAATCTTCCTTAGCCTGGGTCAGCTGGCGCCGCACTCATTGGTGGACCGCCCACAGCTCCTCCAGGAATTCCTGAGTCTCAGGAACAGGGGAATCGGAGGGAGTCAAAGGGAAGAGGCGTGGGTGGTACCCCAGGTTTGCGTAGAATGGGGTCAGCCAGGTGGAGGTGTGCTGGGAGTTGTTGAAGGCAAACTCCGCAAGGGGGAGGTATTCGCCCCAGTCGCTTTGCTGGTGGTTCATCCAGGATGCCGATCACTTTTTCCGTGCCCCGGTTGGTCTCCGGATGGTGAGCCGACGACAGGCATACCTGCACGTCCAGCACAACCATCAGGCTTTTCCAAAAATGCACTGTGAACTGCGTGCCCCAATCCGAGACCACCCTATACGGCAAGCCGTGGAGGCGGAATACATGTTGCAGGAACAGGCGGGTAGTCATACGGGCCGATGACAGCCCCCGACAGGGGATGAAGTGCACCATCTTTGTTAACATGTCGACCACCGCCAAGACAGTCGTGTACCCTGACACCGGCAGCAAGTCCATCAAGAAGTCCATGGAGATGGCACCCCACGGCCTGTCCAGTGTCGGCAAGGGTTGGAGGAGGCCGGATGGTGCACCGGTGGCAGCTTTCACCTGGTGACACGGCACGCAGCAGGGCACATAGGCATAGACGTCATGCCACACCCAAGGCCACCAGAAAGTCCGTAGCACCAAACTGAGGGTCTTGAAGAACCCAAAATGTCCTGCCGCGGGATTGTCATGGCATTGAGTCAAGATGAGAGTTTGGAGCGGGCCCATGGGCACATACAGCCACCCCTGGTGTCTGAGTAGTGCTTCCTCATAAGACCATAGGGATGTGGGGTCTACCTCTGCTTTCCGTTGTTGAGTTCACGCATCCAAACCCTGCGCATCTCACACTTGCGCTCGCAGGTCCACCGGCTCATGGACCACAGCCAAGGAGGCCGCGGGCAGAACCGTCCATGTGGGCGGTGGGTCCTTGGTGTGGAAGTACTCCAGTTTGCGGGAAAGAGCGTCCGCACATTGGCGCTGCTGGTGATGTAGGTCACACGGAAGTCGAATCGGCTGAAGAACAGGGACCATCGGACTTGTCGCTGGTTCAGCTGCCTGCCCGTCGTCAGATGCTCGAGGTTCCGGTGGTCCGTTCGAACCTCCAACTGATGTTGAGCCCCTTCAAGATGATGCCGCCAAGCCTCGAATGCAGCCTTGATGGCCAGCAACTCCTTTTCCCAGATGGTATAGTTGCATTCAGATGAGGTAAGCTTCCAGGAGTAATAGGCACAGGGAAAAAGAATTCCGCCATCTTCCGAGGCTTGCAACAATATTGCTCCGATTGCCACGCCGGATGCGTCTGCCTCCACCATGAAGGGCCAGGTAGGGTCTGCATGGCACAGAATGGGCTCAGTGATGAAGGCTTGCTTGAGGGCCTCAAACGCCTGCTGCTGTGGGGGACTCCACCGGAACGGAATCTTCTTTCATAGGAGCTGGGTGAGGAGTATCGTCAATTAAGCGTAACTAGGGATGAACATGCAGTAGTAGTTGGTAAACCCCAAAAAACGTTGGATGTCCTTCACTCGACGGGGGGGGGGGGGTGTCCAAGGACACAGGGCCTCTATCTTGTGTGGGTCAATGGCGATACCCTCAGGAGAAATGATATGGCCAAGGTACTCGATGGAAGTCCGGAAGAAGAAGCATTTCTCCAGCTTAGCATAGAGCTGGTGCTCCCACAGGTGCTGTAGGACGAGGCAGACCTGCCGAACATGCTCCACCCGGGATCCGGAGTAGACCAGGATGTCGTCCAGGTAGATCACCACAAAATGTCGAGCACATCCTGGAACACGTCGTTCATGAAGTGCTGGAAATCTGCGGGGGCGTTGGTCAAACCAAACGGCATCACGGTGTACTCGAAATGGCTATAGTGGGTGCCGAAGGCCGTCTTCCATTCATCCCCCGCCCGCATCCACACCAGGTTGTAGGCCCCTCGCAAGTCAAGCTTGGTGAATATGGTGTCCTCCCACAGCCTCTCCATGAGTTCTGAGATGAGCGGTAGGGGGTACCGGTTCCGCACCATGATGGCATTGAGCCCATGGTAGTCGCAGCACAAATGCAGGTCCCCTGTCTTCTTCTTGACAAAGAGCACCGGGCCTGAGAGGGGGGAAGACGAGGGCCGAATAAACCCTCAGGCCAGGTTTTTGTCCAGGAAGTCCCGCAAGGTGGCCAGCTCGGGTCCTGACGTAGGGCACAAGCGCCCCACCGGCAGTGGCGCGTCAGGCTTAAGGTCCACAGGACAGTCATAGGGCCGGTGCGGGGGCAAACGGTCTGCCTCGCGTTCGCTGAACACATCTGCAAAGTCGGACAGCTCGGGGGGCAAGGAGACTGCAGAGGAGGAGACCTCCTGGCCGGCGCAAGTGTGGTGGATGTGGTCGATGCACTGCATGGCCGGGAAGGCGATGGCATTCCGTGACCACGCTACCTGAGGGTCATGGGCCCGGAGCCAGGCCATGCCTAGGACCAGAGGTCTGCAGTTATGTAAAACTGGATTGCTTCTTCATGTGCCCCAGTGGCCAGGCTGGGAGGCTGTCTTGATGGGCCCCGACACGGGTTCCTGCCCATCAATAGTTTCTACCTGCAACGGCGGGTTGACCAGGGCCAGGGGAATCCCAAAGTGGGCTGCAAAAGCCCGGTCCATGAAGTTGGTCATGGCTCCTGAATCCACCAGTGCATGTGCCGGAATACCCTCGGGCCAGCCTGAGACAAGGATCCAAGTGTCCAACACCAGGTGCTGGGGAGGCCAGGGTCTGTGTCGGCAGACTCTGGTGAGGGCGTGGTGTGTGCCCGGCCAAGGGTTTCCCCTAGGCCAAGCCGACCCCATTTCTAAGCTGGCCGGGCTGAGAACCAGAGCTGGACGTGGGTGCCCCACCCCCCTTCCAAGGGCAGGAGACGGCAAAGTGTCCGGGTTCCCCACAATACAGACACAGAACCCCTTGGCGGCGGCGTGCCTGCTCCTGGGCCGTCAGATGGGGTCGGGCCACCCCAAGCTCCATCGGCTCCTCAGCCATCGCCATGAACCATGGGGCGGAGTGTCACTGGCGCCGACCGTGGGTGCGCTGCATCCGTCGGCGCTGAAGGCATGTGTCGATGCGAAGGCATTAGACCACCATGGCATCAAGGGCCAGGGGGACCTCTACCCGGACCAACTCATCCTGTAGTTCCTCAGACAGCCCGTCCTGGAAGGCGTCCATCAGTACCGCGTTATTCCACACTGAGTCCTGGCACAAAAGCCGAAACTCGTTGATGTATTCCTGCAGAGGGCACTTCCCTTGCCGGGGGTCCTTGATGCGCCTGGCTGCCATCTGGGCCCGGATGGGGTCCTCATAAATGTGGCCCAGGTAGTGCCGGAAGCCCTGGTAGTCCGTCAGCAGCGGACTGTTCTGGGTCAGCAAAGGCGTGGCCCACTGGGCAGCAGGGCCAGACAGGAGACTGATCACAAACCCCACCCTGGCCCGGTCATCGGGGAAATCCTCGGGCCGTGCAGCCATAAACTAATCAGGCATGGCCACTGGGCATTTCCGATAAGGAAGAGGGGCCACAGGGGTGGCCAGTGTGGCGACTTGGGCCGTCAGGTGTGCCACTTGCTGCTGTAGTTGTTGGTTTGCCACCTGCAGCTGTTGCAGCTCCTCCATCATGCCAGCAACGTTGCCCGTTTGGAGTGACGGACAAGATGTTCTGTCTCCCCCTCCCTCTTACTTTCCCCGCTGGGAAAACACTCACAGCACGGTATATCTAAGAGAAGTCCAAGTTCCATCCAAAAATCCAGTCCAGAGTTTCATTAAGCTGAGGAGACAAGCAAACAGGAGCAGAGACAGGGAAGCTCAAACTTTGTCCATCACGGAGGCACACCCGGCGTTCTGGCTCCTTATATCCCCCCATGGGGTGTGGCCCGATGCTTCCTAATTACCTCCTGGCCCTCCTATCTCTCTGCCTCTGCTGGAGATGCTTTGCCTTGCTCCAATGTCTAGCGTCCAGCCACGCTTCATCACCAGAGCTGTCTGTGAGCTGCGGCTGCTGTCGAGGAACATTCTCACCGTCAGACTGCTGCTGGAGTTCCAAGGGAGGTTGAGGCAATGTCGGTGGGTCACTCCTGGGGAGGGGGGTCCTGCCAGCTCCTCCCCCTCATCCTCCGAGTCCTCATACTCAAGGTGGACCGGTTCGGGGGCCAGAACCGGGCCGGGGGCCGGACTCTCAACACACTCGTGGAGGTAAACAGAGCCCAATGCTCTATTTGGACAACTTCATTTTTCTACTTAAGACCTCCACAACTGAAAGTCACTGTCTATGTATGGCCAATGGAAAGGGCGGGTTTGGCCCTTTCTTACTTTTCAATCTGGGTACCAATAATCTCATGGAAATAATCAATGATATCACTGACCCTAAGAAAGATGGAATTGCCTTCATTCTCTGACCAGAGAATACATAATCTTCCCCAATTACCTGTCATCATCAACAAAGGTGACATATTCCAAGACAATGTTCAGAAATGATACATAAAATCCAGAATCTGCATTCATTAGGTCACCAATCATATCTACTGCTCCTCTGCTTAGGTTTCCTTCTTTAATTAAGTATTCCTAGATGAGGGAAAATGAGATTTTTTTTTTGACATGTAATTTAGAAATATAATTGTTTCCTTTTTAGTTTCACCAAAATGATATTCAACTTTATCCCTCAGCTACTAGAAATGGCAGGGCTTCTTCCTTCCATGGGAAGACTCCAGTTTATCACAAAAGAACACAATAGCATACAACTGCTCCAAAAATCTAATTATTGTCAGCTGTGCTCTTGAATGATGGACAGGGTATTGGACCGCAGCAGTCACCAAGTGTTATCCCAGAGGAGTAAAAAGACCCCTTGGAGGCCCCCCCCCAAAGATGGGATGACCCAATTGTGAAAAATTTTGGTTGAACCTGGAGAAGAATTACACGGCAGTGAAACGAATGGAAAATGAGTTGTTAGAAATATTGCTGCACCATTTCCATTGATGCTACAGTATATGTACTGTATTCATAAGCTATTGGCAATTGTGTCATTCGGACACTAGATGGCAGCATAGAGCAATCTAATCTCTATGTGAAAGGGTGGGCGCTTTCACTGAGGAGAATAATTTGTCAGTTAAGGCAATGACCATTTGAAAACTGACAGTTGGGATTTGGCAGTTGGAAACTGACCATTGGAGACTAAAATTGTTAGTTGGGACTTGAGCTGTGATCTGAGTGGTCGCAAGATCTGTGTGCTCTCTCTCATTATGTGGTGAATGCTGGTGGCAAAATATCTGTAGATAGTTGATGTTTTTTAAATATATAAACAATTAAAATTTCTTAATAAAGTCTTCATCATTTTTTTCATCAGGGTCAGTCCAAGATAAATATATTATATAATTTTTTTCTGACATGAGTTGTGACCAGCAAGAACTTACTCCTTGATAGTCTGGTCACTCAAGGAAATCAAGGAAAAATCAAGATATTTCTAATATAATACCCATTTTCTACTCTGTTTCTACTACCTACACCAGAGGTTCTCAACCTTTCTAAGTTGGGGGCCGGGTCACACTTTTTCAGACAGTTGAGAGGGCTGGACTGGTGGTCCCCCCCCCCACCATAAATGCTGTCATAAACATATCCGTGTCTGCTGTAAATGCTGCCATAAATGCATCCATGGCTGCCATTCTAATCAATAAAGCTCAGACTAAAGAATGCAAGCGCGGCGCCAAAATGGCCGCCGCGCTCTTTGCGCCCCCCCCACAGGACAGAGAATCCGGGTAGTTAGGGGCGTGGCCAGCTCCCTTATAAAAGGGGTGGCCACGAGGCAGCCGAGCTGCCATTTTAGCTCAGCGACGGAGCGGAGAAGTCTTTTCCCCTGTGTCTCCGTCGCTCTTTCACTTACCGGGAAGCCTTTTTGGCGGCGATTTTTCCTTTTCGCTTCCCTTTGCTCCGGTGGAGATGCCTTCGAAGAAGAAGGCAGCTTCGAGTGCGGCTCGCGCTGTTAGGAGGCGCAACCCAGGTCGGAGGACCGCGGTGCCGCCTCCCCAGCAGCCGCCTTTGCAGGCCCCTGCCGGGACCGGCGGAATGGGGTCTATTGCCCCTTGGCCTGGAGCGGGCGAACAGAGTGCGGGCACGGTAGGGGCTCCGGCCCGCGGCCCGCGAGCGGTGGACACCGCTCCTGCATCTGCCCACCCTGTTGGGCCTGCTGCTCTTGGGTCGCAGCCTCCCCCTGGGCCCTCTAGCCTTGGGGGGTGGTGCGGCCCCCTGCCTTGGCAGGTTTCTCCACCGACCCTGCCGGGCTTCGGTGCTGGCCAATGGCCATATTCGGGTCCTGGGGTACAGGGACCTGTACCCACGCCTGGACCGGGCGGGCCGGCCGGCCCTTGGCCCCAGGTCAACGTGGAAGCCTTACTGGCCCGCATTGCGGCCCTTGAAGCGTCGTTGGCTCGGGCCAGTCAGGCGGGGGCTCCCTTTGGGGTCCCTTTTGAGGCGCTGTCGGCAGGAGGACAACAGCCGACAGGGAGGGTTGAGCTGCTGCAGGCGCGTGGCGCGGTTTCGGCCACTGCCTCGCAGCTCCCCAGCCAGCAGCCAGGTGCGGGTCAGGCCCCGGTGATGAGCTCTACGTCGGTCGTGAGCTCCGACGCCCCCAGTGGGCCGGAACCCCCGGTGGGGGCGGCCCGCGGGGGTGCAGCATGTGAGTATACGGTGCAAGCGAGTACATCCACACACATTCCCAATATGGGGGGGGCTTTTCAATGGCCTTGGCCTCGCGCGGGTGGTGCGGTGGCCCCACCGTCGGCACCCCACCCGGTGACGACTACTGCCACCCTGGGCCCTGGGGTGGGTACTTGTTCTTACACTGCAGGGAACGTTCTGGGGGTAGCTGGGCTAGCTCAGGCCCCTTTTCCTATGGCTGCGGTGCCTTTTTCGGCTTTGCCGACGGCGGGGTATTCCTTGCCACTGGGTGATCACTTGGCACAGACCACCAGAGAAAAGATATGGCGGGGGGAGTATGTAGATATCTTCTCACTCCTGAACAGAGAGCCCACCAAGGAAGAAAGGGAGGGACAGGATGAGAAGGACAAGGAGCAGGCACGTCGCCGTAAGCCGCCATGTACCTGGGCCAACTGGCTGCCGGCTTATTTAATATACATGGCGGTGTACTTGAGGGCGCGGCCGGATTTGGCTATTCCTATGGTCCAATATTTGGACAACATCTATAGGGCGATGGTTGATTTCCCGGGCCCCTCGTGGTTAGCCTATGACGAGGAATTCCGTATGAGGATTCCCCTCCACCCCGAGATGAGATGGGATGAGCCGTGCCAGAGGCTTTGGCTTCTGTACATGACGCCCACGCGCCCCGCCCCGGGAGACAGATACCATTGCGGACATGCGGTCCAGCGAGCGGCTCCAGCGCAGGTTACCCGCCAGGCGGCGGGGCAGGGGGTTCCAGCCCGCCTGCTGTGCTGGACTTTCTCGTCCAATGGTTCCTGCAATAGGAAGAATTGCAAGTACAGGCATGAGTGTCCCACCTGTTCGGGCCCCCACGCAGCCTCCGCCTGTCCCAGGCCTGGAGGGACACGGGGCAGAGGGAGGGGCGGACAGTGGGCTGGCAAGACTGCCACGGATGGAGCTGGTTCACCAAAAGGCCCCCTCCACAATTAATGTGGACATGCTGGAGCGTTGGCTCGCATCGTACCCGAAGGCGGAGGATGTGGAGTATCTCCTTCAGGGTTTTCAGCAGGGATTCCGTATCCCTTTCATGGGTGATAGGTCCCCTCAGGATGCCCCCAACCTTTTATCCCTCAGAGGGAGGGAGGAGGTGGCTGCGGCCAGCATTAAAAAGGAGTTAGATGCGGGCAGGGTCGCTGGACCTTTCCCTGCACCCCCGTTTCCCAATCTTAAGGTGTCGCCACTGGGCTTGGTCCCCAAAAAGTCTCTAGGCGAGTTTCGCCTTATTCATCATTTGTCCTACCCAGCCGGCCGATCGGTCATAAGAACATAAGAACATAAGAACAGCCTTGCTGGAACAGGCCACAGCCCATCCAGTCCAGCATTCTGTCTCACACAGTGGCTCACCATTTTCTTCAGGGTATTCCCAAGCAGATGCCTTCACCTGCTTAGGATTCCCTGGAAATGGCATTGAGAGATATCTGCCTATCTCTCCAACCCGGAGGTTGTCCTTAGGTAGCCATAATTATAGCCATTGATACCCTTGTCCTCCATGAACTTGTCTAATCCTTTCTTAAAGGTCAATGATGCTATCCCTGATGACCTTTGTTCAGTCAGGTATACATCATTTGACCATGTGCTGCGCATGGTGCGCTCGTGTGGCCCGGGTGCCCTGCTGGCCAAGTGCGACATCAAGTCGGCTTTTCGCCTCTTGCCAGTGCATCCGGGCGACTTTGAGTTGCTGGGTTTCAAATTTAGGGGTGAATATTATTTTGATAAGGCCATGCCTTTTGGCTGCTCCATATCATGCTCGGCCTTCGAGCGTTTTAGTACCTTCCTAGAGTGGGCTTTCGTCCGCAGGTCAGGGTCCCGGTCTGTAGCCCATTACCTGGATGACTTTTTATTCGGGGGTGAACGGGGCTGGGACACGTGCACACGTCTCCTCAACACATTTCAGACGCTAATGGAGGAACTCGGTGTCCCTTTAGCGCCCGAAAAGACCGAGGGCCCATCTACCAAGCTAGTATTCCTGGGGGTGGAGATTGACACAGTAGCGCAGGCTTCTAGGTTGCCGGGCGATAAGGTGTCCAGGATAGTGGCCCTTATCTCGGATTTGCTGGCCAAGCGTAAGGCATCGCTGAGGGAACTGCAGGTGCTACATGGTCACCTCAATTTTGCTTGCAGGGTGGTCGCACCAGGCAGGGCTTTTGCCCGGCGCTTATGCGACGCCATGGCAGGGTTATCCAGGCCCCACCATAGAGTTAGGCTTACCCGGGGTATCAGGGCAGACATGTTTGTCTGGTTGCAATTCCTGAGAGAGTTCAATGGGGTCTCATTTTGGAGGTCTGACCTCCTGGCTTCCCCCAATTTTCAGATCCAGTCTGATGCCTCAGGATCCCTGGGTTATGGGATGTACTTCAATGGGAAGTGGGCCTATGGTGGGTGGCCACCGGCCTGGGCAGGCACGGGTCGCCTGCGGGATCTCACATTCCTGGAATTTTTCCCTATTCTGGGGGCTTTGATGCTATGGGGCGAGGAGTGGGCCAACTCGGTTGTGCATTTCTGGTGTGACAATGCTGCTGTTGTCCACATTGTCAATGCACAGACTTCCAAATCGCCCAGGGTTATGGAACTAGTGCGCCATTTTGTGCTGCGCTGCCTGCGCCTCAACGTCTCGTTCAGGGCCAGGCATGTCCCAGGGATTAATAATGATATTGCTGACGCTTTGTCCCGCCTGCAGATCTCCCGGTTCCGCGCCTTGGCCCCGGATGCGGAGGAATTTCCCTCGCCACTCCCGGACGAGATGTGGACCATTGGCAAGGAGAGGTGAACCGGGCGATTGGCCTGTCACTAGCGCCACGCACGCGTAAGGCGTATCAACAAGCATTCAATTCTTACAGGGCATTTTCTGCTCAATTTCACCTGCCAGAGACCTGGCCTATCACGGTGGACCATGTTCTGCAGTACATGGTTCACCTGCATGCACAGGGCCTCGCACCTCGCACCATAGCATCCAAGCTCTCGGCGTTGGCTTTTGTGGCCAAAGTGGGAGGTCATGTGGACAGCACCTCTGACTTCCGTGTGAGACATGTTTTGGAGGGGTGGGTGCGCGAGCGCGGGCGTTGCCCGGACGACCGGCACCCTATTTCCCCAGGGGTTCTTACCCAGTTGGCCCGGGGCTGGCCAGGCCTCTGTTTTGATCATTATGAGGCAGCCCTTTTTCACGCAGCCACAACGGTGGCATTTTTTGGAGCGCTCCGCATCAGCGAACTTGTGATGCTGTCTAAGGTGGATGCAAGTTGTAGGGCACTAGAACTCGAGGATGTCTATGTTGCCAAAGACTGGGCCCAGTTGAGGATACGCTCCTCTAAGACAGATCAGCATGGTGTAGGCAGTGGTGTAAGACTGCTACGGTGTTCTTTGGCAGACATCTGTCCGGTTGGTGCCCTACAGGAGTTCCTGGCACTGCGTGGCATGCACCACGGCCCGTTTTTCTGTCACCAAGATGGGTCTCCCCTTACTAAATTTCAGTTTTGGAAGGTGACAGGCAGAGCCCTCATCAGGGTGGGCCTACCAGGTGCCCGTTATGGCACACATTCATTCCGTATTGGTGCAGCCTCTACAGCAGCTGCTTTTGGGTACTCTGGGGCTGACATACGCAGCATGGGGAGGTGGGGCTCGCAATGTTTTCAGTTTTATGTGCGCCCACTTCCGCCATGAGTACCAATCCAGTCACCTTACCGTCTTTTTCTCAATTTTCTTACAGACCCTGGGTGTCGTATTACACCGGTGACAGTATGGCTGGTGGGCCACAGCTATGTGCACAGGGCAGCGCGTTACGCTGCGGCGACAGAGTGGGGACCCCGACTGGGACTGGGTGAACACGCCAGTCTCACATGGCATGGTAAGCCTGGGATGTTATGGCGGGAGCTGCGGCCTTTCCTTTTTTCTGGCCTGGGTGCTGACCCGCCTGACATTCTCATCATCCACCTGGGGGGCAATGATTTGGGCCAGGTCACCGGCTTATCGCTCAAGCATGCGATTTGCGAGGACCTCGCCTACTTGCATTATGTCTGGCCTGCCACAACCCTGGTTTGGTCGGACATTATCCCGCGCCATTCTTATAGAGGGGGCGTTCACCTCCTGGCCCTTGACCGCGCTAGGCGCACGGTCAACAGGGCGGTGGCGCGGTTTCTTGCTGACAGGGCTTGGGGACGGGTCAGTCATCACCCCGCTATTAGCCTACAAAATTACGACTTGTACGCAGGGGATGGGGTCCATCTGTCGCGAGGAGGTATGGACCTCCTGTTGGGTGATTGGCGAGCAGGCCTGTTGACCGAGCTGACGGTCTGGGGGGGGGGGGGGCGTCAGGCCTTCTTTGAAGCCCCTCCATGTGGCGGGTAGCACTGGTAAGGTAAACAGTATGACCCACAGGTATCCGGCAGGTTCGCAATTGACTGGACAACACTAGACAGGAATAAATTAGTTAAACGTTGTCCGGTCAACGACGAACCAGGCGACGGGGTGATGGCGATAGCTAACCAGCATGCATCACCCCGTGATTTCACGGATACGCGTCAGAGGGTGGGGTCATGAGTTAGATATTGACTACGGTCAACAATTTGTTTGTTGTCAACAAACAAATTGATACAAATTGATACATTGTAACCAATTGCCGTTGGCAATTTTGGGGTGGTACCTTACCAGTGTTACTTCGGCCTGCTTGCCTTAAGAATTATGATTGGTCGTTTTACCAATAAAAATTTATAATTCGGACTAGGGCATTGAATCAATAAATGTGGCCCGATGCTGTTATCCACTTTCAATGTTGTCTGTGTCCGTTATTGGGGGGTGCGCCTGCAATGCAAGCGCGGCGCCAAAATGGCCGCCGCGCTCTTTGCGGGGGCCCCCCACAGGACAGAGAATCCGGGTAGTTAGGGGCGTGGCCAGCTCCCTTATAAAAGGGGTGGCCACGAGGCAGCTGAGCTGCCATTTTAGCTCAGCGACGGAGCGGAGAAGTCTTTTCCCCTCCACCCCCTCCCTAGTTAACAGTGTGATATTTTGGTCGCTTCGGGGCCGGGTGGGAATTTTTGGCTGGGACCCACATTGGCTTTCGGGTCCTGTTTTTTTTGCCCATCCCACACTGTTGCTATGGTTTGATATAGGGGTTTTTCCTTATGTTCCTACTGTTGACTTCGGTCACATTGGCGGGTAGCACTGGTAAGGTAAACAGTATGACCCACAGGTATCCGGCAGGTTCGCAATTGACTGGACAACACTAGACAGGAATAAATTAGTTAAACGTTGTCCGGTCAACGACGAACCAGGCGACGGGGTGATGGCGATAGCTAACCAGCATGCATCACCCCGTGATTTCACCGATACGCGTCAGAGGGTGGGGTCATGAGTTAGATATTGACTACGGTCAACAATTTGTTTGTTGTCAACAAACAAATTGATACATTGTAACCAATTGCCGTTGGCAATTTTGGGGTGGTACCTTACCAGTGTTACTTCGGCCTGCTTGCCTTAAGAATTATGATTGATCGTTTTACCAATACAAATTTATAATTCGGACTAGGGCATTGAATCAATAAATGTGGCCCGATGCTGTTATCCACTTTCAATGTTGTCTGTGTCCGTTATTGGGGGGTGCGCCTGCAAATGCTTTCATCTTCTGGTGTCCCAAAATTCTTTGGATTCAAGAGGGGGAAATCCAGCTGCTGGAATAGCAAAGGTTTTTTTGGGGGGGAGTTTCCTTTTTCCCTGGAACATTGATATATTCATAGAGACAGATTACTCCTCAGAGGGAAAAGACCTCTTACCTTGGTAGAATAAGAGTCATATTTCTCCTTCAAAATTGTACAGTTTTTTGTCACCTGCATAACAGTAAGGGGGGGGAGGGATATATTCAACTTTTAACCACTAATTACATTTTAGAAAGCTGTCTGAATTTAGAAAAACTCCGCCAGTCATATGGGATATCAGCAATGGTTACCCTGAAAACAATGCTGAATCACTGCTATATACTTCCATAACACCCCCCTACTCATATTGATTCTGTAATTTCAGACTCTCAGAGTGATCCCCTATTCTTCTCCTCCTTTGAGTCACATTCCTCCAAACATCTCCCTCCTGAGTTAGTGAAGTGCCTTCTCCCTCAGAACTGTGCCCTGTCTCTTCTTTGTCCAGCATAGTCTGCTCCGCTCTGTCCAAGAACAGCTCAAGCTCCTTAATTTGTTGATGGTTAGATATGCGGGCCTCTAGCTGCTGGACCTTCTCTTCTAGTAGTGTAACCAGCTTGCACTTGCTGCAAGTGTAGTTCTCCATGTGCTTTGGCAAGAACACAAACATGGCACAAGTATTGCTGGTAACTACAGCTGTTCCCTCAGAATCTATTTTAACAAGTGCAGTATTCTGGGCCTCAAAAATGTACATGTTTACTACCTTTCTATCTAGTAAGAATATATTCTTCCTTTGTTCTTAGTATGAAATCTCACGCACCATTAGGCGTGCGGGCCTCTAAAGCAGCTCTACTCCAACTGCAAGCACGCCCAAAACTGACCAGTACTCACTTCCTTTGTTTGGCTCTCCTCAGCAGCAGCTCTGCTTAAGAGCACATGCAGAATCAAAAGGAAATGAATAGAAGGGGACTAGTACCTCATGGTGTTTGGAGACTCTACTTCTGATAATGCAGCCTAAATAGTTTCGGTCTTTTTTGCAGCCCCATCACACTGTCAACTCATATTCAGCTTTCGATCTACAACAATTCCAAGAACCTTCTCACTCATATTCTCTAATTTGCATCTCTGTGCCTCCCCCTCTAGGTATAGAACTTTGCACTTTTGTTGTTGTTCAGCTGCACAGTCGATTCCGACCCTCTGCGACCCCATGGACCATTGCTCTCCAGGCACCTTTGTCCTCCACCATCCTCCTCAACCACCCAGCTCTGTACCCACTGCATCCACAATACCATCTAGCCATCTCATTTTGGCCGCCCCTTCTTTTTCTTCTGCCCTCAACCTTTCCCAGCACCAAGGCTTTCTCAAGTTAATCCTCTCTTCTCATTTGATGTCCAAAGTACTTTAGCTTCATCTTTACTATTTGACTTTCTAAGGAACAGTCAGGGTTGATTTCTTCTAAAATCGACCTATTTGTTCTCCTCACTGTCCAGGGGACTCTCAAAACCCTCCTCCAACACCACATCTCAAATACATCTATTCTTCTGCGCTCAGCTTTCCTGTTAAATTTCTTTCTGTTGTTTTCAACCCAGTGTTCAAGACTATCAAGAGCTTTTGGACTTTGTACCTGCCTTCCAAAATATTAACTATTCAAATGTTTTTGAATGTTTCCTGAACCCATCATTTCCCCATCTCCATAGGAGAACTCAGCAACTAAAAGAGGAGCTGGCTTACACAGTACAGAATGAGTGATTCTCCCCAAATATCTTTTAGAGCTTCAAGTTCTAAAAATTTGCTTCCTTCTGTAACTGGCCATCAAGAGGAAACAAGAAACCATATTTGATTGTGCATTTTGCAAACTGGAGAGTTGTGAAGATAACGTTGATCTGTTATCTCCCTAAAAAATTGCCCTGATGTCTGTTTTACTTACTTACTTACTTACTTACTTACTTACTTACTTACTTACTTACTTACTTACTTACTCCATTTATACACCACCCATCTAGAAGGTTGTCCTACTCTAGGCAGTTGACAAGATGAAACTCACATATTAAAAACAGCTTTAAAAATACAAAAGCACTATAGACAGTGGGGAGAGACCAAATAGAAAACCTAGCACTGAGTCATTGTCCAAACATTATCAAAGGCCTCTTTAAAAAGAAATGAATTAAGCTGCTTTTTAAATAAAGACATGGATGGGATCTGGCACAGTTCAACTGGGAGAGAGTGCCATAAAGTTGGTGGGTGGGTGGAGCTAACATGGCCGACAGCTAGCAGCACAATTCACGAGCTCCTGCCATCCCAAGCCCCAAAATATGCCAAACAAAGGCGGACTGCCACCCAGGGGCAAGAGAAGAAGGGAGAACCGCACCAAGAAATAAGAAAAGAGAGAAAATGCCGATTGGAATGGAAGCTTTTCTTCAGCCAGCAAACCAACAGAAGCCCAGGGATGTGAGTAATAACTCTTTTAATCTTATCACTGCCCCCCACCACAAAAAAATCCTGAATGAGAAAAAACAAGGGGAATACTGTATATACCCAGCAGAGCAAAATCTCATTCCCCTCAGCTGGAAATTATCATGAAACAACTGCAAGATGCATGTCTAATCTCTTTTGGTGTCTTGCACGGAAGACAAAGAAGGAGCCGCAGTAAGGGCTAAAACACAACTTTATTGCATGGTAGTCAGAGTGAACATGAGGTAATGGTGGACCAAACAGCTCTATTTATAGCACAGTGTACATTTTGAATAACCCGAGTGATAGTTCATTGGTTACTGTCCGCGTGACGTCATGGATTGTCATGCCCATCTTCTCCAGGTGTGGTGTGGCGGGAAGGTTTCCCGCCCTTCAGGTATTCAGGGGAATCTGTATCATGTGAGCTGGATACTGCTACTGCCACCGGCAGTAGCATCCTTAACAGCTTGCTACAATGTGTCTCTGATTATTTACAATGCATACAATTGCCGGATACAATCAGTTAAAGAGTACTTGTCACATTCTATTCAGTACATAACATCCCTCCCCCCCCCTAGGTGAGGACAAAGTCCTTTAGCCATTGAGGCTTTCCGCACGTTCGCTTTGGGCGAGTGGTGGCTGCACTTCGGGCCGGAGTCCCTGCATTGGAGGAGAGTGACTCATTAGCGATTGGCTGCGAGTCACGAGCCGGGGATTGGGGAGGTCTAGGTGTGGGAGTAAACTCCAGGGATGTGAGATCGGGGGCTCCAGGGACTAAAGAAAAACCCTGCTCTTCACTTGGATGGGTGGGGGACCACTCCGAAAAATCCCCCCGGTCTTCTAACTCAAAATCTAACAACTCCTCGGAATCTCTCTCTTCCAAGTTGTCCCTGTTACCTGGGGGGTCAAAAGGATACGGGTTTGTCTCATTTCCCTCCCCCCTGTGGTCTGTGTCTCCCCCTTGGGATGAACGGGTGGGGAAGAACCCTAACGCTGACTGCTCTACTTGGGCACTCACGTCTTGCCTTCCCACTACTCTACCCCTGAGCTAGTCAGCGTGCCTCCTCCAGAGGAGTCCTGTGCCTGTCTCGACATTGTAGGAGACTGGCCCCATCTGTCCCACCACTATCCCAGGTACCCAGGTAGGGCCGCCAGCCGCATAGTTTTGGCAATGTACTGGCTAGCCGATCTCGAAACTCTTGGTGCGCCCGTTTCTATGTTTCTACCCATGTCCTCCATCCTGGTTGAGTCTAATCTCGAGAGAATCGTGGCGGGTTTCCTCCGCATGAGGAGCTCGGCGGGTGAGAGCCCTGACGCTAAGGAGGTTACATGGTACCTTAATAGGAATTGGCAGAGCTGCAAGTTTAATTCCCCGGGGCCCATCCTACGCAGTGCATCCTTTGTTGTTCGCACCAGGCGTTCCGCTTGACCATTTGTAGCGGGGTGAAACGGGGCCGCAGTTATGTGGCGAATTTTGTTAATCTCTATGAAACCCTGGAACTCCGCTGATGTGAAAGTTGTGGCATTATCGCTCACAAGTACGTCAGGTAAACCGAAGCAGCTGAATACCTTGCGTAATTGCTTAATCATTGCAGCTGACGATGTACTGGCCATCGGAATTACCTCCAACCACTTGGAGTAGGAGTCCACTATTATAAGAAAAAGGGTACCCCTGAATGGACCCGCGAAGTCCACGTGTAGACGTGACCATGGACCCCGGGCCGTGTCCCGGGGAAGTCGGGACTCCTTGGGCCGGGTGCTCTGGCAGCTCTCGCAAGTGCCTACCATGTGCTCTATATCTGTGTCCAGTTTGGGCCACCAGACATAACTCCTAGCTAGCGCACGATCCCCGGGTGGCTGATATGCAGCATCTTGAGCATCCGGAACCTCAGAACTTCGGGGATTACTACCCGCTGCCCCCAGAGTAGGCAGCCCCTTTCTAGGGAGAGCTCATCTCTCCGCCTACCGTAAACCCTGAATTCCTCTGTAGGGGAGGTTGCCAGCCAGCCTTTCTGTACCCATGAACTGACTAGGGCCAATGACTTGTCTTTCGCGGTAGCCTTGGCGATCTCAGCTGGCAGAATTGGGGGCGACTCTAGGGCCTCGATCAGGAGCACCTGGTGGTCCTGTTCTACCTCGCACTCTGGGTCCCCTGCCTGTGGGAGGGGTGACCTGGAAAGGGCATCGGCATTGCTGACCTCCTTGCCGGGGCGGTAGATCAACGTGTACTGGTATGCGTTGAGGAAAATCGCCCATCGCAGCATCCTTGGGGACAAGAGCTGCGGGGTTGGCTTATCTGTGGTGAAGATTCCTAAGAGGGGCTTATGGTCGGTCACGACTTTAAATGGCCTGCCATAGAGAAAATCGTGGAACTTCTTGGTTCCTGCAACAATCGCTAGGGCTTCCCTGTCTGTTTGCGCGTAGTTGCGCTCTGCCTTGGACAGGGATATCGAATACTATGCCACTGGGGCTTCTCGCCCACTCTCTAGCACATGGCAGAGGACTGCCCCCACCCCCACCGGTGAGGCATCACAGACCAACACAACGGGTTTCTTTGGGTCGAAGTGGGTCAACACAGCCTTGGAAGATAGAAGCTGTTTCAGCCCCCAGAATGCCCGTTCCTGGCTGTCCCCCCACCGTCAAGCCGCATCCATTTTGAGTAATCTATGCAGCGGTTCTGCTACTGACGCCTTTCCTGGGAGGAAAGAGTGGTAGAAATTTAGGAGTCCTAGGAAGGACTGTAGTTCAGCCTTGGTGGTGGGGCGAGGAGCATCTTTCACTGCCGCTACCTTGGACTCTGCTGGTTTTATGCCCTCAGGGGTTATTTGGAAACCCAGAAACTCTACCTCCTGAGCGAAAAACACACACTTATCCTTTCTCAACCTGAGCCCCGCTTTCTCAAACACTGTTAGTACCCGGTCTAGCCTCTTGGCCAATTCCTGTTCCCCTCCCGCTGTTATCAGAATGTCGTCAAAATAGGGGAAAACACCTGGGAGCCCTTTCAACAATCTTTCTACGAGGGACTGAAAGATCCCCAGAGCCGAATTTACACCGAATTGGAGGCGCGTCACCTTAAAGGCTCCCTTGTGGGTAACAATTGTCTGAGCAGCAGCTGTAGCTGGGGTTACCAACAATTGCTGATATGCCTGGGCCAAGTCTAGCTTGGCGAAACACCTCCCCCCATGCAAGGTTGCTAGCAGGTGACTTACTACCGGCACCGGATACGCATTTGGGCGAATTGCCTTGTTAATCGTGCACTTGTAGTCAGCACAGATTCTGACCTCCCCGTTAGCCTTAAGTGCCGTAACAATGGGGTTTCCCACTCAGTGGAGTCCACCGGTACCAAAATCCCCTGACCCACCAGTTTGTCCAGTTCAGTCTCAATTTTGTCCTTTAGTGCGAAAGGCACTCTCCTTGGCTTCATCCTGATGGGTCGGATGTCGGGGTTCAATTCAAAGGAAACTGGGGGCCCTTTCAATTTCCCTAGCCCCTTCTCAAAGACGGCAGGGTGTGCGTTACACACCTCCATGATCGGGTCAGCCTGTACGGCATGTATGCCTCCAATGAAAACCCCCAGGGGCCCGAACCACTGTGTACCCAGGAAACAGCAGGACCCTTCCTTTAGAACTACTAGGGGCAACTGCGCGATGCGCCTTTTAAACTGAACCTTGAACTCTCCCACCCCCAATACTGGTATACTCTTGCCCTGAATGTCCCGCAAATTAGTCTTAAGGGCCTTCAGCTTGGGGCGTGACTTTGGGGGAATGCGCAGAAATTCCCGGTGGGAGATGATGGAGTACGACGACCCCGAATCGATCTCCATCCTTACTGGGACCCCCTCTACCAGTACCTCAACAAAGAACCGGGGGTGCCGCAATGGCACCCTGTGGACCACCTGGTCGCGGTCGTCAGGAACCCATCGAGACACGCGGTGCTCCTGGGGCTTGTCGTCGTCGAAGATGCACCCGACCCCGTCTGCCTTTCGTTGGGGCCATTCTGCCTGGCCCTTGCTGTCGTCTCGACACCGTCTGCAGACCTTTGCGATGTGCCCACGCCGCCCATAGTTGTGGCACTCCGCCTTCCGGAATGGGCATCAGCTCCGGTTGTGGGATGCCCCACATCCATTGCAGCGTTGGTCCTCTCTGGTGTGGTCTCGAACCTCAGGCCTCCTCTGCACCCGCTGCACATCCTCTTTGAAGTCGGAGGTGGATGTGGTGGACTCGGAGGGGCCCTGCTCTCTGTGGGAGGAACAGCTGTGGACTGGGACCGCCGGCGGGGAGGGGGGGGCAACCGCGGCGGTCCTGGCCCGGCACACCCGTTCGCCTTATTGCACTGACTCGGCAGCTTGGGCGATGCGCAGGGCATGCCTTGGCCAGTAGTTTTTTCCTGGCCCCCTCATCTCGCAGGCCCAGCAGGAGCCTGTCTCTCAGTGCCTTGCTCAGGGACGCTCCCCACCGGCAAGGCATGGCAGCCACCCGCAGGGCTGCCACGAAGTCTGCCACGGACTCACCGGCCCACTGGCACCACTGCTGAAATGCCAACCTTGCCAGGAACACCGACACTTTCGGGCGAAAATGTTTCCTCAGCTCGGCGAGGATCTCATCTAGGGGTACCGGTCTCGGCGTCAGGAGGTTGGTGGCCAGTTCCAAAGTCTCTAGGCCGCACTGGGCCAGTAGGAATGCCCGGCGCTGGGCTTCCTCCTCGATGCCTTCGAGGTCCATAGCGTAGAGGAACTGCTGCTCGTAGAGTTCCCATTTTTCTGGCTTCATGGTGTTGAAGGGCACAATGTTCACTTTTTGGGACGCCATCCCACCTTCGTCGCCAATTTGGTGTCTTGCACGGAAGACAAAGAAGGAGCCGCAGTAAGGGCTAAAACACAACTTTATTGCATGGTAGTCAGAGTGAACATGAGGTAATGGTGGACCAAACAGCTCTATTTATAGCACACTGTACATTTTGAATAACCTGGGTGATAGTTCATTGGTTACTGTCCGCGTGACATCCTGGATCGTCATGCCCATCTTCTCCAGGTGCGGTGTGGCGGGAAGGTTTCCCGCCCTTCAGGTATTCAGGGGAATCTGTATCATGTGAGCTGGATACTGCTACTGCCACCGGCAGTAGCATCCTTAACAGCTTGCTACAATGTGTCTCTGATTATTTACAATGGATATAATTGCTGGATACAATCAGTTAAAGAGTACTTGTCACATTCTATTCAGTACATAACATCTCTGCAGAATTGCTCCTAGCTATATTTGACCGTCTCCACAAAATTCAGGAGCACATAAATTCCTTGGCACTGTCCCTAACTTTTTCCCAACTTCCAGCCAACCTACAACAAGGGGCTAACAGCTCAGAAAAAAACCACCAAAACCCTCCACACAGCTTCAGCCAGCCAGAGACAAAATCAGGAGCCTTCCGTAAGCAAACAAAACATAAAGTTTGGTGCCGCCACCATGTGGTTTGCCCGCGTTCACAATTGGCCGAAACCTTTCCCAATGGGTTCGCTCGCTAAGCACACGGCTGACAACCACCACGGGCTTTGCTGGAAAAGAAATTGGGGTACGGGCTAGTCTGATAGTTTTGGGGACCATTCATAAAGGCCTTGGCTGGAGGTTTCGGTGAAAATAGGGCAAGAGTCAAAAGGTGATGACTCAAGGTAAAAACACGGTCTTCCTCTTCTGGCCAAAGATTAGGTTGGGCAAACATGCCGAGTCAACAGCTAAGGAAGTTAGTTTCCCGGAGACAATATACATGAGCTCCGAGATAGGGCTAGAACAATGGGTTTCACCCGCCCAGACCTTAATTAACTGTGGGTTGTCTATTAACTACAGGGCAATATCCGAGCACCAGTATTGTCTTGACCATCAGAAATGCCAAGTATGCAAAGCCTTCTGTGACGAGGTCACGTGTGCCTTAGGCACGTAGCCCTCGAGGCAGGGTAATAAATGCATCCACCCAAGGCAGATAGCGGCTGGACTTCACCGCACGATTGTCTCGCGTGTCTTCCTTGCGGCCAGCCACTCCAACTCCCAACAACCGAGAAGGCTTCTCAAGTCATGGCCTTCCTTGCAAATCTTAGGGTCAGCACTTGGAGCTGCGCCGTCTGGGAGAATCGAGTGATGCGGGCTGATGTCCTGAGGGGAAGATGCTCCATAATGTGTGAAAATATAATTATATAAGTCTATTTTTCCATAATATCTTCTTCACAAAAAAGAAAAATAAAGTGGACAAAAGTCCACAAAAGTTGACAAATGAATACATTTGTTACTCTTAACAATTTTTGTTGCTTTCCTTTTGGTGTCTGCAACAAATGTACCTTATACAAGTCTATTTCTCCATATTGTCTTCACAAAAAAAGAAGAAAGTGGACAGTATTCTGTAATTAAGTTCATTTGTTACTCTTCACAATACTTTTTTCCTTTTGGTGTCCGCAACAAACGTACCTTGTCAAATGTTCCCACAAAGAGTTCATAAGGAGACCTTCCTTTCTCACTGGGATCCAATTCATATCCAAAGAGCCCAGCATTTTCATTCACCGCTGCCACCTTTTCCCTTCTATTTCTAAACAAATACCAGGCATTGGGGTCAGTCTCAACAAAAGGGTTTAGAGTCAGGTTGAACTTCTTAAGGTATTCACGAATAATTCTGGAGAGAGCAGACAAAAATACGAGAGCAAAAGAGTGAGAAAGTGCATTTTAAGCACGGAAAGTAGTGTCCTGTGGGAGCATTTTTATATTTACCAGCATCCTGCAAGATAGGGAACCACTATTAATCAGAAAGGTGGACAGTGTGTTACAGCAATAAAAATTTGTCAGTTTGTTCTATCAAGTTGGGTCTAAAGCTTTATAAACTTTTCTTTTCCCATGTCACTTTTCCTGGATATGGACCATGGTCATGCTGGCAAGCAGAATTCTGGGAATTTTAACTGCACAAATTATTGCTTCCAACTATGTCTTACATATTATTCTTTTAAACACAGTGGGAAAATGGCAAATTTTGACATATGGACAGACATTTTTCATAGCCATATTGCCATGACAGTCCAAAAATGCAGGCAGTTCTGTTGATCTCTGTATCAAGTGTGGATAAATTAGATTTCTGGTCTAAAGCCTCCAGACTCCAACCTTTTCAAGCCGGGTGCTGGGTCACAGTCTCTCAGTCAGCTTCGAGGGCCAGATGGCTATTTTGCCCTGCCTGCATGATGAAGGGTAGCCATTTTGTCCCAACAGCTTCAAAGGGGTGACCATTTTGTTTCATGAATGCCCTTGGAGAGGTAGGAGACCACACGAAATGGTGCCACAGGCTGGAGCTGGCCCGCGGGCCTTAGGTTGGGAACCCCTCCCCTGCACCTTAGGCTGTTAAGCCTATGCTGTGGTATTTCTTTTAATAACCATATATTTTATGTTTATTTTTACAAAGAAGGAGCCGCAGTGAGGGCTAAAACACAGCTTTATTGCATGATGGTCAGGATGAGCACAGTGGTTTTCTGGGGGAAAGCCGACAGGAGCTGGGCAGCATCCGGTTCGGGAAAGTGTGTACTTGAGTAGTGAGGAGGATGCAAAAATTACTGAGCAGAGCAAGGAGCTAGTCACCAGCACTCTAGCAGAAGGATGCAAGAGGCAGTCTAACAATGCAACTGGACTCAAAAGACTGTATCAGGAAAGCATATATAAACGCTTGTATACAAATGCCAGAAGCCTCCGGAACAAAATAGGGGAGATGGAATACTTAGCAATAGATAAGAATATTGATATTATTGGTATCACTGAAACCTGGTGGACGGATGATAACCAATGGGATACAGTTATCCCAGGCTACAAACTGTACAGGAAGGATAGGAAGGGGCAAACAGGAGGTGGTGTAGCCTTGTATGTCAAAGAAGTGATAAAATCATATGAATTGGAATATCTAGGTGATTTAGAGTCACCATTAGAAGCTCTGTGGGTAAGAGTACCAGGCCACAAGGATGGTCTAACAGTAGACATATACTATCGGGCTCCGACCCAAACTCCTGAGGAGACAGGCAGTTGGAGAATGTTGTAAAGGAGGCATCCAAGAAGGGAAGCCTGGTTATAATGGGGGACTTCAATTACCCTCACATAGACTGGGTGAACTGTTGTTCAGCACATGATAAAGAGATAAAGTTCCTAGATATGCTAAATGATTGTTCCCTGGGACAGATGGTTGAAGACCCAACTAGAGGTACAAGAATCCTTGACTTGATCCTGAGTAATACTCAGGATCTGGTGCAAGATGTTAATGTGACTGATCCAATAGGGAACAGTGACCACAACTCAATTATGTTTAACTTGATCATAGACTGCAAGTCACTGATAAAATCTAACACAGAGACCTTAAATTTTCAAAAAGGAAATTTCCCAAAGATGAGGAATCAAGTAAAAAAGAAACTGAAAGGGAAAATTGAGAGAGTCCAAACACTCCAAGAGGCATGGAGGTTGTTTACAAAAACAATAACAGAGGCCCAATTGGAATGCATACCCAAAAGGAAAAAGGGCACTGCCAGTTCCAAGAGGACTCCGAAGTGGCTTACAGGAGCTGTTCAGGAAGTGATCAAGAACAAGAAAAGCTCATTTAGAAGATGGAAGGCTTGTCCAAATGAGGACAGCAGGCAGAAACATAAATTCTGGCAGAACAAATGCAAGGCAACAATCAGGAAAGCAAAGCAAGACTTTGAGGAGCGTATAGCTAAAAATACTCAGAGAAATAACAAAGACTTCTTTAAGTACATTAGAAGGAAGAACCCAACTAGGAAGGCCATTGGACCATTAGATGACAATGGAAGGCAAGGGTTTATTAAATAGGAAACAGAGATTGCAGAGAGACTCAATGAATTCTTTGCTTCAGTATTCACTGAAGAAGACAGAGACCACATGCCCAAAACAGAGCCTATCTTCGTAGGGAGGGAAAGCGAAGAATTAAGCCAGATAGAAATAACCAGGGAGGAGGTCCTTGCATGTCTTGTTAAGCTAAACACTAACAAATCACCAGGACCAGATGGCATCCATCCACGAGTTCTCAGGGAACTTAAAGATGAAATTGCTGATCTCCTAGCCAAAATATATAATATTTCCCTCAAATCAGGCTTTGTGCCTGATGACTGGAAGGTAGCGAATGTAACACCAATTTTCAAAAAAGGATCCAGGGGTGATTCAGGAAATTACCGACCTGTCAGTTTGACATGTGTCCCCGGTAAAGTAATGGAAACCATCCTAAAAGATAGAATTAATAGGCACATAGAAGAGAAGGCGCTGCTAAAGGAGAGCCAACATGGCTTTTACAAGGGCAAATCATGCCTCACTAATCTGTTGGAATTTTTTGAGAGTGTCAACAAGCATGTGGATAAGGGGGATCCAGTTGACATTGTTTATCTGGACTTTCAGAAGGCTTTTGACAAGGTCCCACACCAAAGGCTCTTGAATAAACTTACCAGTAATGGAATAAAGGGACAGATCTTGTCCTGGATCAGCAACTGGTTAAGGGACAGGAAACAGAGGGTAGCACTAAATGGACACTTCTCCAAGTGGAGGGAAGTCAAGAGCGGGGTCCCCCAAGGTTCAGTACTGGGACCCCTGCTTTTCAACCTCTTCATAAATGATCTAGAGGTAGGAGTAAAAAGCAAGGTAGCCAAATTTGCTGACAACACTAAATTATACAGGGTAGTGAAAACTGTGAGAGATTGTGAGGAGCTCCAGAGGGATCTCTTGACACTGGGGGAGTGGGCAAAACAGTGGCAAATGAGCTTCAACATTAGTAAGTGCAGAGTGATGCATGTTGGGGCAAAAAACCCCAATTACATTTATAAACTGATGGGGTCTGAACTCTCTGCGACAAACCAGGAAAGGGACCTTGGTGTCCTGGTGGACAGCTCAATGAAGATGTCAATCCAGTGTGCCTCAGCAATGAAAAAACCAAACTCAATGTTAGGGATCATTAGGAAAGGTATAGAAAATAAGTCAGCAAGTATCATTTTGCCTCTTTATAAATCTATGGTGAGGCCCCATCTGGAATACTGTGTACAGTTGTGGTCGCCATATCTCCAGAAGGATATTATGGAGTTGGAGAAAGTACAGAGGAGGGCAACCAGAATGATTAGGGGACTGGAACACCTTCCTTACCATCTGAGGCTGCAACGGTTGGGCCTTTTCACTCTTGAACGACGGCATCTAAGAGGTGACCTGATTGAAGTTTATAAAATCATGCACGGTGTGGACAAAGTAGATAAGGAAAAACTGTTTTCCCTATCGCACAACACTAGAACTAGGGGACACTCGATGAAACTTTTGGGTACTAGTTCTCAAACAAATAAGAGAAAGTACTTTTTCACCCAGAGGATTACTGGTCTATGGAACTCCCTGCCAGAAGAAGTGGTGACAGCTGTCAGTCTTGACAGCTTTAAGAAAGGATTAGACAAGTTCATGGAGGACAAGGGTATCAATGGCTATAATTATGGATACTTAAGGACAACTTCGGGGTTGGAGAGATAGGCAGGATATCTCTCAATGCCATTTCCAGGGAATCCTAAGCAGGTGAAGGCATCTCCTTGGGAATACCCTGAAGGAAATGGTGAGCCACTGTGTGAGAATGCTGGACTGGATGGGCTGTGGCCTGTTCCAGCAAGGCTGTTCTTATGTTCTTATGTTCTTCTGCAACAATACATTTGAAACGGGTTGCACGGTAGCTCATTGGCTGCTACCTGCGTGATGTCATTCTGAGTCATGCCCTTCTTCTCCATGTGTTCCTTGCGCGGGAAGGTTCCCGCGGCTGCCAGTGATTGGGGGAATTTGAACCATGTGAGCTGAACACTCGCAGCTGCCCTCTATGGGTAGCTGGCTCGCCTTCCTTTAACAGCTGGGTTACATTGTAATCATTGTCAGGTTACATTCATACATTCTTAAAGTGATACAGCTACATACACAACAGGTAGCCATTTTGTCCCAACAGCTTCAAAGGGGTGACCATTTTGTTTCATGAATGCCCTTGGAGGGGTAGGGGACCACACGAAATGGTGCCACAGGCTGGAGCTGGCCCGCGGGCCTTAGGTTGGGAACCCCTCCCCTGCACCTTAGGCTGTTAAGCCTATGCTGTGGTATTTCTTTTTTTAAAAAATAACCATATATTTTATGTTTATTTTTAATTTTTGTATTGTATTGTAATGTAATTTTTTCTTTGTTTCATTTTTTAAAAAATAATTTTTATTTAAAAAATCTAACATATACAAAAATACAAAACAATACATCATAAAAATACATATAATACACAGAAATAATTAACATATCAGATAATTGATCCAATACATTCTTATACCTATCTTTACAGTAAAACATCCCTTAAAAAGAAAATTAACATTTAATTATGATTTAGTAGTTTACCTCTAACCTATTTCAAAAATTCTTCCCAAAACTCTTTATTTATTAATACCACTAAATCCATTCCCATTAAACAATTCAATAATATTTTGATTTAGATAAAACTATCAAAATCCAAATTACACATACATTGCACCCTTTGTTTATTTACATTGCCCTGAAAAGCTCAGAATGTCTCATTATTTTACTTCCAAAAACTGCTTTGATCCGGTACAGGTCTACTTCTTTCTGGACCCATAAATGAATGATCCACAAAGGGCTTCCAAATATTCCAAAATCTATTCTCTTTCAACTTATCCCTTTTTTCTTTTATCTCCCATGTCAGTTTATCATTCAATGCTAAGTTCCACATTTCTTTGTACCATTCTTCAGTCTGTATAATTACATCATTTTTCCAATTTCTAGCGATACATTGTCTACCTGTTGTTAACATTATTTCTAGTAACTCTTTTTCCTCCTTGTTTAAATTCATACCATCCACATCTGTTAGCATTATGGTACCTGACGCCAGTTTAATTTTCTTACCCAATATTTCGCTGGTCTCTTTTTCTATTCTTCTCCAAAAATCCTTTATCATCTTACTACTCCACCACATGTGTTCATAAGTTCCTATAGTGTCTTTACATCTCCAACATAAATTATCTTTTTTGTTATCAATCTGATGTAACCTCACTGGTGTCAGATACCATCTCCACAACATTTTATAATTATGCTCTTTAATTCTAACTGACATAGTTCTCATTATCCTCTTTTCCCACTTATTTCTCCATACATCTTTTTCTATCTTTATATTCAAATCCTGTTCCCACTTCAATTTCAAATCCTCTTGTGGATCACCCTCCCTGTTTATTAGAGCATAGAGTTTGCTAACTAGGCCCTTAATATTTCTATCTCCTTTTCTAATTTTTAAAACCAATTCTTCAAATTCCGTCTTTTCTGTATCTATATCTAATTCTTTCAAATATTTACCATTCCAATTATTAACCTTCAATATCTGAAACCAATTCATTTTCAACTGTTCAAATAACCTTTTCTTCCTTCCATCATCTTTGCAGATCCGTAACCAGTCTTTCACCAAGGAAACTTCATTTTCATCCAGTATTTCCTTTATTTCTTTATCTATTTTCAACGGAAAACAAGCCATATCTGCTAATTCCAAAATTGGAGAGAAATTTGGGGCCAAATCCTTCTTTAATCTTTTCCACACATTCATCATTGTATGATTATTCCATCCCTTCATCATTGTATTATTAGTAGCTATCTTTCCAACATTACCTCCCAAAAAGATCATTTTACCTATGTTCCTATAATCTTTCATCTCAATCTCCTCCCAAATTACTTTTTCTCTTGCCAAGATCTTCACTACGTTCTTAATTTGGAAAGCACGGTAATATGCCACTAAATTTGGCATTCCTAAACCTCCTTCTTTCTGAGGTAGATACTATAATTTTTTTGGTAATCTAGACTTTTTGCCTCCATTACAAAAATTATTAAACAACTTTTGAAACTTATTAATTTCCTTGTCCTTCAATTGAATTGCCAATGCATCAAATAAGAAATTGATTCTAGGTAACAACAGCATTTTACTGAGTGCAATTCTCCCAAACCATGACAATTTCAACTTTTGAAAACTTTGTATTCTAATCTTAATTTCCATTTTCAAACTATTGTAATTCAATCTTTTAAGATCTTCCAATCTATTTGATATAATTATCCCCAGATATTTTAGCTTATCTTTAATTTGAATATTACTCATTCCTTTTATCTTCCTCCTCTCCCCTTCTCCCATATTACACAGCATCATTTCTGATTTATCCCAATTTATCTTCAAACCCGTAATGTCCTCAAAATCCTTAAATTGTATTCTAATCCTATCCATAACCCTCTCAGGGTGTTTTACAATAATCAATGTATCATCTGCATACATACTTATTTTATTCCCCATTATCCCTTCTATTTTTTCATCCTCTCTTATACTTTTTGCCAGTATTTCCATTGCCATGATGAACTGTATAGGGGACAAAGGACAACCCTGTCTAGTACCCGCCTCTAACTTTACCTCATCTGTGACCTCATCATTTACTCTAACACCAGCTATTCCTTTCTGGTATAATAGATCAATTACCCTTCTAAATTTGTCACCAAATCCATAGCTTTTGATTATTTCCTTAATCGAGGTCCATTGTAGGGAATCAAATGCCTTAAAAATATCCAAAGATATTAATCCCACTTTTTCTTTCATTTGATTCACATTATCTATTAAATCTAAAACTCTTTTCATCAAATCTGCCATATACCTCCCTTTTAAAAATCCCACTTGATCTGAATTTATATAATCACCCATAAACTTATTTAAACGATTAACCAATATTGCTGTGAAGATCTTAGCATCTTGATTTATAAGAGAGATTGGTCTGTAAGATTCCTCTTTCTCTAAGTTCTTTCCCGGTTTTGGCAACAACACAATCATAGTCCTACACCATGAAGTAGGAATTTGTCCACCATCCAATATGTAGTTATATCATTTTACTAACTTTGGTACCACAACATCTTTAAATTCCTTGTAAAAATCAGCCGGCAATCCATCCTCTCCCGGGGCTTTCCCCAACTTCAAACCCACAATTGTCTCCTTTACCTCCTTTTCCGAGACTTGTTCTTCCATTTTATCCCGATGTTCCTGTTTTATTCCAATTGTTATTTGTCTCTCTAAAAGCTTTTTAAGCTTCTCCACATCTATCTCATTTTTTGCATACAAGGCTTGATAAAATTCCTTCACAATTTTACATTTATCTCTAATCTTATTACATCTTATCCCTTGATTATTAACCAAAACTCCAATTTCACTTTTTTCCTTTTTGGCTTTTGCCACTTTTGCCAACAGTCTTGAATTTTTATTACTGAATTCAAAATACTCTCCATTTAAATAAATCAAATCTCTTTTTACCTTTTCTATATCTTTACCAACCAATTCAGCCTTCAATCTTTGTAATTTAACAATTTTTTCTTATCTTTCTTCTTTGAATGCTCTTCCTGTAACTGTTTTATTTCCTTTTCACTTTTGTCCTGTGCTATCTTATACTTTTTATATCTATTGCTTGCCAATTTTATATTTTCCCCTCTAAAAACCAACTTCATGGCATCCCAAACCATATTAAAATTTACCTCATCATTACCATTCCATTGCCAACTTTCCATCCAGCTTTCTATAATTTGTTCTTTACACTTTTGATCTTTAAATAAATTAGCATCATATCTCCAATTCCTCCTCCTTCTACTATCGTTCTGTAGCCTCATTTCCAAAACCACTTTGGCATGATCTGATTCCTTAAAAATTCCAATTTCAGTCTCCTCAATGTTTTTAACCATATTTTCAGTTACAAATACATAATCTATTCTAGAATAGGAGTTATGAACGTGTGAAAAATAAGAATACGTCCTTTCTAATCCCTTAAACTCTCTCCAAGAGTCTTTCAAACCTAATGCAACCATCCAATTGTCCAAAATCTTCCCTTTAATACCTACTCCACACCTTGTTATATTTGTACAATCCAAATTTGATTTTACTAAATTAAAATCACCTGCCACTATCATCTTTGCCGATTTTTCTATTACCACAATTTTATGAATTTTTTCTAAGAATTCGGCTTGATGTTAATTTGGAGCATAAATATTCACCAAAGTTATTTCCTCATCATCTATTTTCCCTTTCACTATCAAATATCTGCCTTCTGGATCAGAGATTCTTTTTATTATCTCGAATCCCAATCTAGTAGAAATCAAAACTGCAACTCCTCTTGCTTTTGATGTACCAAATGCCTTTTCATAACGTTGCATCCAACCTAAGAAAATTTTGTTTGGATCCTGTGATTTTTGATGAGTTTCCTGTAGAAATACTATATCCGGTCTGTCCTTCCTCAAAACTGATTCTAACCTCCTCCTCTTAAAAACAGATCCTGTACTTTTTACATTCCACATTAAAACTTTAATACTTCTCATATTTTAATTCAACATCCTCTTCTATCACTTCTGAGCTCTCCATTAGGCGTGCTACCTCTAACCCATAACAATTATAATAAGACATCAAACAAAAAACACAATACCAACCTCCCCACTTTCTTTTTTTAAAAAAAAGCCGCCTTCATCCTCCAAAGAGGGGAGGGGGGACATGCAAGATGTGCATGGTGATTAATGCTCTAGCGCACCATCCCCATTATAAAAACAAATTTATAAAAACCTTATATCATACAAAAATTCTTACATACTATCCTTTTACTCTCTACCCCTTACTTGACTCTTCCTCCACCACAATTAATGTTAATTCATCCTCTTCTCCTCCCTGTTGCCCTCCACCAGTGGCTCCACCTCTGCTCCCTCAAAGTCTCTTCTCATGGCTCCTGATTCCAACAAATCTTTCCTAAAAGCTACCCACTCATCTGAACCCACCTTGACCAGGTCAAGCAAACTCATATACTCCAATGGATCCGTCCCTGCATCAATGACCTGCATTTTTTTCATAGAAGAATCTTAACTGTTGTGGAAATCTCCAACTATATCTTACTCCTTTTTTCATCAACAATTTGGTTACCAGTTTCATCTTATATCTCCAAGCTCATTCCTTAATCGAAATATCATTATATACTTCCACATCAGAACCATCGATTTTCAGAACGCCAGAACCAGCTTGTTTTAAAAAAACCATTAGCTTGAGCTTATCTCCCCAATTTGCAAATTTAACCAAAACATTTCTTTGAACGACTTTTCCTCTTCTCGGACCCACTCTATATGCACTTACAATATCCTCCTGTACAAAATCATTTCCCATTTTCAAATTATTTAACCACTGAACAATTCTATCTCTTAGCTGGTCTGGTGTCCTTTCAATCAAATGATGTATCACAATATTCTGTTTTCTCATCAATTCCTCCATAGCATCGATCCTTTTATCATGCTCATCCACTTTCATCTTATTCTCCCTCACACCTTCCTGTGTCCCTTTTATTTCCCCTTTCATAGTTTTCACCTCATTTTGCATCAACAACATTTCCCTCTATTTTTTGCAAGCTTAATTCTACTTTTTTGGAGAAATCCATAACAGTTGTAACCACTTTATCCTGTTTTTTCAACATTTCATTTTTATCCTTCACTCTTGCCTCTTGCCTCTTCTCAAATTTCTGAAACAATTTACCAAATTCAACCATAATTTGGGTCTGATCATAAGGTTCAGGTGATGGTGATGATGATGGGGGAGCCTCCTCCACTCGTACTTTATCCTTCCTCTTAGGTTTCACCACAGGCTCCTCCTCTTTTGCCTTTCCTCTTGTAACCTTATCCATAGTAACGTCAACTAAAACCTTCAATGCTGCAATACTTTTGACTCTCGCAAAACCCTCCCCTTGAACCTGTTCCAGTGCTGCAGCAAATATAATATCCAAAAATAATTGTAATCCCTTTGACTTGATTGAAAATTCTGCAGGATTTGAGACCGTGTATCCAAAACGAAATGTCCAATTTAATTGTTATAATCCACAACCATCGGGAACCCAAGAACGCCAATAAATCCAAATGCAGAAAGTTTTCAAAAACTTATAATCTAGTTGTTAAGAGCCAATCTTTATATTCAATGATGCTAGAAGAGAGAGAGAGAGAAAAAGAAAAAACAAACTTTCCACGACCCAATCTTGATTGTGGAAATCAAATCCTCTATTGTTGTTTATTGTTCAGTCGCACAATCGATTCCGACCCTTTGCGACCCTATGGACCATCATTCTCCAGGTGCCTCTGTCCTCCACCATCCCCCTCCCTGTTCTGTGCCCATTGTGTCTACAATACCATCTATCCATCTCATCCTTGGCCTCCCCCTTCTTCTTTTGCCCTCCACCTTTCCCAACATCATGGCCTTCTCAAATGAATCCTCCCTTCTCATTTGATGCCCAAAGTATTTTAGCCTCATCTTTACTATTTGACCTTCCAATGAGCAGTCAGTGTTGATTTCTTCTAAGTTTGACCTATTTGTTCTCCTCGCTGTCCAGGGTACCCTCAAAACTCTCCTCCAACACCACATTTCAAAGGCATCTATTCTTCTGCGTTCAGCTTTCCTAATTGTCCAGCTCTCACATCTGTACATTACCACTGGGAATACCATTGCTTTGACTATTCTAATTTTTGTTTTCAAGGTGATGTCTCTGCTTTTCACTATGTTCCCCAGGTTTCTCATAGCTTGTCTCCCAAGACTCAGTCGCCTTTTTATTTCATGGCTGCAGTCCCCATCTGCAGTGATCTTAGATCTTAAGAATGTAAAATCTGTCACTGCTTCTACTTCTTCCCCATCTATTTTCCAGGAACTGATCGGGCCTGTTGCCATTATCTTGGTTTTCTTGATATTGTGTCTCAAGCCAGCTTTTGCACTCTCTTCCTTCAATCCAATCAAGAGATTCTTTAGGTCTTCCTCACTTTCTGCCATTAGGGTGGTATCGTCTGCATATCTCAGATTGTTGATGTTTCTCCCAGCAATTTTTATCCCATATTGTGATTCCTCCATCCCTGCATTGCGCATTATGTGCTCTGTGTATAAGTTGAATAAGCAGGGTGACAAAATGCAGCCTTGTCTTACTCCTTTTCCTATTCCAAACCACTCTGTCATTCCGTGTTCTGTCCTAACTGTTGCTTCTTGGTTCATGTACAGATTTCTCAGGAGGCATATGAGGTGCTCTGGTATTCCCATCTCTTTAATCACTTGCCACATCTTGTTGTGATCCACACAATCAAATGCCTTAGTGTAGTCAATAAAGCAAAAGTAAACTTGTTTCTGGTATTCCTTTGTTTTCTCCATGATCCAACGTATGTTGGCAATGTGGTCTCTAGTCCCCCTGCCTCTTCTGAAACCAGCTGGCACCTCTGGTAATTCTCTTTCCACATGCTGCTGAAGTCCTCTATGCTCCAAGCCAAAACAAAAAATCCAAAACACTCCAGGTTTGATTATACTTTCGAAAGCCCACTGAGAACAGATATTGAAACTTGTATCACAGCATGTAAGACTGTTACAGCAGCGAGGGAAGAGAAAAGACACACTGTAGCTATATTCTGAGTGGAAGAAAGGCTGTATATATATAAGAAAAGAGATTCTAAAAGGAGAGTTATCCAAATTTAAAAACAGAGCCAAACAGGCAAATCCAACGAAACAATGCTTACATTCCACCTCTGCAAGCTCAATTTTGTAATCCTGGCCATGGCGGTGACTTCACAATGCGGCCCCTTCCTTCTTCACCTCCATCCCCCACCTCCGAACTCGAACTCACCTTTGATTTTATTAAATTTTTTGAGTCTAGACCTCAGCTTTCCACCAAATGCACTTATTTCCACTCTTCTTCCTCCAAGCAACTCCAAACAACACACAAGCTCCGTCTCTGTCTCTCACACACCCAACTTCTCTGCTTTATTCACCGCCGCTTGAGTTTCGTTTTCTGAAACACTGCCGCCATTACTCAACCCTCCTCCTTCTTCCTCCCATTCAAGCTGCCATAGCACTTACTGAAACTTTCCGCAGATCTCCCCCTTAATCCTCTCGTTCGTCCTCCACCACCACCACAGCCACGTTCTTTTTACTCCGAGCCTCTGGTTTTTGTTGTTTTTTTAAAAAAATAATAATCGAGTTTAGCAAATGTTTCCAAGCTCCCATCTGACCTCAGGGTGCCTCGATCGGCGCAGCTTATGCTGCGTCTCTCTCGCCGCCCGATCTTCGGACTCCGACCGCTTGTTACCGCCGCTTAATAATAGCAACAACCGGAGATTCAGGTACCCTTAATTTTAGAACTTTTTAGAGCTTTTTCGTTGCCAGTTTAAAAGATAAACCAGTTTTCCGGCGCAAGCAAAGCAAAGTCCGTGTTACTCCACCACCATCTTGGCCACGCCCCCATGTTGTGGTATTTCAAGCAGCAAATGATAGATCTGAACTTCCAAGTAGAAATATTTAGCAGGTTGGGCTAGAAATAGCCTCAATTAAATGAACAGATGTGGGCAAAATAGACTGAGAGAATATGAATGGTTTCCCTAAAATAAATATGTCTGCTCAGTCATTACAAGATTAAGACCAATCTCCCCCCCCCTCTTTGTTCTCCCACCTTTTCATCTCATGAATGGAACCAGGGCAAAGGAAAGTGTTTTTGACAAGACTTGCACATGGGAGTTGGAAGTGGGGGGCAGGGAGGGCTGACACACACACACACAACAGAAATTGCCATGCAGCCACGAACCCTTTTGGAGGAACTAGGAAGTCTCCTCCTCTCACCACCCATCTCAGTCCGGGCCTTTTGGAAGGCTCTGCCTCACCCCTCCTCCCCATCCAATCTCAGTCTGGGCCTTTTGGAGGCTCTGCCTCACCCCTCCTCCCCATCCAATTGAAGTCCGGGCCTTCTGGAAGGCTCTGTCTCCCCTCCTCCCCACCCACCCCAGACCAGATATCGGACCTTGCACCAGCCCACCATGCCACATGTGAAGCTGCAGCACTCCAGGCCTAGGGAGCTAGCCCAGCCAGCACACAAGGAGGCCGCAGCAGAGAGAGGGGCAAGGCCCGAGCAAAGGGATCCAGACTTGCGTCTGCCCAGGGGACACGAATACCAAGCAGGTAGGCCTTCTCTTATGGGCAGGCAGCTGATGGGGAGGGCAGGGTATGTGTGGGGGGATATGGAGGACAGGTAAGAACACAGGGGTGGGGTGAGGGGTAAGGGGGGGTCGGGTGAGCCATGCCTGCCACATATTTACCTGAAGGATTTTTATTTTATTTTTTTTAAAAAGACATGCCTGCCACATGACCTGTTGGCTCTTTGGCTTTGAAACAGATGAGCACTGAATTGCAAGAGTCTGATATAAATGGCTTTGGTGTATTTAAGATTAATATGTCATTTATTAATAATAGTTAGATTATTCATTGACATTTCAGTAGTGTATTTATTGTAATTGGTGTGTTATATGTTTTAATACAGTAAAAAAATAATTAAAAAATTAGAAGGAATGAGTAGTCTTCATTAATAGAAATTAATTTCCACTTGTTTCCAGCTTGCTTTTCCCCTTCTGACGCAATTCTCACACCTTCATATGCTCTTTTAGCGAAATTCAAGACTCTACCCCCCAATCCGCAATCCCCCCAACCCGCAAAAAATGCAGGCCCTTTTCTTAGGAGCAGGGCCCTTTTCAAGGTTGCCCCCCTCCAGCAAAAATAGTTCATACACCCCTGGACTTGCATTGTGCCTATCTCCGTACCTGTGTACCTTGGGCAGACGCATTGGTCCCAAGTCCACATACCAGTCCTTCTCACGATAAGTCTTTATCCGGCCCCCCACACGGTCACTAGCTTCCAGAATGTGGACCTAGGAACAAAAATGGTCTGGTTGCTTTTGTGTCATGCTACCACATCTTCACAGGCTGCTATCTCATAATATAATATAATACTAGTTATGTGTGGTTAAACTGATTTCACCTTGTGATGACCCTGTGCAGAGAGTCTTTCAGATACAGAAGAATAAGAAGAACAATGTCATGGAAGGAAATGATGCAAAGCTATGCTCTGCATGTAGCATGTAACTTGACCCCCAGTTTGCATATTTACCTGGTGTCCAGCATCTTTCAGTAATTTGGCCGCCGTGAGTCCACTTATTCCTGCGCCGACAATCACAACTATCTTTGGTTTTGAAGTTTTGGCCAGTCCATTCCTGGCAATGTTTAACAGTTCTTCATAGTCGGTGTCTTCAAAACACTTCATCCATTCCTCTTCTGCTGCAACATGATGTTTAGAAATCAAGACTGCCACAAGAAGCAATAATGTAAAAAACACTGGAAGAAGAACAGAAGAAACAAGGCAGGGTTTTTCTAAAAATGGTGTAAAAGGGAAAGCAAATTGAGAGAGAATGGTAATAGATAGATCCGACACTTCTGTGACACTTTTGATTCTAAAACTATTTGGTGTCCAAAAACAACTGTGAAATCTGTTTTAATAAATAACAACATAATTACGAGCATTTTTTTATAATGAGGATATTAAATAATAAGTTATATTTCAAAAACAAGGTCATGAATGCAAACAGAGAAAGAAAGAAGTGATGGGAAAATATCGTGCAACTCTCTCCTTTTTATTAGAAAGAGATGGCATTTGTACTTGCTGGGGGGAAAAACACAAAGTCTTTTATTTAAGAAGGAACTAGATGTGCAACCCTCAGGAGACAATTTTTTCATTGTCTCTCAACATTTCGAATACCCCTTTGCTCCTCTGACTTGCTTGCTTTTTGTTTAGGGGTCCTAAACTAAGTAGGGGAGAAGAAAAATATGACTAATAGGCAAGAGAAACATGACTGCATTCTCTACCCATAACAAGACTGGGAAGAAACAGCCCTAATTCAATGTCTATCCCAAACCAAATCAACAGAATTTCGCGGACTCTTTAGACACAATCTGTCTCCAGTCTGTAACTGTGACTACTACACTTAATATTAATCTTGCCAACACTATATCACTAATTCTTCTCAGAACTTCACCCATTTTCCTTTACTGTTTTAGTTTATTATACAAGAAATTATTTATTTTCATTATGAAAATACAATTAAAAAGGTTATTTTTTTAAAAAAAAAATTATTTTATGAGTTCCCTGTATTGGGGAAAATGGTGGAAGGAAAAACTAAAAGCAAATCCAAGTTATAATGCGTTATAATATTAAGCTATGGTTAAATATGTAATAGGAAAATCCCACTAACTTAAACTGACTCAAAACATGAGGTTTGTTCCTAACCAGGTATAAAAAGCCACATTGATTTGCAACTGTTGTACTAACCAAACACCATGTGCCACTCTATCCCCACCTAATAATGGGGCTATGTATAAATTAAAACAATGAAATCTCATGCATATGTCTGACAAAGTAAACTTGATCCACAAAAGCTAACCCTAAAATATAGTAGTTGGTCTTTAAAGTGCCACCGTGTTTTTGTCTTTTTTGTTTTGTTTTATTTACTATCTGATATGCCTTAAAACAGATGACAGAGGAGTCTGGCCTGCTGTGGCCCATGGAGTCACAAAGGTCGGACTCAGCTGTGCCACTGAAAAAATGCCTTAAAACAGCTTTTGAAAAACTCATGAAACAGAAGTAAAATGTGCCGAATTCTATATTAAGACTACAGTAATTTTAGCAGTCCAGCTGGTGAAAGGAATAAGGGGTTTCAGTGATCCTGACTAGGTAAAGAAAACGTTCTACTGTACAATGGGGTTTAAAACCACCTATCACTCTAGGATCTTTATTCTGCATCTAAGTAGCAGATATGCCAGCAAAGAGGCTACTCAGAGTAGGATGGCTCAAGAGCAACTATAGCCATACACACAAGCAAAGTCCCATATCAGCAATCTGTAAAATAAAAATTATGTACTTGAAAGAAAACCACAGGACTAGCTTGAAGTTAAAGAGAACAGCTTGAGGCCAAAGAGAACAGCATGTGGCCTGAACCTAAGAAGATGGTGAAAAGAAAGAATTTATAATCACACAGTCAAAGAGGAGCCACTAGAACTCAACTATTGGCTCCAGAGTGGATATCCCCACAAGAGGTTTGTCTCGTGTTTCATTCCAAACCTAAATTTTAAAAAAATAGTCAAGAAGGTTCATACTCAAGTTAATCCAACACAAGGATGTTAACCTAGAACAGGACTGGATTTAAGCATAGGCTACCTAGGCTGCAACCTATGGGCCCTCACCACAAAGGGAGCCCCGCACCACAAAGGGGGCCCCACACCACGTGATGCTACGTTTTTGTAGGTTAATTTTTAAAAATACTTTCCCTGTGCCACAGGTTCAGCCTAGGGGCTCACAGATCCTAAATACGGCACTGACCTAGAAACAGCAGTGGGTACCATTGCCCTTCATCATCTTCATCATTATTTACCAAGTGGATAACAAACTCAAATATGGAAGATCACAGTCATTATTCAAAATCACAAGCAAAGACATTATGCTTCAAAACATATTAGGCTGAGGAAAAGAAACCACTTACAAAACTGACCCATCTTTGGATAGTTGGTGCAGAGATGGCAGTGAGTTCTCTTATTTTATAGCCCGAATGTGACTGATGGCTAGCCAATGGCAATTCAGATTTGGGGGGGGGGGGGGGGGGAGACACTGCCTTTCTCAACCAATTTTTTTTTCTGTGGCAGCACCCTGGCACACCCTCCTGGGAAAGGTCACCTGAAGCCTCGTGTGGCCCCATTGCCTGTGTGTTGAATATGGTATAGAATTACCAGGATGGACGATGCAGTATAGCCACGGGGTTGGAGTGTTTTTCCAAATAAAATGCACTACTGTACTACTATTTAATGGGTGGGTAGCTGGACTTAAAGAGAGTAACTGAAGCGCTCACAGTAAAGAACCACTTACCTTTGGTCAATTACCTCTTTTGGAATTAGGTAGAACAGGGTATCTCAACCTTAGGCCACAGAGCCTGGGGACACCAGAATCCAGCTTTGCTTCGTCATGGAGGAAGAAGCTTGCTTTTCCTTAGGCAATAGAAAAGAAATTCTCAGAAGTTGATGCTTAACTTGTTCTCCCACTGAGATTTTGAAATATTGATATTTGCTGACTGATTAACACAGGTTAGGCTCACACAAAAAATCATAAAACAATACAAACACATGGAAGCTATTAATGCATTCTGTCTCCAATGTGTTCTCCTTTGATGCCATCAAGACAAGCAAGTGTTCCAATAAATGTCCACTTCGTAAGAGAAAATTCCTTATTGGTTCCTTCCCACAATCTAATGTGAGGAAATGGCCATCTCACCTATATTAAGCTGGCATGAAGGATGAGTAGGTTATGCCCTCTCTGGTCCCACTTTCCTAACAACCTGTACCAAGACTGCTGTCTGACTGTTGCTGATAACAATGCCTTTCTTTCTTTATTCTTTTCAGATTCACCACCAGTATATAATAACATACAAAGCTAAAATTAAAATAAAAAAATAACATTTAAAATTAAACTTTTAAAAATGCTGCAGTGTTTTTATTTTATTTTATTTTATTGCATTGCATTTGTTTCTGTTTTCTAATAAGCTAAAAATTACATCTAAAACAAAACAGAATTATTAAGGGCTAGATGACATTTGCCCAATATCAGGCCACATCAACAGCATTTCCTCTTGCCAACACAAGGTGCACGTTGATGGACATCGTATGCACATACCTGTCAAGTATCCCGTTTTGGCTGGGATTTCCCATAATTCACCACTCCGTCACGCTCCTTCCTGCCGTCATCCTGTATTTGAATGACCAGGAAAGGGGTTACTGTGCATGCGCACCGCTGCTTCTGATGGGCACTTTAGTGTATGAGAACCAAGACACAGGAACAGCCGAAGGATTGGCTTAACACAGCTTTATTGCATGGTGGTCCGGGGGAACATGTGGTAATGGTGGACGAACAGCTCAATATATACAGTGGCTATACATTTGAATGTGGCTCCACGATAGCCCATTGGCTATTGTCCGCATGACGTTATTCCTGGTCACGCCCTTCTTGTCCAGGTGAGGTAGTGGCAGGAATCTTCCCGCGCTGAAGTTCTTGAGTAATTGGAACCATATGAGCTGGACGCTCGCTATTGCCACCTGGTGGTCACTAGCTCGCGTCCTATTACCGAGGGTTACAGTGTTACAGCTGATGGGTGTTACATTGTTTAAAAGGCATAGTGTTAGGAACACAACAGGCACGCATGTGCAGTAACCCCTTTCTTGGCTGAAGGGGTTACTGCGCATGCATATCGCCGCCTCTGATGTCAGAGGCAGCAGCACACATGCGCCAACGCCAGCACCCGGAAACCTTCCTGTATTTGGACACCGGCAACTTGACAGGTATGGATATGCACTTTATCATATGGGAGATAGTTTGTTCTTCTCCAGATTCACACAGGCTGTCATCTACAGGGAAACCCCACTTTCTCAGATTAGCCCTTGATCCTCCTACTCTGACACACAGTCAATTTAAAGCTTTCCACACAGACCATGGTTGTTCTTGGCCAGGCGGTAGAGAGTCATGTGGTTCTGCCCAGTTATCTGGTAGCTCCTTGCTTGCCTTCCATAATTCTAAGGCGGGGGCTGGTTATTCAGAGGGGGGCAGAAATTATGAGGAAACTGTGCTTTGATTTCAGTCTCTGCTTTGGTGGTTGGTGATCAAATAGCAGGTGTGTTTTCAACTTTCTCAATGGAATTTTGGTGGAGTGATGCCAGCTAAGTAATGCACTTTTTGTATCAGGGTTGGTTTTAGGTATCCTGTGACCAATCTCGCTATGGTGTGGGTGTTGAGATGGCTATTTCATCCTCTGTTCACCATCTTCCTGCTCTCCATACATAAGTAGGTGGGTCTGTGGACAACCACAGCTGTACCCCATAATCACCACAATTATAAGTGTCTAAAGTCAGTAATGTAAGGCTTGACATATCCCGCTTTGCATGTAATGAGTCTATCTCATATTTGTTTTACCTTTAAATTTGCATTACTGAAATGAATGAACATTTGCATGATATTCTAATTTTGCGAGTTTCACCTGTATATATAATAGTCAAGGAATGCAACCATTCAACGAAGTCAAATATGTGATTTAATCCAAATAAAATTCATTAATTCATGTTCATAATAAATCATAAATCCTGTTCATAAATCCGAAGCCCTTCCGGTAATTTTTAGCTTTTCAGATACAATATCTTTCATCAAGGATCTATGGAAAACAATAAACAATCATAAAAAACTACATACAAACAATCTTATATATACAATACTAGCAGAGGTTGCCCGGCGTTGCTGGGCTGTTTTAAATGGTGTTGGAAAGTTTTTGTTGTTGTTGTTAATGTTTGTAAAGAAGAGGGTAGTCTATAAATGAAATTTTTTAAATTTTTATTTATACAATTTTTTTGATGGTCTGTTATAAACTGTGATGAGTTTTGTTTGGTGTTTTGGTTTTGTGGATGAAAAAAAGAATAAAGGATGATATACCTTTTCCAAAAAAATTATTTAACCCAATATTTTTAAGTATGTATTTTTTTAAATTGTTGTACCGTAGGTAATAATTTAAAAAATGTGAAAGTACATGTTTTTCACAATAAATGTTTTTTAACTGTGTATTGATGTTTTTGTTTTTTATTTGAGTAAAAATTCAGCACAGGATTTTTGAATAGTTTTTATTTTATTTTTTTGACATCTGTTTTTGATTTGTGTAAAATTGTGATTTTGTGTTATTTGTTTTTACTTGTTTTTACTCTTGGGGCCTTTTGTGTGGGGCTATTGTGTCTTTTTGATTTTTTTTTACTATTGTGGGCAGCAAGTGGTGCTGGTAGAGGTTATCTTGTATTTTGACTGTTTTTTCTCTCGTGGCCTCTGGGTGTAGCTTCTTCCAGTAAGTAGTCTCTTTCTTTATTCATTTCTTTTCCAGTCATTATGGTATGAGGTCTTGTGGTGGTGAGTTGGCTTTTTTCTTTATTTGGGGTGGTGGGGTGGTTGCATTTTGTGGTGTTTGGCTGGGTGCTGGGTGTGTTTGGAAATGTTTATTGTTGTTTACTTTGTATTGTTTTTGGCATTATTTTTGTTTGTTTTTGTGTATTTTTGAATGTTTTTGATTGTTTGTTTTTTGGTGTCCTACGGGGGGGGATCCCCTCTCTGTCATCTCCCCTGGCTCTGGAAGGCTTGGGGGGACAGGCTCCTTTTGTCCCTCCTAACCTTCCAGACTCATGGGACCCAGGATAGGGGATCGAATCCAGGCCACCTTCTGATATCAAAAGGGAAATCTCAATTGTGGTTTCCCCTTTAATATCAGTGGGGGGGGTTGTGATCCCCCTCTCTGCTGGCTTCCTTGGGTTTGGGAGGGTTGGGTTGAGAAAAGGGGTCTGTCTCCCCAACCCTTCCGGACCCAGGAGAGACATCGGAGAGGGGGATTCCCCCCCCCAACTCCGTTTTTAAAGAGAAGTAACCGCTTGGTTTCTTCTCTTTAATATGGGGCGTGTGTGTGTGTGGGGAGGGGAATCCCCTCTCTGCCAGGTCCCCTGGGGTCAGGAGGGTTGGGGAGACAGGCTCCTTTTGTTCCCCCCAAACCTTCCAGACTCATGGGACCCAGGAGAGGGGATCGAATCCAGGCCACCCTCTGATATTAAAAGGGAAATCTCAATTGGGGTTTCCCTTTAATATCAGGGGGTGTGTGTGATCCCCCCTCTCCGCTGGCTTCCTTGGGTTTGGGAGAGTTGGGTTGAGAAAAGGGGTCTGTCTCCCCAACCCTTCCGGACCCAGGAGAGCCATCGGAGAGGGGGATTCCCCCCCAAACTCCGTTTTTAAAGAGAAGTAACCGCTTGGTTTCTTCTCTTTAATATGGGGCGTGTGTGTGTGTGGAAGGGGAATCCCCTCCCTCCCGGGTCACATTCAACCCACATGGGTGTACCGTGTCAAATTTATGTATAAAATATGCCTCTCTCTGGAGCAACCGAGTCTCAAAATCAGTTATCGAAAATTGTGTGGGGTGAATAGTTTCAAGGACTACAAACTTCAAATCGTCTGTGGAATGATTAAGCTCTAGAAAATGTGTAGTAAGTGGATCTTGGAGGTTCTGTGAACGTATCTTGGAGCAGTGCTCACCTATCTGAATTTTAATCGATCTTCTAGTCATGCCGACATAGGCTAGTCCACAAGCACATAAAATTAACTATACACAATCTTTAGTATTGCAATTACTCATGCCCTGAATTCTGTGAGTGAAAGTTTGATTTGGTATGGCCACAAAATCAGTCTCCCATTGGGAGCAACTCCCACACTTGAAGTGCCCTGAAGTGAACCAAGCCGCTCGAGAATGCTTGCGTTCGTGATCGGATCACATCAAAATATTAGCAATAGACCTAGTTCTTTCGAAACCTATATGAGGCTTGAGATTGCAACCAGGTATGTGCTCTACCATATGCCAGTGATTATATATGATATTTTTTACTTGTCTAGCTAGTGGTGAAAAATCCAGTGAAAAACATAATCTCGATTCACTTTTCTTAGGTTTACTCATGAGCAGAGAATGTCTGGGCACTTTCCGCACCTTATCCAAATATTGTTGAATCACTTAAAAACACCGTTTAGGTGTAATTTTCTGGTGTAGATATGTCTGTCTGTAAATATTGTATATATAAGATTGTTTGTATGTAGTTGTTTACGATTGTTTATTGTTTTCCATAGATCTTTGATGAAAGATATTGTATCTGAAAAGCCAAAAATTACCAGAAGGGCTTTGGATTTATGAGCAGGATTTATGATTTATTATGAACATGAATTAATGAATTTTATTTGGATTATTTGTATGAGGGTATTAATTTCCAAAAACACACAGTCTTTCTTGAAAACAACCCAGTCTTTGTTTTTAAAAAAGTGTTTCTGTTTATGAATATCCATTCTATCCACTTCATTTTATTTATTCAAAAACTGATCCGGTAACAGCTTTTACAAAACAAGGTTTTCTTCATCAGGAATCAATTTAGAAATTCTTAACTGACAAACTCTGTAAAACAGTAAAAACAATTTTTACATAACAGAAACATTTAGTAAGTAGAAAGTATTTACATTTATCTGTAAGACTACAATCAAAACATTTTTTACATACCACACTTTGCTAATCTCTTTCTTTGGCATCTCCAGAAAAAGCCTCAAAACAGGAATTCTTCCTAACAATTGGGCTCAGAAACGTTAGGTAACACAGTTGAAAATACTGTACTAATTATATACTCTGCACGTTTGTAGTCCTTGAAGTAATAAAATCCAAACCTTTTGAAAAAATCTGATATTGATAAGATATTGCTCCAGAAAGAAGCTTTTTATATTCATAGACTTGATAGTTTGGTACCAAATGGTTTAAATCAAGAACAGGATCTTTCCTGTTTCTTATAGTCAGTTCTATGTTTTCACAAGAAAAATTGATGTTTCCTGACTGATTATTATAGATGCCAGTATCTGATATGATCTGAGAATGTTCCACCGGATAGCTAGCTAGTCACTCATTGTGGAGTTTTATGTATACAAGAAGAAGGATGGCCCCTGGCTGGAGCAGCAAAGGAGGAGGAGGAGGAGGCAACAGTAGTTGAACAGCTGCTGGCTGGCCTTCCTCTGTCTACCCCTTCCGCCATCAACAGGATCCCTGTGCCTGGACAGGACAGAGACGGGGAAAAATAAGCCAGCTCCATTGATCCAATTTCCTATAACTAGGAAAATAGGGCAAAGACAGGATTATCAATTTAAGATCTCCTGAAACAACTCCTCAGCTGCCTCAGGATACCAGAAATAGGATCGCAATGCTGTTGGGATGTGGGAATCATGCCAAACAGCATTTTTTGTGTCCTCTCCAGCCCCGCAGCCCACATAGCAATTTTTAAAAAAAATCAGACCAGACCAGAAGAGCCAGCATAGAAAAGACCCATTTGTGTTTAAATCATAAAACACCTCTTAGGCCCCTTTCTTTTTTCATTTTCAAGCACGCACACACGGCCTTACTCCAGAAAAAGACCAGCATAGCTGGGCATGGTAGATATAAGGTGGCTGTTTTTTTAACAGGCAGGCAAGGAGCTACCAGATAACTGGGCAGAACCACATTACTCTCTACCACCTGGCCAAGAACAACCGTGGTTCAGAGATATAGAACAATGAAGGTAAAAACGAGCAGTCTCAAGAACAGTTTCTTCTCCAGAGCAATTATGGCCTTAAATGGAAACTGGACTCTGAAGTCATCTTATCTTATTTTAAATTTTTAAATTTTTATATTGTACTGTATGGTACTGCCACACTTTGGATTTAAGTAAATTTAATTCAGGTCCTGCAGTTTTGGAACTCTCAGCATAACTTTTATGTCATACACTGGATTATTGCTCAATAAGAGACTTGCTAACCAGCCAACTTCTGAAAACTGTTTGTTTTTCAAAGACCTTAGAAAAGTTTTATTGTCAAGTGAAGAAACTATTTTTCGTTTAAAACATTTGGGTGAAGTAACCAGTTTTTGTTGTCACAAGTTGTTGTTACAAGTTATATCTTGTCAAGACTTGGAGTTCTACCATTGCATGGACTATAAATAGATCATATTCATATGACAGCCTGGTTTCCCTAGATTTATTTCATCATATCAGTACCTTTTTGTCTTTTTGTAGTGTTTTGCTCTTTCTATTGTATCCTGTAATGTTCCTTAGTGTTTCTGGTGTTTTTACCTCTCATTATTGTCACTCTAAACTTTCTGTTTTTAAAGGCTGTACCTTTAATTTTGTATGGACCGTTTTGGGTCGCCCTTTGGGCTGAGGAAAGCGGGGTACAAATAAACATTATTATTATTATTATTATTATTATTATTATTATTATTATTATTATTATTATTATTATTATTATTATTATTATTATTATTATTATTATTATTATTATTATTATTATTATTATTATTATTATTATTATTATTATTATTATTATTATTATTGCTCTCGGGCAGTTTCCCTCTTCCAGTAACAGGATTTCTGTGCCTGGACAGGGCAGAGAAAGGAAGATGGGCAAAATAAGACCATGATGCTAGAGGAGACTCTTGAGAGTCCCCTGGACTGCAAGGAGATCAAATCAGTCAATCCTGAAGGAAATCAACCCTGACTGCTCATTGGAGGGACAAATACTGAAGATGAAGCTCAAGTACTTTGGCCTCCAAATGAGCACAGGACTCACTTGAAAAGGCCTTGATGCTGGGAAAGATAAAAGGCAAAAGGAGAAGGGGGCAGCAGAGGATGAGGTGGTTAGATGGCAACATTGATGCAATGGGCGTAGATCTGTGTGGGTTGCAGAGAATGGCAGAGGACAGAGGAGCCTGGCGTGCAGTGGTCCATGGGATCGCAAAGGGTTGGACTCGACTGTGCAACTGAACAACAACAATAGCATTATCAATTTTAATATATCCTGAAACAACTCAGGATACCAGAAATAGGGCCGCTTGAGGAGCAAAATGCTGTTGGGATGTGGGAATCATGCCAAACAGCATTTTGTGTGTCCTCCCCAGTCCCCTAATAGAAAGCCATTTTTTAAAAAAAAATCAGACCAGACGGGCCAGCTTGGACAGACCCATTTATCTTTAAATCATAAAACACCTCCTTAGACCCCTTTCTTTTTTTCAGTTTCAAGCAATAACACATGGCCTCAGTCCAGAAGAAGACCAGCATAGCTGGGCATGGTAGATATGAGGTCAGGTGGCTGTTTTTTTAAATTGAAATTTATGATTCCTCAAAAACAGGAGCCTGCAGTATGCAACACAAGTGTGGTAAGCAATGTTGTTGGGGAGTTTGTGTGTGTGTGTTACAGCACTCTTTTGTGGGAGGAAGAAAAGGAGCAAGTTGTCTTGTGTTGACCACCCTCTCTTATGAATAGTCAGAATGTTCTGGGAGACTGAAACTCCCACACATAGAGAGTAATACCAGAAGGGCATTGATGAGGAAATAGTTTGAGTTGTTTGATCCTGAATAGGTCCAAGCCCTAAACCTTGCGGGAAATAGACCTTCTTTTTTAACATAATTTTTTATTAAATTTTCAAATCATACAAACAAAATCAACATAAGATAAAAAAGAAATACAAATACAATCTTAAAAAGAAACAAAAGAGAAAAAGAAAAACCAGATACAGGAAATAGACCTACATTCTGGCAAATTTCCTGCACTCTTTGCCCATCTGTCAAGGAGATGCATATAATCAGATGCTAAACAAGTAACCTTGGGTCTTGCAAACTAGAAGGTCACAGACTCCTTTACTAAGTCCATTTGTACCATATTCACCCTTCTTTTTCCTAAGCCTCAGTTTAGTCA